>JAKSZP010017084.1:0-386727 GCA_022478985.1 Massospora cicadina
GGTGTTAGTGCCATTATTGGTAAGGATGAACTGTGGACAGCCATTGTTGAACCCTCCCTGGATTAGGTGAAAGCCTTGTCCAGGGGAAGGTTGATATATTAATTCAAAGGGCCCAATTCCCAAAAGGCCTAATAATTTTGAGAGTGGAGTTGGATTTAATTACAATACCAAATTATGGGATTTGCCTAGGTTAGCCAAATTTTGAAAATATTTACATTTACAAGTTGGTATCTAATCTTAATCCACACTTTGATCTATTCCCACCTATCCCAGTATTGGGACTTTCCTACAGGTCCCATGACACTAACTTACAATCCCTATACATATCCTAACATTTTAAAAGCATTTATAAATAGTTTTGATTACTCTAGATAAAGAACTTCTCAGCAGAATATATTATTTACTTTATTTTACTTTACTCTAATGGAGAACGTCTTGTTCAAGGCTGCAAGCTTCGAAGCCCTGCCTTCAGATAAATGTGCCGCCAATGATTCCTCCATGGTGGCCTGACAAAATGGTGCTCCCTGCCAGGTCGCTTCTAAGTTGCACCATGAGGATATAGCCTCAACCTTGGACGATAATTGATATCAATCCTCAGTAGGTACTCCAGACCCTGATACTTAGGCATATCTACACTGGATTGGCCAAGATGCAATAACTGTGAGAAGTAATTTTACCAAGAAGAGCTTTAAATGTCCTAGTGAAGTAGGTCCTATACGTTTCAAAACACCAGGCCAACTCAAGCCCTTACACGATTTATTGTATATGCCTGAAATAATTGAAAAAGATGTCAAAGAGCAATATAGCTAACATAATAAAGGTGAAGTAATTGAAAAATACAATACTTAATTATATGCAGGAAGCAAAATATAGTAAGGAAGAATGGGACAATGACTGAAGAGATGCTTGGGAGAAATATCACACAGAGAAATGACTACTGGCCTATAGGATGTTTTCCCATTATGAGGAGAAACTCTTTAGATTTCTCTCTAAAGTGAAGCACTATAAAAAGAAGCTGACAAAACTGAAGCTTATCCTCCAGTCAAAGGGTGAAGATCCAAAAATTTAAATGTATAGAATTTAACAAAAAATAATTTTATTACTAACAATAGTATTCAATTTAGGTAATAAAAAAAGAAAGCCGTCTCTCAATTAATTTCCCACTCTGCTGTTTCAGAGCAGAAAGTGGAATCAAAGCTCATAGCCAATTTGAACCCAAAAGTGCTGAGCGACAGATCAACTTTGGCCAGTGAGCATCAACAACACCAAGTTAATGAAATTGGGACAAATTTAGAATCAGATTCCAAATTCAAAGGAGGCAGCAAGCCTCACGAATTTTTTGGAAACCTCAAAAACAATCGGTGCAATGATGTGCTAAAAACGCCAGACAAAATACCTGGTACTTACCTTCATGCAGTTGGTGACAAGCTCGATGACTACTTTCAGGAAAGTCTAATGGATTTTGACTTTGATGTCTCCCCTCCCGAGATTGGGCCAGATATTACTAAAAAGAAACGTTAAGATTACCCAGTTCAGCTCTCAGATTGGGATAGTGCTGATCTCAACAAAAACGAGGCTCCAAAAAGGTGAAGCTTGAGGAACTGGCTGAAATCACCTCTGCTACTAATGCTACCCTTTTGGCCCACTTCAAATTATCCAATCAAACATTGTTGCATGGGTTGCTTTCAGTCGCGAGTGAGATTTGCTCATCCCAATCCTAAGACGATGGCTCAGCATCACTTGAAAAGGCCTCCCTGTCAAAACTTTTGAGGGTCAAACCCCCTACAGTCATTCGGCCATCTTAAAAGCTCTTGGGCTCACTCGCCTATGCAGCTCACTAACAATGTCATCTTCTTTAAACTTTACCTGGATCTATTGGCGGATAAGGCGATTGAAAGATGCAAAGTTCTGATGGCAAATTAGTTGAACAGGAAGCTTGAAGAGGCTGAGACCAGCATAGCCAAGATGGCGCAGGAAGCATGCAAGAGGATAGTGCAGTTGGAGGCAGAGTTGAAGGCCTCCTAGTCGGAAGTTATTCAGGAATCAAGGCTGCTGGTTGGCCTGCAGTTGGAGTTCCGAGACAAGACTGACCATATTGAAATGCTCAAGATCAAAAACTTGCAGCTTAGGCTGGAGCTATCTGACCTAAAGGTGAATTACATCAAAACCAGAAGCCAACTCAAATCCACCCACCTCAAAAGACTAGATTTTTCAGCCAGCAGCAATAACAAATTGAGGAATTTTGAAACCACCTTTCTAAAGAACAATCTGAGTGCTTTACCACAGAGACTTACCTCCAAGAGCATGTCGCAGCTCATGGGAACCACACCCTGGCTGACCGTTTTGAGCTCCATTTCCATGACTTTCAAATTGCGCCGCTTATGGTTCAGGAACAATGTGCGGTGCCACCCCTGCAAGTTAATTGCACCTTGCAGACCCTGCCCAGGCTGCACTCCGCCACCTGGAGCTGCTTAGCATTGCTGCCAATTGCATCCCACAAGCTGACATTGACCTCGCCATAAAGGAGCTTGATTTTATTATCTACCTGAGCTGCTCCGAGTAGGAGCCCTACCACTCCAAGGTCATTGAGCGCCAAGCCAAGGCCTACCACTAATTCCACAACTCTCACACCGGCATCACTGACCTGGTCTGCATCAAGCACAAGGCTCTTTACATCCCTGAGTTTTAGCCTTCTGTTTACCTTAACCCTCAGGTCACAACTTACTCCCCTAGGACAATGCTTGTGGAGGGCTTTGTCAGGATACTCCCTGAATTAGGTGAGAGCCTTGTCTAGGGGGAAGGTCGATATATTAATTCAAAGGGCCCAATTCCCAAATGGCCTAATAATTTTGGGAATGGAGTTCAATTTTACTTGAATATCAAATTCTGGGCTTTTCCTGAATTATGCCAAACTGGGTAATATTTACATTTCCAAGTTGTTATCTAATTTTAATCTACACTTTTATCTATTCCCAACTATCATAGTATAAGGACTTTCTTAAAGGTCTCATGACACACCCTTTAGAATCCCTATTCATAACCTAACATTTCGAAGCTCTATAAATAGTGCTTGATTATCCTAAGAAAAGGACTTCTCATCAGAACATATTCTTTAATTTATTTTAATATACTCTACTGGAGAACGTCTCATCCAAGGGTGCAAGCTTTGAAGCTCTGCCTTCAGATAAACGCGCTGCCAATGATTCCTCCCTGGTTTCCTGACAGACATGACGCTGAATGATGCATTCCATTATAAACTTAACCACAGTAACTGCTCCCAGATCCCAAATAACCCGCGCCTCAACCCACCTGGTCATGTGGTCAATTGCCACCAGAATATACTTGGACTAATTAGCTCCCATTGGTAGAGGACCGATGACATCAAGGGAAACCATATGCCAAGAAAATATGGCTTCAACTGGTATGAGGTCTTCTGCGGTACGGCTTTTCCACTTGGCACTGGTGACAGGAGGTGGTAGTATCAAGCACATCGAAGTTCATGCTTTCCCATTAATACTGAGGCCGCAATAATTCCAATGTTCTGCGCATGACACCATGCCCAACTGCCCTATGTGCGCTCGTAATGGTGTTAGGCCGCGTTGAGGGTTGCAGAAAGTTTACTGTTGAGTTGCCAATCTGAGTGTACAACTCACCATTCCCCTGGAAAGTATTGGCTCGCATTTAATTTAACGCCTTGATGACTTGTGGCGGCTCATCATTGTACTTTCCGCTGAGCATCTTGTCAAACATAATATCACTCAGATCCCATAACTGAAACAGTTGGTAGCCTTGACAAGCAATCTGCATTCTGGTGTTTTGCTCCTGGTCAATCAAGTATCTCAAGGTTATAAGCCTGTAGTTTGAAGGCCCATCGGGATAGATGGCCCTCAAGCTCCTTAAGATTCTGCAACCAGTGTAATGAGTCATGATCTGTTACAACTTTAAACTTTTCCCCATGCAAATATATTCTGAACTTCTTGTAAGCATAAATCACTGCTAAGCACTCCCACTTAGTCACAGTATAATTACGTTCATTGCTACTCAGGATTCAGCTGCAGTACGCCACTGGGTGCTCCTCCCCTTCATTATCTTTTTGGGACATAACTGCCCTTACAGCGGAAAGAGATGCATCCATATGTACAATAAAATCCTTTTCAAAATTTTGGTAGCATAACATGTGTACACTAATTAGCATAGTTTGAAGTGTATCAAAGGCGCATTGGCGCCATTCCGTCCATTCAAACATGGCATCTTTCTTTAGTAGCTCAAACAGCGGACCTCTGATACAACTGAAATTGGGTATGAAGCATCAGTAATAACTCACCTGTCAGGATTTTAACCACATGAATTCTTCTTATAGTATTCAAATTAGGGGTTTCGGTTAGTTGGGTGTAATTGCAAGTAATCGCCTAGTTCAATACTAATTAATGTTATATGTTTAATTGAGTTTAGGTTCTGCGGGAGCTGAGTTCTCAAATGAGATTCCATTTGAAGACCTTTGTGGTAGTTTCCAGCGGAAAGCTGATTAATTCGTTATAAATCATCTGAAATGGTTCCGCCAACTAATTTTGAGCACGGGTGACTCATCCCAAGGATGCTAAAATTCCTATTTATTAATGAATAAAATTACGTTTGACCAGCGACTTTTGTTGATGATGGATTGATTTAATTTAATTGGTGATCAGATGAGCAGATCTGGAGGGAATCACTATGAAGTATAAATGAACAAGTTTCTAATCTGATAGAGTTGTAAGCATCAAGAGGCCAATAGTTTTCTGCTAGTTGATTGGCCAAAGAGTACTTGAGCGCAGTAGCCCAGAGAGTGTTATAAATAGTTGTTCATTCTCTCCTAATAAAAATCTCTCGTTTGCCATCATTCCTGTTTATTTGAAGTAGCTTAGTGCAATTAGAGTAGGGAATGTGGTATAGGAGATCCCCAATAGGTGGGGTGATCACGCCTGGAGTGGCCGGCGCTGTCAGCTTCCATGCCTCCTCTCTATGAGGAACCAGCGGGAACCTGGCCAGCTGGCTACCAGTGGGTGAGCTACATAGCCTTTTACCCTAGCGGGGTGCAGCGCTGGAGGTGCCATAGCCACCCAAGAAGGGGGATGGACTCTCTGTGGCATGCCCAGATGGGTTGGTGAAGAGTCGCAAGGGTGGGGCAGTTTGGAAGTGCCTGAGCCGCCCAGAAAGGGGGCAGGACTTGCCAGGGCACATGCTGAGGACGCCTGGGGCTAAAGGCGAAGCCGTTGGTGGTTATTTGGTGGGTTGAACGCAGGACTTATAGGGGTTGGTATGCCAATGAAGGAAAAATAGCAAAGGGCTACCAGTCTTCATACTGGTTGGCCTGGCACATTAGCAGTGCCCTGGGTCGATTTTGCAACACCACCATCCCCAAAACACCTTAATGTACCGCTTACTGGCTGGCCTAGTCATCTTCTGGATAGCCTCTGCCTTTGCTGGTTGGGGTCTCATCCCAGTCGCATCCACCACAAAACAGAGGTATTCCAACTGATCCTTAAAGAAATGGCATTTCTGAGGCTTGATTTAAAATTTGGCCTCAGGCAGTCAGCGAAATACCTCTTCCAGATGGGTAAGTTGCTCAGTGAATGTGTGAGAGAATACATTAATATTGTTGAGGTACACAAGTACACATTACAACTTCAGATAGCCCAGAATGGTGTCCATTGCTCACTGAAACATAGTCGGGGCATTACATAGCCCTTGCGGCATATGAATTGGCTGGAAAAGCCCTTTGTATGTGATTATGGCGTATTTTTCTTGTTCCTCTGCGGGCAACTCAATTCACCAATAACTGGATATCAAATCCATTGCCAAGAAATAGCGAGCTCCACTTAACCAATCTAGCACATCATCAATCCGCGGAAGAGGGTATGAGTCTTTTTGGTGATACTGTTGAGCTTCCAAAAGTCGGTTACTAAGCGGTTAGTACGATCCTTCTTTTTAACAATTAGGACAGGTGAAGCCCACAGACTCTTAGATGGTTTGAGCATTCCCTGATCTAGCAGCTTATCCATCTCCTCATTAATGACTTCTTCAGCTGCCCTTGATTGACGGATTGGCCGTGACCTGATGGGGGGGATGATCCCCAGTGTCCAGCCAATGATCAACCCCTAGCGCACCCTAAATCATGATCATTAACAGCAAAGATATTGTTGTATTTTTGAAATAAGGCTTCCGCTTAATCTCTTTGATCTTCCTTTAACCCTATTAAATTCTCATGTGGTACAACTGCCATTACACCAGGCTGTGTTTCGATAGACAGATAAAATCATCCAATGAACCAAACTCATGGACTGGAGGACCTTTTGAACTTAGATGAAATGTAAGTATGCCAAACTTGGTGTCAGCGAATTTGCATTAGTTTGTCCTGAAGATTTGCTACCAAGACCTTGATTTCCCCATGTCCCAGAAGCATAATGCTAGGGACACGTGGGGCTCAAGACGTGATTGCTGATAGGGCCCAATGACCTCCCCATATAGCCCAGCAGGCACTTCCACCTCTAACTCGGTGTTTATGATTAATTGGTGCCCAGAGGGAATAAATATAGGACCTGCATCTAATGAGCGGTAGCCCTTGATATTCATAAATTTAATGGGGAAGAGCCCAGGTCTTGTGCTTAAGTCAATGATAGCAAACCAGAACCACTCTTCCACCATACGCAAGGTTAATGTGACTCAATTGTACTAAATATTTTGGCGTTCCACTGGTAGTGAAGTAAATTGGGATCCGCTGCCTCAGATTATAGATGTCTCTGCTGTTATATCAGCAATCATCCTAAAGTGGCTCAAAAAAGCAGTTATAATTAAAAGATCATAGTTATTGTTTGGTATCACTATTTCTGTGGATACAATGACAATTGATCCAAATCGCAAAGGTAATGTGCTGTATCTCCTTCAGAGCCCTTGCTTTCCGCGCCTGCAGTCCCATACACCATAAGATGCTCCACATCAGGCTTAATGCCAGCTTTGTCACATAATTTGTGGATACTATGTTGATTGGGGCACCCATATCAATTATCTCACAAACTTGGGTTTTCACTACAACAGTGTCACAGTAAGTACGCTCAGAATAAGATGCATTCTGATTGTTTAAAATATGGACATTTAATGGATCTTTTTTCCTAAGTAAGCCCATATACCCTCCTCAACTTTAGGGTATTTTTTAACATTAGCGTTCACAGGGAGGGCTGTGTTCACCCCTTTTAAGAGAAGCGCATCAGAAAATGGATCTGCTTCATCAGTAGAAAGTTGATTAACATTTAACAGTCATAAGGCTGTGGTTGCTCATGAGGGCCTGCTTCCACCATATCCATAAATTGCGTTTGTGTCAACACATTCACCCTCAACTGGCTGCTGATATAGAAAGGTGTCGTTATACTGGGGAACTTCCACTGGATGAATTAGGATAGTTTCAGGTGGGACGTTTTGAGTTTAAATAGCGTAAGTAGAGAGTCCCATCTCTACT
This sequence comes from Massospora cicadina, assembly GCA_022478985.1. Taxonomy (NCBI): domain Eukaryota; kingdom Fungi; phylum Entomophthoromycota; class Entomophthoromycetes; order Entomophthorales; family Entomophthoraceae; genus Massospora; species Massospora cicadina. The sequence goes on from JAKSZP010017084.1 coordinate 7,490, forward strand.
CCAATCTGACTTTTCCCTGATTATACTGTTCCTGTGGTAGAGAATGCGCCTGAAGATGAAGACAACTTCTGGCCAAGTACCCAGAGCGACCGCACAATAAACATTTTGTCCTATAAGAGCTACGTCAATAGTGTTGTGAAATGGGCTACCCCAAAAGTTAGGCTGGGGTTGAGCAGTGTAAACAGACCCTTCCCAATAGTTGAACTGCTGATGGCAACTTGGTTCAAGATGAGGCGTGTAGTGATAATAAGGCTGAGGGTCACTAAATGGATGCTGAACTGGAAGAGATAACTTCCCCAAATAAGAAGGTCCAGAAGCGGAGGGGATTGGGTTACACTCTATTTTGAGCAGAGGGAAGGTAGTAGATAACTGGCCTAAGATCTGAACGAGTTTAAACAAAGGTACGTCAACCTCCAAACATGGAGCCATGGTATTGAAAAGCTCATGGTATGGTTTCACAGCGGAGGTCAATGCTATGAATACATCAGATTTGGTTAAAGGACCTGCCCCAATTAAAACTGGGCTTCCGCAATAAAGCAATCAGCAAAGCGGTGAGGGTCTCATTATGCTGAAACCCAATGGTTAAGAACTCGGCCTTCTGCTGTGCCATTATCATGGTTCCTCCAAATAACCACAACACAGTATCTTTCACTTTTTGATAGGTAGCGGAATTGGTGGGGATTAGCAAGTAACTTGGTCAGCACTTTTGACCTCCAAGGTGGATAGCAATAATTTGGCTTTACGCCGATCTGAAGCTCCTTCTGCTGCAAATTCAAATTTCTTAAAAAAATCCATGTATGTTCCAAATACAATCAAATAGAGGCAGCTTATCAATACAAATCTCCTAAAGAAACTCATTCTTCCACTTGAGCACAGCATCCAAGGCAAACTTGAGTTCTGCATGTGCAATGGTTGTAGTGCCTCAGAAAGACTCCTTGGCAGAGAAAGCTTAATATGACATGACGAGCAACTGAGTATGTTATTGGTATCTTGATTGATCAATTGACCCCCTGTAGTGAGCACCACTGTTATAAAATTGGCGGAATCATTAAGATATTCCATAAGGGATTTTGCACAGGTTTGGCCCACTGAGCAATAGGACCAACGATATGACGATTGTAGCCCTTTTTGAAACAACAAAATAAACTAACTTAATAATATGGAGCACTTGCTCCCACTATATTCTTTATTTAATATAATAAGAATAGCGGATCCTTGCTGTTTCACTCACTCTTAACTATTAACAACTAACTCCTCTTAATCATCTCGTCTCACCTATATTGTAGTGACTTTGGATGCTACTGCTTCCATGGCTTAGTATTTAGCTTGTCATATCTCATTGATTCCTTTAATTCTTCATTTGTTGATCTCACGATTCCTAATTTGAAGCAATTTCCCAACAACCCAATATTACATATTTTGAGGCGCTCAAATTACCTTAACTCATATCAAATCCTGGCGGATTCCATCTGTTCCACCATAATGACTTAGGGCTTATCATCTAGTCATATGTGAATTGTGACAGATTGGATTTCCCCATATGAGTTAAGCCCAGCCATTAGGTGGTGTTCCAGCATGGCGCAATTAATTGTTGTGAATATGAAATTAAACATAATGAAAATATTCTTTGACTTAGTCCAGAGAATGCGCTTCATGTCAACTACCAGTTGACCATCCAGGAGGTCCACCACCACATGCACATTTACAGCTTCATCTGCCACTTGTTTGTTCTTAAACCCAAGTTCCAACCAACCTTGGGTCATGGAGTGCGGTGTGACGTACACTATGTTTGGTAAATGTGTGTGTACTTCTCCACAAAACTTTTCCAAAAGCGCCATTTGCTGTAAATCCAAGAATACTCAAACCCCATGCTCCACTGATGACAGTAACTGTGAATGTGGAGTATTGATGAACTGGTTACACTTCATCTGACAAACCAAAACCTTCTGGGGAAATACTAACTGCCAATTTTTTATTATTTTTATTGAGGCTGCTGGTGCTACAGGGCGTTTAAAAAAATATGAATGGTGCTGGGCCCTCTCCTGTGACCTTTACTTTGCTCGCCCAAATGCTACCTTCCATTAAGTTCATACTAATTCCTTGATGAGATTATCAATCTTTTATTAGTCTTGAATCAAATATGTTGCAAAAGTCACTCAACGAAAGAGAAAAGTTTTTGATTCTTTTCATCCTTGCATTTTAGGCCTTTTATGTTATATGAATAGTATATGGTTAAGAGATTTCCTTTATGATTTCGGATTTTATCACCTTCATTTTTGACTTTGCTCTCATGGTAGCGATTATATTTGGCATTGTATACTGATACAGTGGTCCCTCTCTTGGGTCCTCTATAAATAAAGCTGAAGTATCTTCTCAATCTGGGCAGTATCTGGTGGAACGGGTTTCCAACAGTGATAAATTATTACACATCTAGAGTTATAAACCATCTCCTAAATCCTGTGCAGTTTCCTCATCTTGACAACATAAAATTCACAATTCTTCTTGACTTCTTATCCCAACATTGGGCAGTAAAATTTCCAGTCGCACCACATTTCTGACAGTGGTTTATTTACATATCTCTTCAATTTTATACATAAGTTTTCTCCTATTAGAATAGATTCTGATGATCAGTTAAATTTCTTCAAATTTTAATTTTTTAAATTCTGCCATAGCTTAATTCTAATCATTCAAATTCCCTGATAGTCAGATTAGGCTCTTTGATAACAAGCCTAGCATTCTCATATATACTGACATCTAAGATATGGAAGTACAATTTTTCAGCATTAAAACCAAAGATTGGTGCAGATCTCTGTAGGGCCAAAGTGCCATCTGTATCGCTACTCAAAAATTATAATCTATAAACTTTCCTAAAAGCCAGCATTTGTGCTTCCTGGTAAAAATTGGAGGCAAAAGTGGCTACTATTTTTGTCAATCTTAACTTGAATTCCCATAAACTCCTCTTTATAGCTAACCATTCATTAAGGACACCTAAAGCTTTCATTATTGCTTCTTTGGTTCCGCGGTTTGTCCAATTTATTATTAAGATGTTGCAACACAAGTTTTTGACATTCAGTGTCTAAGCAGTTCATTGTGTTACTGCTTTTTGTCAGACGCCATATTTAAACATTGCTAATTTGTTTAGGTAGAAAATTGCCAGTGCAATATCTCGGTTTAACATAGGTAATTTTGGAATACTCCAAATTTCTTCCATTGCTAATGTGAAAGAGGTTTTTGCTTGTCAACCAACTAATTATAGGTTTATTTTTGTGAGTAGTCAAAGATATTTCAGTGAAAGCTCCAGGCATATTCTCAGGTTTTGTACTTTTTCATCTGGTTTTTGTGCATCTTGTTTTTAACTTCAAAAACTTCATATTGGCGCAATCACATTTATGATTTTTGGATTCTCCTAAGAGCTTTAGTTTCTGTGATATGTCTTTCTAAATCCAATGGAAGCATTATCTTCCGCTTCTCTCATGGTTTTCTGGAATCGTAACTCTTTAATAAATTTGAACTCCTTTTGTTATAATTAGGTGAACTTCCCATAAAGATTTTCTATTGACCTTTGTAACTTGTTCAATATCCTCATCTTTTGTAACTTGCTCATCCAGATAATATAGTTTATCTTGTGGCGCCAAGTTCATCACATTATTGTTAAAAGTTTAATTTCATCCATAGATTATATAGTTTGTTCTCATATGACATTCTACTGATATAACTTTCTATTTTTTTGTATTTAAAATCTAAAAGCACTTGTATAAAGCACCATTTAAAATTCTCAAGTTTGGTTTATGAAACTACCACCTATAATGAGTAACGAATGTAAACCTTTAAGCCTAGTTCAATCAACTACCTCCTGTAGTAGTACCAAATCTAATCTTTTAAGTTTACTTCACTGGTTCTGATGTGTGCTTTATATAGATTGTTGATAGTATTTGATTGGATTGGCAATAGTAGGAAGACTATCATCCCAGTTAAATCTTTACAAACAAATTTTAGTATTGTCTCCATCTTTAGACTGGTGTTAACGCTCTTCCTTCTAATCCTTAAAAGTACTTTTGGAAGTTAAGGGATCTTCATACTCTGACTCTTCCTCCTGATGGAACTTACCCCTATCAGTAGGTTCAGATGTTCTTTCTTCTTCTTAACGCAGGAGCCCGCAGAGACCTTGGTAGAAATAATATATAAAGGTCAATATCTTACAACTCTAATCACATATAAAAAAAAATTAAATATATGACAGTCTACATAATTATTATAAGTCTTCAAAAACTAGTAAAAACTTCATGTTTTCAAGTCTTAAATTAATAAAAAACATAAAGGAATTACTAGAAGAATTTGGCGCCAACTATTCTGGTGGCGCCTTAATAGGAACTGGCAGTCGTTGCTGATAGATTAACCCTATGTAGTCATCCCAAATAAGAATCCTCATTCTTTTAATCAGATTTGCCATCTACTAAAATGTGAAACCTTCGGGATTGAATGAAGAACGTGTCCCAACGCTTACACTTAACCTCAGCGGATTATCCTTATTAGGCCAGCAACCTGCTTAAGTAATGTGGCTTCTTACCCATTAAAAGCAGGTTGCACTACCTAAAAGGAAAACTCACATGTTGCTACCAAAATATTGTCATTTCCAAGCAACTAATGCTAAATTCTTTTATCAATAAGTGACAAACTCCAATTGACTCATAAATTATGATTAGATTAAGAATAAATTTATGATTGAACCATATGTAGATATATATTGGTAGGGTTCCTACCCAATGAAGTTACTATTAATTTTGAGGAATCAGATCCCAGCGGATTAGATAGTATTTTTAAGAAATTCCACCAGACAATAGTTATCATTAAAAATGATTTCTTCCATATCCACTAAAAGGAGTTTACCTCAGAAGATAATTAGATAATTTTATAACTAGTGAAGCTGGATAATGTGGGTGTAGTGAAATCCTGACAGATTAAAACTCATTTGATTGCGTCCAATATGGAGAAGTAAAACCAGTGATAAGGAAGTGCAAAAGGATATTATAAACACATACATTAAGGAATTGTCACCTTCTCATGCAGCCCATAGGCCCGCACAGTGTCATAGTTAAAAAATGCCTCTATTTAGTGTTTTCACCAATTATCAACATCTGAATGCTAAATTAAAATTATTCTTAACTGTTTGTTGGTATCAGCGCTAGGGATTCATAGTCCAAGTGCGTAAGTATTATCACATAGAACAACAAGTTACCTTTTGAGAACAGTAACATGATACACAATAATAAAAGAAATTGTTTTATTATCAATAGGGTTTTTATTCAACAAAAAAAGAAGCACACTTTAGAATCTACTACATCTAGTGGCTAACAGGCTTTCTCATAGTATTCTTCAGTGATAGGCTATATGTAGCTTACATATGATAAAGTCCCCTCCATATGACAATCCTCCTAAGAAATGTTCTTCTTATTTCCAAAGATCCTATTAGTGCTTTTTCTGACTTCCAGCAGCACTTGGTACTGGGAAACTTGAGGCATAATATTTAATTTATGTCAGGAAAGTAAAAGCTTAGGCTCAGTTTTTTTCATAGAAGGCAATATTTCAATTGCCATTGAAATACCAGCAGATGGCTGTAATTAAATTAGGTTCCTATTACCAGTTATTTTACGCCTGCGCAGGGCATGGGGAAGATATTAAGAGGGAAATTTTTTTATTTAACTGTGGTAAGACGACCAGGGGACAGACAGTACCAATATACATAATGGGATAGGGGGAGGCGAGGTGTAACTAAATTGGGCACCCCAGAGTAGACAAGTTACCCCTGTTGCTAGCCAGTACCGCCAGGTATAGGGGGGTTGAGTGCGCAACTCGAAGGGGGTTTCCCCTATTATGGAGCAGATATGAAGAAAGGGGTTTTTATGCAGAAACCAGACTGGGAGCCTTGAAATCAACACGTTGTTGTTGCTTCAGCCACATGTATCTGAATAGCCAGGTTTGAAAATGTTCCAGTAGGTTTAGGTGAGATCTGCTGACTGTCCCACGGATGGTGGGATTGGTTCCCTTGAAAGCATCCGATGCTATGGTGTGGATTGTCCACATTGCAATGGTGACTATCAGGGAGTGGAGTATGAGTGGATTGGGGATTCAAGTTGGAGTGCGAGGAGGCTTCTGAAGATTGACAGAGCCTGGTCGTTGTGTGTTCTTAAGAAACGCGCAACTTCCCACCATATGGCTCTAGATGGGGGCATGCCTCAAGGCGGTGGTGCAGGGTGCCATCCCCTCCACACATTGCGCACTTTGCATGAAGAGAGTTGGAGCGATCTGCTATTTCCGTAGGTTCTTCTGAGGCAATGCCATGTGTTAGCTCTTACCCTTTTTTGGAGGAGCAAATGATGTGTTATCCTTTATATTTTCTTCTGTGTTGTGAGATTGTATGGGATGTCTAAAAAATCCAGGTAGTCGATCCTTTCCATGACTGGGGCCACGTCATGTATGTCCCTCTGGGGTTGGTCCTCTGGATTCCTTAGTGTCAAGTGGGCTCTGGGCCTTCCACTTCCCTGACTCGTGCCTGTGAGTGTGAAGGACCACCCCATGTGCTAAATTGCGTGGAGGATGCGTTTGAAGTGTGGGGGAGTTCCATGAGGGCCCGCTATGTTGGTGTGGTTTACAAGGTATGTGATCAGGCTGGACGGGTTGTGTGGGTTAATAGTTTGAGCGCCTGTGGAAAGTTGGCCCTCGCCGCTCTGATCAGTGTTGTTGCAGGAGGTCTGGGGTTATGACTTCCTTTATATAGATACCCAGTATATGGTTGGCGTGAACCTCATAGTCTACTAGGCCCATGCCTCCGCTAGAGCGTGGGCCAAAGAGAGTTTCCACCCATACAGGTGACAAGGTCCCAGGCACAGCCACCCCTGGATAAGTGCGTGGATTGAGGATATGAATTTAGGTAAGAAGGATATTGCATGTGTGGGGAACCACAGCATCGGGAGGATGAGTGAGTAGGCAACTGTTACTCATCCCGTTAGTCCTGGTATTCTTCCATTTAGGGAGATGACACGGTTGGACATCCACTGTAGAAGGTTGTTCTCAATTGTCTCATTGGCATACCCCCTGATTCCAGTCATATCCCAAGGTGGCGGACAGGGTTGGTTGTAGGAGGTAATTTGAAGGGAAGGATGAGAGGGTTGTTCCTTCGTGGGGGGCTATGAGGTTTGGGTGTTGTAGCCCAGTTGTTAGTGTACTTGCCTAAGAGGATTATTTCCGTTTTCCTTTTGTTGAGCGACGCATTGCTCACAATGGAATATTCCTCTAGTGTGCGTTCCAGTTGGCGGGCATCATTATTGTTAGCTATACCAGTTATGCAGTCGTCTACAAAGCTATTATCTTTACTGGTGACTGGCTTGTACGGTTATGCCCATAAGGCGTGAGTCAGCAACGCGAAGGAGTGGATCAATGCTGAAGTTGTAGAATAGTAGGTCTAGGGAGTCCCCTTGTTTGAGCCTCTGTGTGGTGTGATCTTGTTGTTTAGAAACCCAGGGCCGCATACAGCCATGGATGAAAGTTTCTGTAAGGAGCATCGCCCAGTTTATGATCTTGGTTGGAGTTTGAAGGCGCTCAGGCATTCCTTCAGGTACGGCCAGCTAACACGGTATATGCCTTCTCCTGGTCTAAGAACACCAGGGCTCCAGTTGCTTTGTACTGACATATGTTGGCGACGGAGTTTATATTGGGTTAGATTGAACGCCCTGTTATGAACCCAAACTGATTGGGTGACAGGATTTTGGAGGCTACTGTGCCAAAATTGGCTGCTAAATTACTGTGAGTAGTTAAGTATCAGAGTTAGAAAGTGCTATCGGCACCAGTTGGCCAGGTCCAGTTTGTCGCCATTTTTAAACAGGGTTATGACATAAGAGTCCTGGCCACCAGGCAGGAGGCGAATCTCCAACAGTTACTGGTTCATAGATTCTAAGAGGAGGGGGGCGATTTGCTTTAAATATTTTTTGTAAAATTTGTAGGGTATCCCATCAGGCCCTGGGCATTTCCTATGTGTTGCACCGTGGACTGTGTACCAGAGCTCCTCCTGCGTTAAATTGTTCATGGATTGTATTCTGGCGGTTCACTTTGTATTCCAGTGGAGTGTATAAAAAATTTAATTTTTTGGGGGTCAGTTGGTGTGTCACAACATAGTTCAGTTTAGTAGCGGTGCTCTTCTGCCTTGACCTCTTCTATGTCTCTTGCCACAGTGCCGTCATCTTTGAAGACCTGTGTGCATGCAATCTGGTTGCCGCAGGAGTGAAATTGGTGGAAGAAAGATGTCAAGCAGTTTTGCCTTCTTTTAAGAAACTACTTTTATCTCAACACTTTGATTATGTGCTGGTGTTTAAAAATGAGGGCGTTTAGGCGGGTGGATATTTCCGCCCATTTCCATCCCCTTGGGGCTGTAGCCAGACTTTGGGGTGTTGAGCTCAAGGTGGTCCAGTTCTGCCAAGGTGTGCCTGATTGTGGCTGTGTCAGCGGTGTACTTATGTGAAGCAAGGTGACAAATTTTACTTATTATTTTTGTTTTAAAACTTGATCAGGTTTTGATGGGATCCAATTTGAATGGGGTCGTGAATTCTAGGGTTATGGCCTCGTTTTTGACCCAGTCAGATAAGTTGAGAAATTCTATGTTTTCTGGGTGTAGCTTCCTCCAGGTTGACGCCTGTGCGGAAGTACAGGTTGGTGAGAGCTGTACCGAAATGAGTTGGCGGTCTGTGTCATGGAAGCAGCTGATAAGAATTAGACTGGGCTCCCAGTTATGGTGTGTGAGCACCCAGCGGAGAGCCCAGAATGCCAAGGGCACAGCGGTCCATGCGACTAGAAGAAGGGGAGATCTAGTGGGGATGTGAGGAAAGTAAATGATTATAAATGTACTGAAGGCCCCTAGGCAAACCAGATGGCTGCGATGGGGGCAACTGTAAGCCTTGGGGGAGAAATTCCCAAGGATGGGAGAGGCGGGGAGGATGACGACTCCTCCAGGGTTTGTGGTTGCTGGCCTTTGGTTATGGGTAGGTGAATATGTGCACCAGAGAGGAGCGGCACAGGGCCACCGTATGGGCAGGGGTGCTTTCAGCGGGGTAAACAGACCTGCGACAAGAGTTAGGGCCTAGTCACCCTTGGTCAGGGTACTCTGGAACCCTCAGGTGGGTGGAAAAAGCGGCAGACAAGCCAGGTGTGGGGGGCGAGTCCACAGGCATTGGGGCGGGGGTGCCCTGAGGCTGCTCTGATAGGGGAGCGCTCTCAGAAAACCTGATGGTGAAGCAAACGGACAGGTTTGCATTTGACAGGTATGCTAAAATGGACAGAGTTGAATCCATCATTGAGAATGAGGCAGTTTACCATTGATATGACCCACTGCCATGTGGTGGGGTCAAGTGACCGAATAACCCATTTGGAAATTATTGGGATGATTATTTGTGTGTGGTGGCACACTTTTCTGGATCAATCGGTGGAATTTTGAACAAGAAAACAAAAAGGCGGAGTCCATGGCAAGGCGTTTGGGGTATATGGGCTTTATTTTAGTGCAAAGTGTGGGGAGAATAGAGATTGAACTGACAACTGCCCATCGTCAGGGCAGTTACCTTAAGTATTGGGAGAATTACATAAAGGGGAGGCTGAGAGGTTTGGTAATTGGGGATCTGCAATGGAATATGGCTGGCTGGCGGGTGGGGGAAAGTGGAGGGATGCCCAAAATCTTAGCAAAAATTGAAAAAACTTTTGCAGATTTTCCCAAATTTTTGGGGCCAGACCAGGTTGATGGTACCAATCCAGGACTTAACCATTCGAGTTGGACTGCTCAAGCAGTTCAGATTTCCCAGATTCATCCTGGGGGCTGTGGCCTTGGTGCCCTGTCATCCGCAACCTGGTCTGAATTCTTGATTTGATTGTCCATGCGATCAGAACTTCTCAAATCTGTTCTGGGGGGTAGAGGCAACTGGTCTGAGTCACTCATAACCTGGTTCAAAACCTGAATCGAGTTCTGATCTGATTTTGGACCTGACCAGTCCAGACTGGCTCTGTTAGCCTGGAATTTGCAGACTGGGCTCTGATACTAGCACTTGCTGTTTCATCAAAATTTTGGTAACTTTTCCCTGGTGAGTGAGGGGTCCCAGGGGCCCGCCCATGGCCCCTGGCCTGCATAATCTCCTGGCAAGTCCCCTCTATTAATTTTGCCAGGGTTAGGGATGGGGGGAGGGGAGAGATCTGAATATCTCTAGGAGGAAGAACAGTCACCTAGCGCTCATCAACCACATGCACCAGATCACTCAACTGCAACAGGGTGTCCACTTGGGCCTTTAGCCCCCTTTTGGTCTGAAAGGGATGCTGCTCCCTATCCTTTGTAGGGGCTGGTCCCCAGGTCTTACACTACCCTTTCCTTTTTCAACAAGAGGGAGGCCCCCACCTGGGGCATGGACAAGGGCATAGTTCTTGTGCCTCTCTGGGAGCTTTATGGCCAGGATGGCAGCGATCTTCTGGGGGGGACGGGGGCTGCAGGGTGGGAGTTGTGGAAATCCTCTATCAGGTCCTTGCAATTTGCGCAGTCGTGTGCACTCACCCAGCTGTTCTCATATGAGGGGTAGCCTTTCCAGGCAACCAGGTATTGAACGGATCTGCGGGACCTCTGGGAAGCCAGGATAGCCTCCACCTCCACTTACTGGGATTCCCTAACTAGGATTGGCTCTAATGATGTTGGCCTTTCCCCTTTGAAGGGGGTCAGGAGGGAGGTGTGGAAGACGTTATGCTGCTTCCAGTGAGCGGGCAGCTTCAAACAATAGGCTCCATTGCCTAAGTCCTTCTCCACCTCAAAGGGGCCAAAGCATTTGGCTGCGAGTTTCTGGGTGGGGGCTTTTAAGGGAACATTGCAGCTATCCAGCATAATGAGGGAGCTGACTTTGATCTCATGTCCAGGAGGCACTTCCAGTTGGCAAACCTTTTGTAATCCTTGATGGACTTTGTCAAATGTTCATGAACCAGGTTGTGTGTCTCGCGGAGTGCACAAATCCGGTCTTCAGCTTCAGGGACTGCTGAAGAGAGCTGGGGACCATTTGGAAGGAGGGGTTGTAACCCAGGGTAGCCTCAAAGGGAGAGAGGTTGGTCAAGGAATGGAGTGAATTGTTATATGCAAACTGTGCAAGGGGCAGGTCCTTGGCCCAAGTGTCCTGCGAGGCTGTCACATAACAGTGCAGGTACTGCTCCAGTACCTGGTTCACCCACTCAGTCTGCCCATCAGACTGGGGGTGGTAGGCCGTAGATCTGCAGGGCTTGATGATGAGGAGGGTTAACATCTCTTCCCAGAACCGGGCGGTGAACTGGGGTCACTGTCACTCACTATCTCTTTGGGGAGACCAAAATTGGCAAAGACATGGTTGACAAATAAATTTGTGGTCTCCACCGCGGTAATAGAGTAGAGGCAGGGGATAAAGAGCGCGAACTTGGTAAATTGATCAATGACTACCAAGATAGCATCTGAGCCGTTAGAGGGGGGAGTCCATGATAAAGTCTACTGAGACTGAGGTCCACGGGCCTTCCACCTACTGCAGGGGGTGTAGCAACCCCTTCTTCCCAGAATGGTCCAAATTTTCCCGGGTGCAGGTGACACAGCAGGAGATCCAGGAGGGGATGTCCTTTGAGGACCCTGGCCAGCTTTATGTTCTCTTTACGAGATCAGCGCATTTCTTGATGCCGGGGTGCCCAACAGTCTGGGGGACATGGTGTTCCTTGATAACACAGTTGCATAGAGATGAGGGGACCAAAACCTGATCGCAGAACCAGATGGTTCCCTCCCGCAGGGTGTATGTGGCTCTCTTCTGACTTGAAGACTCTAGGTCAGTATAAAGCTCTAACCTTTCAGGGCAACGAGTCTGGGTAGCAATGACGCGGAGGAGGAGTGGGGAATTGGGGGCAAGGTTGGCAAAAGCTACCGTCAGATGGGCCAAGGAGAGGATTTGGGAGGATAGCACTACAGTAGTAAGCTCTAGCAGGTCCTCTCCACCATTGGTTGATAGAGATGGGTTCTGGCTGAGCATGTCCAGCAACACATTCAAGGGGCTTTTTATGAATTCATATTTAAAATAATGCCCACATAGGTCCTGGTATGTGCAAGTTTGGTGGTGCCCCAACTCCTAATGTTTCCAGTAGTATAGTAATGCCTTATGGTTAGTTCAAACAGTGATTTTATGCTGGGCGCCTTGCAGGAGGTATCACCAATGGGTGAGTGGACACGCCACTGCCGCTAACTCCTTGCCATATAATTGCCACACTTGTTATGTGGAGGTGATTTTGTGGGAGTAGTAGGCCACTGGGTGCTTGACCACCTCATGCTCCTGTAGCAGCATGGCGCCCTCCACCACCAACGAGGCGTCACAGGCTACAATGAAGGGGTGGGTAGTGTTGGCATGCCACAGGACTGGGGAGGTGAGGAAACCCTCCTTGATAGACTCAAAGGCCTGCTGGCATTCTGGGGACCACTTGAAGGGGGCGTTCTTCCCAGTGAGGGGGTAAAGGGGTGCCACCAGTTGGGCGAGGGCTGGGGAGAATTTTTTAAGAAGGTTTGGTGCCAAGGAAACTTTGAAGTTGTTTCTGTGTAGTAGGGTAGGCCAAGACTGGATCGCCTCGAGCTTAGAGGGGGAACAGCATATCCATCCTTCAGGATGAGGTTACCTAAGAAGGTCACTTCATCCCAGAAAAATTCGCACTTTGAGGACTTTTCGAAGAGCCCTGCTTTGTGGAGGGCTGCCACAACTGCTTCTAGATTCTTGGCGTGTTGCTCTGGGGTAGGGGAGTGGATCAGAATATCATCAATGCAGGCTACAGCGCATGAGAAGTGCAAGTCTCCAAGCACATCATAGATGAGGTGTTGGAAGGTGTCCGGAGTGTTCTTCAGTCTGAAGGGCATCACTCTGAATTGAAAAAGACCCCGGCGGGTGCAGATAGCTTTGAGCCACTCTTGTCCTCTCGTCACCCTCACTTGGTTAAAGGCGTTCACCAGATCCAACTTAGAGAAGACCTGGGATTTGGCGATGGCTTGGGCGATGGTTTGCTCTAAGGGCAATGGGTAGGGGTCAGGGATGGTGATGTTGTTGAGGTGGCCATAGTCTACGCAAGGGCGCAGGGTGCCATCTGCTTTCTGAGCGAAAACTATGGGGCTGGCGACCAGTGAAGACTTCTTAATAAGCCACCCCTTCTCTAACATCTCGTCTAGCCAAGTCCCCAAAGCCTTGTCCTCTTCCTCAGTGTAGGGGTAGAGGGGGCAGTTGATCTTAACTAGGTCGACCGTCAGCTGAAATGTTAGGTCATGTTCAGATTGTAGGGGAGGCTTGGAAGCCAACGACATCTCAAAGATGGACTTATAGGGGTTAGGAAGGGTGGGAAGTCCGAAAGGAGGTCAATAGGAGCGGGATCCAGAGGGGAAATAGAGCTGAGGGATGTGTCAAGGGGGAGGGTTTTCAACAAGGGAAACTCTCCACTTAACTTGAGGTTTGAGAACAACAAGGAGTTATTAGCAAGATTAATGCGGAACTGCTGTCGCCGCCACCAGCCCACCCCCAAGATCACAGGGTAGAGCAAGTCCTGTACGTCTGAGAAGTGGTCACTGAACCCAAAGTCATGGACAGAGAAGTGCAATGGGCGTCGAATGTGGTAGGACTTCATGGGTTCCGATAAAGCGCCCAGGACTGATGAGGCTTCTTCCATTGCCAGGTCCAAGGAATGCGCCACACTGAGGTCAATAAAGTTGCCTGCCACTCCGGTGTCAAGGAGGGCTTACACGTTAAATTCATCCGACTCTGAGGGGAAGGAGATAGGGAACAAGAAGTAGGCTTGATCTTCTTTATTGGGGTGGGAGAGAGAGAGAGCAGCCAAGGAGGGAGCATGACCCAGCATTATAAGAGATTGACCAAGAGGCGCTGAGGAGGTCTGTAACTGGGGAGGGTGTTTCTGCTTCATCCTTGTCCCAAATGGGGCAGCGAGGGTTGATGCATATGCCCGCTCCACTCTCTTCAAAGGGGTCTCTGGGCTAACTGAGGGGAGTGATAGCGCCAAAATAGGCACTGAGCTCTTAGCTCTGGGGGATCAAGGACCCACTCTCCTGATCCGGGGTGAGAGCAGGGGGTGCAGCAGGCAGGGGCTCTTCTTAGGGGAGGGTACCCAAGGTGGGTACAGAGGGAGCACAGAGGGCGGCGAGACCTGGGGGTGCTTTCCTTTGCCACGGCCACTGGCAGGGGGAGAGGGGGTGGCACACGGCCCCTCAAGAGCTGCAACAGCGCACTCAGGAGTATGGAAAGGCCTGGCCCCAATTTCAGGAGCTACAGAGAATGTGATTTCTAAGGACTCAGGGTGAGTGTCCCAAGATGCATGGGCAGCTGCAGTGGGGTCCAAGGCAGCTCAGAAGGTGGAGATGGCAATTTCAGGGGAGATGGGCACTGTGGAGGCCAGAACCATGAAGGCTTCGATCAGAAAGGGTAGGTCCGTGGCTGCCTATCCTAGTATGAAGAGATGGAGGAGGCGCGCCAGTCTAGACTCAGGGGCCTGGACCGCCAAAGTGACCAGCGCCAGTAAGGGGTGGGGTTCCCAGACTTAGAAGCAGAGAGGAGCACTCCCCTGACCCAGTGGCGGGCGTCCCCATCTAGGGCGTCAAGAAGAGCTATGCTCTGCTGGGCATCAGAAGGAAGGGGAGATTTCCCCCCATCGGCGGTGAAGCTCACCTGAAGTTCCACCAGGACACCCAAGATTTGGTCGACCACCTCATCAGAAGGGATAGGGGGGACTCCCAACCCTATCATGTTGAATGATGGGGTGACACTTGTCGTCAGGGCTCAGCAGGGCGGGGACCAGGTAAACACAAACTGGCGGCACACTCAGATGAATGAGGCAGCTGACCAGTAGGAGAAGGCCAGGTCGCAAAGAGAGAGTACGTTTAGGGCTAGGGTGTAGGCCAATGCTTCGCCAGTGCCAGTAAGGAGGGAGGAAAAGGCTGAGGTTATGGGTCAGTTTATTATGTCATGAAAGCATCTTATAAGAATTAGGCTGGGCTCCCAGTCAGAGTGTGTGAGCACCCAACAGAGAGACCAGAATGCCAAGGGCACAGCGGTCCATGCGACTAGAAGAAGGGGAGATCTAGTGGGGACATGAGGAAAGTAAATGTTTATAAATGTACCAAAGGCCCCCAAGGCAAACCAGATGGTTGCAATGGGGGCAACCGCGAGTCTTGTGGGGGCAACTCCAAGGGTGGGAGAGGTGGGGAGGACGACGACTCCTCCAGGGTATGTAATTGCTGGCCTTTGGTTATGGGTAGGTGAGTCTGTGCGCCAGAGAGGAGCGGCACAGGGCCCACCGCGCGGGCAGGGGTGCTATCAGAGGGGTAAACAGACCTGCGACAAGAGTTAGTGCCTAGTCCCCCTTGGTCAGGGTACTCTGGAACCCTCAGGTGAAGGGATTAGCTGCAGACAAGCTAAGTGTGGGGGGCGAGTCTGAGGGCATTGGGGCGGGGAGCCCTGAGGCTGCTCCAATAGGGGAGCGCTCTCAGAAAACCTGACGGCGAAGCAAACAGACAGGATCATATTTGATGGGTATGTGAAAATGGATGGAGAGTCGACTCCATCATCAGGAACAAGGTGGTTTACCACAGATATGATCCACCGCCATGTGGCAGGGTTGAGTGACCAGATGACCCATTTAGCAATCATTGGGATGATTATTTGGGTGGCGGCACACTTTGCCAGATTGATCAGCGGAATTTTGAACAAGAAAACAAACAGGCGGAGTCCGTGGCAAGGTGTTCAGGGTATTTGGGCTTTATTTTAGCACAAAGTGCGGGGAGAATAGAGAATGAACTGACAACTGCCCATCGGCAGAGCAGTTGCCTTAAGTATTGGGAGAATCGCATAGTGGGGAGGCTGAGGGATTGGGTGATTGGGGATCAGCAATGGGGTTTGGTTGGCTGGCGAGTGGGGGAGTGGAGGGATGCCCAAAACATGGCAAAAATTGAAAAAACTTTTGCAGATTTTCCCAAATTTTTGGGACCAGACCAGATCAATGGTACTGATCTGGACCTTGACCATTTAAGTTGGGCTGCACACATGGTTCAGATTTCCTGGATTCATCCTGGGGGCTGTGGCCTTGGTGCCCTGTCATCCGCAACCTGGTCTGAATTCTTAATTTTATTGTCCATGCGATCAGGAACTTCCCAGATCTGTTCTGGGGGGTAGGGGCAACTGATCCGAGTCACCCATAACCTGGTTCAAAACCCAAATCAAGTTTTGATCTTATTTTTGGACTTGATAAGTCTGGACCAGCTCCTTTAGCCCAGAATATGCAGACTGGGCTCTGATACTAGCACAGGCTGTTTCTTTAAAATTTTGGTAAGTTTCCCCTAGTGAGTGAGGGGTCCCAGGGGCCCGCCCATGGCCCCTGGCCTGCATAATCTCCTGGCAGGTCCCCTCTATTAATTTTACCAGGGTTGGTGAGGGGGGAGGGGAGAGATCTGAATTTCTCTAGGAGGAAGGGCAGTCACCCAGCGCTCATCAACCACGTGCGCCAGGTCACTCAACTGTGACAGGGGGTCCACTTGTGCCTTTGGCCCCCTTTTGTTCCGAAAGGGCTGCTGCTCCCTATCCAATTGTAGTGGCTGGTCTCCCCAGGACTTAAAGTCTGTAGAATTGATTTTTTTGTTGAGAAGTTGGAGATGTTTGAATGGTGGGTCTTGTGTGTAAGGATGTAGTAAATGCAGCTCATTGAGGTGAGCGTTCCATTGCGTATGTTGGAATGGATCATGTGGGGAAGGAGTGGTGACCTGGGGAGAGGGTATCATGTAGGCCAAGAGTTGCCTTCATTGCATGGAACTTGATGTGCCCCGGTGGGTATCCCATGGGGTTTGGCCATCAGTCCATGTTGGGGTTATCCCAGCAGTTGAAGTCGCCCAGTAGGATGGTTTTTGGTGGGAGGATGAGTGTTGAGATGGTTTCAAGATATTGTTTCCTCTCAGCTGCAGTGCATGGTGCATAGAAACATGTTATCAAAATTGTGTCCTCTTGGTTTGCAATCGTTGCAACCAGGATACAAACCATGCAGATATGAGGAGGAGCTCGTGATTTTTAGTTTTTTGTTATTTTGGACGACCACCCCACAGTGTGTCATACATACTGATTGGGATGATGAGACCCTGCTGACCAGGATCCTACTTCCATCTGTAGACAGCGTGTTGCTTGTATGGCCAAGATATCTACAGGGGGGTTTCGCAGAAATTCCAGCTTTTGGGCTGGGGACGCATGAGCCCTGGCTCCTGCGATGTTTAGCTTCCCTATTGTCACTGAGGTGCCTGCGGCACCTCAGGAGCGGTTAGGAGGACCGCCAGGCCCACACCCAACGCCCTTTTTGCTAGCCCTGCTTTGTGTTTCAGGGCCAATATATTCTGTGTTATCATCCAATCCCATACCCTGTGTCAATTTATTGCAATTATTGTAGTTTTTAAGATCTGTGGCAGATTTTCCCGCTCAAAACTCATGTTGGGCTATTGCATTGCGCTGATTTGTTTCTGTGGTTCTGGGATGTGAATTTGAATAATTGGGTCTCGCTTTTTTGTCTATAGTGGAGCTGAATTGTTCTGCTAAGCTCGCTTGACTGATACCATTTGGTGATTCAGTTGCATTGTTGTGAAAGCTTTCATATAGGGCGTACTGCTTTTATTGGTTGGCTCATATAATTTCCTCCAAGACTCCTCATCTTGGGAAGTCTGTTTTGATTGGTTGATCAGCTGATTTCATTTATGTCCTCCTGAATTTTTCCGAGTTGATGGAGGAGGCCACAAGTGATGCAGCCTTGGCCGCTTACCGCTTGTGGGCTTTCTGCATCATTTTGCGTGCTTTGGGTGTTACTGGGTCTATGAGAAGGTAGTGAAAATCCTCTCCCCATTGGAAGGCGTAGTTGGCATCAGTAATTTCATAAATTATACGTCATCTTTATCCATGGTGTCATTGCTGAAGTCTGATGCCGTGATGCCCTCCTTCACGAGGCATGTATGTTCCTTGTGACCCAATGTGGTGCAGTGGTTGCAGATAGGCGGTGCTATTTCTGGTGTGACGCAGAATGGCTTTAGCACCTTTCCTTCTGGGAAGTGAAACTCCGCTGTGCGTGGGATTCATGTGAGGTCCATGGGTACCTTGTGTTTGGGTGGATCACGGTGATTGCCTTTCCTGTGCACAGGTTTAGCATCAGGTGAAACCGCTGTAATTTGAGTTCTTTAGATTCTCCATAGCTGGTAAGTTCATCTCAGAGCTCCTCCTTGATTTGATTGCAGGGAAGGGTGGTAGGGAGCAAGTCAAAGGAGATGAACAAAGTGAAAGCTTTGTTCCATCTGGTGTGCATGGTGCACACATTTCATTTGCCCTCATGGAGGGCAACTTCAATGCAAACTTTTGCGGCGGTGTCTGCATCTTCTTCAGTATCAAAGCCCAAATTGACCCAGCTGCATGGCATCATATTGGTGGTAACGTATACCACATAGGGGAAGAGGGAGGCCTGTGCCTCGCACACTTTCACCCACAGAGTTGGAGACTCAACCCCTAGGTAGAGAAAGGAGCCCATGCTCTACCTTCAATAGGGGTTGGTTATATTATATTTCCATGTATTAGTTATCTTTTATGGTGAACTCCACAAACCTGAGCGGTGCCTCAGTTTGTGATTTTTTGGCGGTCATGTTTCCTAGTCCCACTCCAGGGCATTTATTGCCCTTTGGTGCACCATTTTTTCCATTACCTGTTATGGCTTCGCCCAGTATAATTGAGATTTGTTGAAGACGCCCATCTTTCCTGTTTAATTATCAAAAATTGCTGTTCATACTGAAACATAGTAACTAATGTTATAGTTACAGGAAAGAAAAGCTATTAAGAGGAAAATAATATATGGTGATAGGGACACTGAGGTTATGGCTTCAGTAATTATAAGATGTATGAAATGGAGGTTGCACCAGCGGGGATTAGGAACTCAAATAACTATTGTAGGTTCTAAGGAACAAAGGGCCCAGAAAATTAACATTAGTAATTCAATATGACTTTACCAGCTACATATAGAGTTGGGGACCATGTGGCAAAACAGTTTATAATAATTGATTGGACACTGTATCTAAAAATTAGTGAAATTATACAATCAAACGAATAATAATAATAATATCAGATGGTAGGTCAAACTAAAACATTTCTCATCACTTGACCAAACATCAGGGAACAAAGATGGGGTCAGATAAATCAAAGAGATTAATGCCATTATGTCAATTTACTACCAGCATCTTTTGTGAAATTTAGCATGCAACCGGTTATTAAATGACCTTTAATTTGATCCTATAGAGTATAGGCATCTATAGATGGTTTCTCAATGAGTTCAAAAGGGCCCTTAAAAATGTTCTACAATTTTCTAGTCTTCTGAACTCATAGTTAACATAGTACAATCCAATTTTTCCAAAATGAATTGGGGCAAAGGCCGCAATTACTAGTTATTGCACTCCCAAGCCTTACTCATCAAACCAGTCTATTAAAGTATGCTCTGATCTGTAGTTGAACAAAATCATGGTCAAATTCTCCAGATAGTTAAAAAGACACACATTTTCTTAATTGTTAAAATCTTAAAAATTGTGGGAAGCGCCAGTTGATATAATAAAGTAAGGTGAATGGAGAATGGCTCATCACTGAGTACTAGAGATATTAAAGCAAAACGGTGGAAGGCAGAGAAAAGTTTCACTGTGTCGCCTTACCATGATTATATTATGTAGAATTACAACGAGGGTACCATTTACTTGTTTAATGGTGCCATTGGCCTCAAGGTAATAGGGTGTAGACAATACCATGCAAATACTCATCAAGTCGCAAAGCTTAAGGATAATCTGGAACTCAAAGTTAGTAGATTATCCTTCAAAAGAAACTGAGGTCATACATGCTATTAGCCTATCTGCTTCATAATAAGTTTAGCGGTAGTCATAGAACTCAGGTCTTTAACTGCTTTGGCCTCCACCAATTTAGTAAGGTGATCAATGGCCAAAATCATTTATTTAATTAACTAGAAATATTGGCCAGAGGGCCCACAACGTCAATAGAAATGGTGTGCAAGAAAAGTTGGGTTTAATTATATTTATAAGAGGTGGCTTTTTTGTAAGAGTTATCCACTTGGCACTATTACAGCATTAGAGGGTCTCGTGAATATTGAATCCATTGATCTCAATAGTGGTGCTGTTTCAACATCTCAAGCGTCTTCCCAAAATCTCCATGCCCCATCGCCTTTGAGGCCCAATAATATTATCAGGCATTACATTGGTGGGGGTATCCAAAATTAATGATCGTTGATGACTTTATAAAGCTTACAATTTTCGGACAATAGTGCTCTAGCTTAGTTTCTCTAGGGATTGCTGAACTTCCTTTAGTTCATTGTCATAGGTTTAGTTTAGTCTTTTCTCAAATAAATTATTGGCCACATTGGTTGCTAAGGCCACGGTGGGTCAAATAATATAACTCATTGGCATTTTATGCTTTACACTGGGATGATGCTGATTTTCAATTGTAGGCTTGTAAATAAAGCATAAAGCAGCCGCCCTTATAGCTCCTTCATATTCTGTAACCATTATGAGAGGCATGATCGGTATTACAATGAAAAGCTTCCAGTGAATGTGAACCTGAAACTTTTTACATGCATAAATGACTGCTAGGCACTCCTTCTTTGTTACCATATAGTTTTGAAAATTTTTTGTCCAACTTCCAGCTGTAGTGAGCCATGAGTGCTCAGTCCAATCCGATTTAAATTGTAATAACATACTTCCCCAACGGCGTGAGAGAAGCGTCAATTTAAATAATAAACAGTTTAATGAAATTGGGGTACTTCAACAGTGGCGTTTGGTTGAGGTAAAGACTGAGCTTATTAAAAGCCAATTGACAGTTCCATATCCACTAAAAAGTTACTCCGTTCTTGAAGAGGTGAAATAACGGTTCAACTATCTACTAAAATGCTTTACAAAACGATAGTAATAGCCAATCATTCTAAGAAACACTTGAACGTCACTATTGATACTCATTAATGCTATGCTTTAATAGCTTTAACCTTTTTCAGGTGGGCCTCAAGCCAAGCTTATCAATAATGAACCCAAAATATTATAACTTCTCGCTTAAAAGTTACACTTATGTGGATTGAACTTAAGATCAGCCTTGGTGAGGTGGTTAGAAAATTTCTTCTAAGTGATTCAGATGATCATTAAACATTTTGGAAAAAAATGCTGATATCATCTAAATATAAGGGGACACGGGAAATTTTACAAGTCGTCTAGGATACCATCCATATCCCACTGAAAGGTCGCGGGCATTGCACAGACCCTGGGGCATTCTAGTAGGTTGATAGAGTCCCTGTGCTGTAATCATGACGCATTTACCTGCTCCTCATTAGGCACCTCTATCTTAAAAGCCAGATATTTAATCACGGCTGAAAAAATGCTCGCCACCCAAGCAGTCTAGCGCATTGTAAATACTTTTGTAAAGCATAGGATTTTTGGGATATATGTTAAGCTTTTAGTAATATATTAACACATAAATAGAAACGTCCTTTTTCTAATTATTAATACTAGGGAGACCCAAGGACTCTTGAAAGAGCACTATTATCCCGTGTTTCACTAGCTGAGCAGTTTTAATATTAGCAATATCATCCATCACTTGTGAATGTCTAATAGGATGGAGTTGAACCTGGGATTGTTACTGGTATCATAATATTGTAGCTCATTGTGTGCACAACCCAAAAACAGTCTTTTTATGCAAAAATAACTCTGTACTTTTAAGGAGGGCCAGCGCTTGGTTCTTCTCTTCCTCCTTTGAACTTAAAGGCTTTCCCAAGGTACCAAAGAACAAACAGATTAGTTAGTTCTGTCACTGTTGCTTAGTTTCTCAAATTGACCAAAATTATAATATTATGGGCTTTTTTGACTGGTAACATATGCACAAAAGCGACAATCAAATGTTGTGTTATCTGGATAGGGTATGCATAGAGATTTTTAATAGTATCTGAATTTCGCCATGTCCAAGGACAATAATCCCAGGCGCGAAGACAAGTTTTAAATTGGAACAACAATATTGGTGCAAATATATTGCCTTATAACCTTTGAAAAACTTGACAAACTAATTTATGCCCCCACTTTTAGGTGATGATACGCTGAAAGGTTAGACTTTGATTATCTTGTAACAGAATACTCTTAAATTCCACAATCCGTTGTGTAACTGCCACTTATGGCTACAAATCTGCTTATAGCCAACGGACATTAGACCATCCTTGAACATGAGGTTGAAAAAACCCTGATTTCAAGGCGCTGGGCCCTCATCCTTATAGATATATAATAAATGGAGGGGTATTTATAATATCAAGTATTCTTTCCAAAATCTGCTTTCCTCCATGAGCTCTAATTAATGAGGTCATAATAAAGAAGTCATATTTTTGATCTAGAAACGCTGGCTTGAGAAGATACTAGCAGTGAGCTATATTGTAGCATAAATGCACTGTATGCTCCTTCAGAAGTGTGGTCTGATGGCCTGCGGTACCATAGAGTTTCTGAAAATCTATGTTCAGAGTTAGCCCAGTCTCTTCAACAGTTTAGTAGACACAATTTTTTACTCTGTGTTTGACTGTCTACAACTGTGCAGATCTTTTGCTTATTTACTGTAATATCAATAAAAATGCAATGAAAAATAAGTATCCACCAGATTTGTTTTGTGGACACTAATGTGTCTGCTTAACTTAAATAAGCCTTAATCTCCATGACTAGATGAGGGCTGTATTTTTAAACTCTTAATGAGTATAGCCCTTGGACTCTGTCTAATTTTTAATTACCAGAGTAAACAAAAAGCTCATGTTGTTCTAATTGTTGAACATAAGTATTAACTATGGCCTCCAAGTTCAACATGCCTTCACTTTTTTATAAGGGTTAACTGCAACCCTAACTTCCACTAGGCTCTTTTGAGCTTCTGGAGATGGGTTGACTTTATCAAACATCTGCTTAATGAAAAGTAGTTCTGGGGATATTTTGCTAGGGATTTTTGAAATTCAGCGATGTTAGAAAATCCCATTTGTACTCAATATGTCTTTTTCTAAGTTTCTTCTATTCATGGGCTCACCAAATGAACCATTTTGTTAGCACACAGCCTAAGGAAACGATTTGCATAAAAGCCAGGTTATTACAAAGGTAACAGGTAATCTTATAAATATAGCCCTGTCAGAATGAGGGTCATAATGCTGAGTTACTTCATTCTTCAAGGATATAGCCATAGATTGGGGTCACAAAGCTCCTGATCATTTTTGTTAGGTGCCTTAAAAGTGGAAGCACATTAGTGTATTATTTACCATGTGTAATATCATTCTTTTCATTCAAAGAAATCATAAACCCATTGCATTTCCTTGTAGGGTAGCAGGCATTGCAAAGAGAGATCTGGGCATCAAAATCATCTGTTACATTAGCCCCAAATAACGTCTGCGCCTCCAAATAAAAGTGCTCAGAAAAAGAATTTAAGAGAGTTGTCTTTTTTAAGGGAGATTTAAAAGAATTTCATTTTCCAAGTGGTCATCTTTTCAGAACCACCAAACTTCTTGCTAAAAATTCCTTGTACTTTAAGGTAGGACATGAAGGTCTTCTTTAGTTTCAGCTTAATTAGCCTCTGATTTTCAGAGTCTAGTAAGTTTATCACCGCTGTAAACTTATTGAATTCAGATGCTTTTCCCATATTAATCTCAAAAAATAAATTTAGTTGTTCATATTCTCATTCTTATCACATCTTACTATAATTGACAGGATTAACCTGAAATAGAGCTCTAAGGCTTTTATTGCCCAAGGGCCTGCGCTATCCTCATCTGACTTTCTGAGTTGCTAAGACAAGGAATAGTAGAATATGACTTTGAGCCGTCATGGAGATGGGATGCACGGAAACTCTTCCATCCAGAACGGACTTAACAACTTCTGGCAAGTTGTAATTAACCAGTGCTCATCGCCCTCAATATTGGGTTCCATTGTAAAAAGTATCAGAGCAGCCTGACCTCGTCAGTACTTACAAAGATCAGTACAGATCTGCTTTTTTAAAGTGGTCCGTCATCTCAGAAAATGATGGAGTACCACCTATAACGTTGTTTTATTTCAACCTTTTTGGGTATCAGTCAGAAAATACGCTTTAGACATTGCTTTCACTCACCAGGGACCTTACTTTTTGTCCTCAAGTTTAGGTTCCAGATATAAGTAATTAAGTTCCTGATACAAGTTAATGTTGTTCAAACAGCTTTATCCATATTTTAAATAAGGCTGTCAAGGCGGCGTTGATGATCTTACATATCTTTTACTATAGTTTCACTATATGATCATGTTTAATTATAATCACGGACAGTGTCCAATTTGAGCATTCAAATCTTCTTTTTGACAAAAATGTTAGAAGAGTTTTACTGGGGTGCAGGCCAGCTTCTTTATCTACTAAAGGTTGTACTGCTTTTACTAGAAGGTAGTCATCAAATGGTTAATACGAAAGTTCAATAAAAATGGTATATAAGAGAACAATATGTGCCATCTAGTGAGCACCAAATGTTAAAATTGGTGCTAGGGCGTCATACTCAAGTGCAAAGGTACTATCACACAAAATAACCAAAAACTGCTTGAAGACAGTAGCTTGGTAACACAAAGATAAAAGCATACTTTTTATTATTAAGGGTTTTTATTCAGCAAAACAAATAAGCACACCACAGTATCTAATACTTCTAGTGGCTAACATTCTTGCTCACAGTATTCTTCAGGGCAGGCTGGACGTAGCTTCCCTAAGGAAAATATCACACTCCAAATGACAATCTTCCTCAGATATGCTCTTCTCATTTCTAAGTTCCTATTATTGCAATTTCTGACTATCAAGCAGCACATGGAACTATGAAAATTAAGGTATAATATTTATTTTAGGTCAGAAAGATAAATGCTTAGTCTCAGGTCATTTCCATAGAAGGCAATATTCCGATTGCCATTAATATAACAGAGAAGCGAAGAGGTTTTAGAAAAACTATTGCTGATTATTTTATGCTGATGCGGGGCAGGTATAATACTGAGAGGGAATTAAGCTTTAAAGGGCGATAGGGTTTTATAGGACACAGCTTATTCTGATTAGTAGATTAATGGAATTAAGGTTGAAAAGGCAGGTTTAGGGATCTGATCAAACATCATACTTGAAAAGGAACAAATGGAATTGGTAGATTTACAATAAGTAGTTCCATACAACTTTGGCAACTACATATATAGTTGAGCTTATGTGGCAAAACTTTTTATATCAATTGAATGAACCCTGTATCTTAATATGAGTAAATTATACTATTAATTAAGTAATAGTATCAGATGGTTGGTCAAACCAATAACAACATCCTTTAGAACAAATATAGTTTTTTTGATCAAGTTGTAAGAAGATAAATATAAACTTCTTCAAAGGTCATCAGCGGATAATGACAATTGACCTGCCTCCCAAAAACCAAAATGTTTGTGATTATTACCTCTATAGGGTTGTTCATACCAAATTATATGTAACAGGGACTTTGTAACGCGCAAGCCACCTTTTAGCGAGCAATGGGCACTATCATTTGACATTTTGTTATGAGATGCATTTTGGTCTTTCTTGATGATATAAATTTGTTCTTGTTAAGTCCACCCGACATCTAACGCATCTGGAAGTGTTCTTTCAGTGATTGGCCTGGGATCTTCTTTAGATTTTGCCTATCAGATACCAGATTTTTCAAGTCCAAAATATAATCTCTGGGGCACATCATTGACACTTGTGGTTTATTGCAGTAATTTAATAGCTCTAGGCCATCATCTGCACGAGAGAGCCTAGAAAGTAGGTAAGATATCCAAGTTATTCTTGGAATGGTTGGATACTACTGCAAATTTATATCGTGTTTGAACAGCTTAATGAGCCTTTATCCCATCTATTTTGAGGAGGAATAACCTTACTTTGGCAACAATAATGTAAAGACTCCTCTAATTGACTTCAGATAGTTTTGAATTAAGCCCCATTCTGAGATATCCTAACTTTGAGTAGCTTTTTATAGTTCAGTCTGATGCATCTCTTATGTCTATATGAGCTGTACTCTCCTAGAAAGGAGATGACAGGGGGAGCACCCAGTAGATTTCTGTAGTTGTTTCTTGTACAGGAAAGAGCACAATTACATGGTAACAAAGTGATAATGCTTATCGGTCATATAAACTTGCAAGCAGTTTTGAGTCTACATACACAGGACCAAGTTCCAAATTGAATTGACCATGCTTCTTTGAAAAGGCATATGTCAGGATTAAGCCTAGCTTGTCTATCTTCGATTCTTTTACTCTAAAAATTTCTCCTCTGGTTGCTGAGGGGGAATTAGTAATTCTGATCTCATCAAGTAATCTATAAATGATCAGGCTTAATTTCAATAATAAAATAACAGAAGAATCAATCTCTGGGAGATTCAAAAGATCAGATTAGAAATGAACCACCACAATAACTTTAAATATTAAGCAGTCTCATTAAAGCTAGTATTTTTACAAGCCAGTATTTATTGTTATTTTATTTGATCCTTTAATTCTAAAAATTATGTCAAAGTAACTTTGAAAGAATACCTGGCATTTTTTTGAAGGGTATTTCAAAACCTTTAATTGGTACTTATTACAGTGGCACTCTGATTTATGAACTTGTGAAAGCGTCAATCACTAGAATGGATTTTCTTATTTCGCCCAGAGTCTAAGGACCATGAACAGGGTAGTAATTTACGCTGGGTTCGTTCCATTAGGACTGAAATCCTAATGGCACCGTCCACGTTGGAGTTGCATGACAAATTATAGCTTAACGGTCCTGACTTAAGTTTCATTATAAATTTTAAATGCAGCATGAAGCTTTATGAGAAACCATCCAGCAACTACTTGATGGGGTCCTTTTTCCTGGATATGTTTTACTCTGTCCTGGGACAGTGCTGTGCCCTCCACAATGAGGGACTTATATCAAACCTCTCAATTGCTCAGGATTTATACTGAGACATACTTACACCACTTAGTGCATCCCGCGTTGTACCAATTTATTGCAAGTAGTGGGAATGCTTCATCAGGGGATATTCATCTATTAAAAGGACTTCAATCTCTGAACAATTATATCTCTTAATTTTTCAATTATGCCTTTAAGTTTAGTTGAGATAATCGTGATACACTTATTAGTAACCATAGTCTTCTTAATGACATTCAGCAACAAATCGCTCAATTAGACCATGGAATATCTAGCTTCATCAGCACTCATTTAGTGGAACAAGTTTGCGAAACCCAATTTGAGTGGAGAGATTTTATTATTCTCCTCTCCAGTCAAAACAGTTGGTGGAAGAGGAAATTAAAAATAGCATCTACTAATTGAAACAACTATACTTCAAATTTAAAATTTGAATTAGCAAAGTAGAGGAAACCCCCAGATTTGTTGGTTCGCCTGGGGTTCAAGGTCCTCCTAGTCCAGTAGGTCCTCCAGAACCTAATGGGCATAAAGGGTCTATGGAATTTAGAGGGCCATTTGGACCTCCTGGATTAGTTGGACCACTTAGCCCATGTGGACCTCCTGGTCCAGTTGGGCCGCCTGGACCTCCCAGACACCCTGATGCCATTGGGCCTCCTAGACCCCTCAATACTACATCACTGTAAGTTCTGATTGTCCATATGAGCTTAGACCTAGTTTGCTCACTAAAATGATTAAGTTTCAAGTGAAATTTTATTAAAGTAACCAAGGTTTGTAACTTGACTCCTGATGAGACACCTATTGACACCCTCTTGTCACCACAGTCCTTATCTGATGAGTTGAATAACTTGGGAAAATGGGCTCAGTACACTAATATCTTGCTACAGGCGGGTGAATTCAAGGAGAATATGATCCAAACGAATAATGATTCCTTGTAACTTAAATACCATGTGAAACAGGAGAAAATTCTTGAATTAACCAAAAGATTGGATGCTAAAAGGGGACATTCTTAGCTATATCGTTGTATCAACGAAATTTCACCAAAATTGTTGACTTACTTCAACAATATTCCTCCCAAGCCTTTGATTCTAGCTCATATGTTTTCACCCAACTGGAGCAGCCTGTGGTCCATGTTTTATCATATAATGTTCCTATAAGTTTTAAACTGGTTTTTAAGGATAAGTATTCTCATAGGAAAGGAAATATCTTTTTCTTTCTTTACCTATATGAAAAGGCTCTTAGTGAGGCAACTGACCTTCAAAAGAGAAAAATATGTAAAATTGTCTTACCCAGTTAGCACAGGATATCATGGTTCCCCATCTGATGATTTGTTCCACTTTATCCCAATTCAAAGAGGATTTGATAAGAATTTGGGAGTGAATAAAGTTTATCCTCCCAAAAACAGGCCTTTTTGGATTAAAGACCCTTAAGAACGAAACTTTTAAGAACTTTGCTCACCGATTTTATCAGGAGGCTCAGACTTTAGTGGCCTGTGTCAAGTTAAAACTTTATGATGCCATTACAGCCGTTTTTTCCTCTTTTTTAAGGACTCAGTTGCAAGTATATCCTATCAGTGTAAAGAAGAACTTCCAAAGTATACTAGATATGAAAGAAGATTTGTTGGAATTACCACCTCATTAAACTAAATGAGACCAAACCTATGAAACCCCAAAGTCTTTTTATCCTAAGGTCTATGCTGTGTTTGAAAATGCTCTGGCTATCCAGTGCACTTATTGACACTGTTACTTTTTATACAGATGATTGTTGTAGAAAAGAAAGCGGATGAAAAAAGAAGACAAAAACTTCAAAATATATCATCTTGATAAAGATTCAGGTATGATTTAAGGTGTCCAAGGTCCTGAAAAGTCTAATATAGATGAACATTCTTCTTATGCCTTGCCATATTTGTTGTTACTACTTTCTCAGTTTGGGAGTGTGATTATTAAAGATCGAGCTCTGTGTAGTCAAGTTAAGATTAAAGCTAGTATTGGTACTGGCTCTCCAGTGAATGTATTTTCCCCTAAAATGGTAAAGCAAATAAAATTCACGCCAAACCTTTCCCGTTTTGAGGCTTACAGTACAGCAGGACCCTAGAGAATGCGGTCAATTAAAGTCTTTTTATCACTTCATCTGAAGATTAGGAAGTTAACTTTCACAGTACCCGCCATTGTCTTGGATAATCTAAATTATGACTTACTTTTGGGGACCCTATTTTTACAGGAATTTGACGGGCTTATAATTTTTCTGATTCCTTTTTATCTCTTTTGGGTTATCAAGATTTCTTACTTTTATCTGAATGTGAACAGATTCAACATACCAAACGTCAGGTAAGTCTATTGGAAAGGTCAAAGAGGTCTTATTCTATTCAGTACCATGTGGAAGGACCTTGGACTACTCTATCACCCAAGACAGCTGAAATTGAAGAAGGTTGCCCATTTTTCACCCAATTTTCGGTGTTATTCCTCCAAAATCCCAAGTTATTATTGACACTTTTTTAAATTTTTCTATCCCTAAGCGACATTTACTGAAAATAAGGGTATTACAAACCCATTTTTTAAGGAGATTTTACCATGTCATGAGGAATTTGAAGATGCTCAAATGGTAGCGCTACCAATCTTACTGACAAATATTACTGATAAGCCCTAAACTATGCATTGGAAGAACCTTATAGCATATGTTAAACTATTATCTCTATCCTGGGTAAATGATGGTAAAACTTTTTGGAAGCTTACAAGAATTTGGATTGGATCCCTATAACGAGATTTATACTGTGGGCCCCTCAATTGGGAAATATATTACTAAAGAATAAAAAATAGTTCACCAATTAATTGGGGAGTATTCTATATTTTCGCAAAACATTACTATGATTTTGTTAGGCTGATTGGGGTAACGCATGCTGTTGAAACTGAGAAACATCCTCCTATTTACGCGAAACCATATCATACATATAAGGTTGAGGAAGTGCAAGGTGCTAAGATGTTACACCAGTTGTTGAAAGCAGTATAGTTAAAACCTAATAATAGCCCTTGGGCATCTCCCTTACTTTAGGTAAAAAAGTTGGATATCATCAGGTGGTCATGGATTATTGAAGTTTAAATGAAGTAACCCATCGGGACAGCAACCTCCAATAAAGGTTGATGATTCTCCGATTGGTACTGGCTCTATGCACTTCACTGCTATGGATTTAGCAATGGGTTAATGGAAGATTGAGTTTGCACCAGAAGACCATGTTGGATGTGCTTTAATTTCTATAGAGGGCCTATATTAACCAATTCATATAACTCAAGGGTTAAGAATTACTCCTGCTACTTTTCAGTGAGCTATAGATGGGATGCTTTAATATTTAAAGTTGACTGGCGCCTTGGTGTACCTATACAATATTATGGTGTTTTCAAAAACTTTTACCAAAAATAAAGACCACTTATATGAGTTATTTAAGTAGGTTTTAAGCTCTTTAATAAAGCTTAAGCCTTCCAAATGTTTGTTATTTCAGTAGATGGATTTTCTAGGGCATAAAGTCTCTGCCAAAGGGATTCAACATATTTCATAAAAAATCATGGCCATTAATCAAATGTCCCCGCCTACCACTCTTAATATAATTCAGGTCTTCTTAGGTATGATCGGATATAATTGGCAGCTTATACCTAAATTTGCTGATCTGGCTGAAACTTTATTTCATTTATTGCAAAAATGTGTACCCTTCAAAAGATGCTCATCCAAGAACACTACTTCAATTCTCTCATAAAGACACTAACCAAAGCGCCTGTGTTAATTGACTTATAATTTGATAGACCTGATATGTTTCATACCAATGATAGTAATTTCACCCATGGAGCTGTTACATTGCAATATGATGAGGAACAAGTTTAATCCTGTGGCTTATTACAGTAAAACCTTGTCCAAGGCTGAGCGTAATTAAAGCGTAACAGAACGAGAATGTCTGGCAATAACTATTGCAGCTAAGCACATTTGACCTTTCCTGTATGGCAATCATTCTTCTTTCACTACAGACCATTCTTCCCTAATATGGTTGCAAAATATTAATGATCCTGACGTAAGTCTAGCTTGTTGGGTTTTACAGTTGCA
Source organism: Massospora cicadina (assembly GCA_022478985.1). Lineage (NCBI taxonomy): Eukaryota > Fungi > Entomophthoromycota > Entomophthoromycetes > Entomophthorales > Entomophthoraceae > Massospora > Massospora cicadina. The sequence goes on from JAKSZP010017084.1 coordinate 38,584, forward strand.
AAATTATGAATTTTCTATTATCCATCAGTTAGGCTCTAAATATCAAAATGGCGGTGGTTTATCTCTAAGACATGTGTTAATCTTGGACTCCAAGGAAGAGTAGAGATTTTATGACTTTTTTTGAAGGCCTAAACTATGGGATATAGAGTCTGTAAAAGTTAAAACCTTTTTAAAACCATAACTTTAAATACCATCATTTAGGATGTGTCTTTATATAAGAAGATAGACTCCAAATTATTTTCCTTTCTACATCTCAACTCTTGATTTTAAAGCCATTATAGAGGGTCAAAACCAAGTTGGTCATGGGGGTCTAAAAAAGACCCACGTGTGGAAAAAATCGATTCTATTGGAATAACATGGTTGCTACAATAAAGGAAGCTATCAATGCTTGTCTCATTTATAAGAGACATAGAGCCTCCAACCCTATCTACCAGCATCAAGTAATCCCGGCAACTAAAGCTTTTATAATGTTAAGTATATATGTTGTAGTCGATTTTCACCGAGACTTTCATGGGCACCAATATATTATTATGGTTGTCAACCATCTAACTAAATGGGTTAGGTTATATCAATTGCTACTACCTCCGCTAAAGCAACTTTTTATACTACTCTACCGCCAAATCATTAATCAACATGAGTGTCCTAAAGTCCTTATGTCTGAAAATGGGACTAACTCTACTTCTCAACTTTTACATGAGGTTTTCCCCTTTATTTAATACCACCAAAAAGTTTATTGTTTCTTATCACCTGTCAACAAATTGAGCCATTGAACGAGTCAATGGAACTTTAGTAGCCATTTTAAAAAAATGGCTTCCACTGATCCTTAATTATGGAATTATTAGTTAACAGTGTTCTGATAACTTACAAAATTAGTTATCATTGGATAATCATAATGTCGCCATTTAGATGTATTTATGGGCAAGATCCTTCAGTTCCATTGAGCATCCAGGCTACCCATGAAGAGAATGGTTCTAGAACTCTGATTTAGTTATACAAAATCTGACAAAATCATTCACCTAAAAGCTCAAGCGATGGAGTAAAATGAATCTAACACCAAAAAGAAGAGACTCAAAAAAGTAACCATTCTAAGCCCACTTTATCTGAATATCAGATTGAGGATTATGTTATGTATTATCACTCTCACCTGGCGGATGAATAGATAAAATTAGAGTCTTATTGGTCATGACCCTATAGGGCTATATTCCGTAGAGGACTTGAATACTCCATCATATATGCTGATATGGGTATAGCTGTGAATTGAGTTTATACTAGTTTTTTACAAACTCAAACTTTTCCACAACCAAATCTTTGGGGCAAAGTGTTGGGTTTTCAGCTAGTTCTTCCATCTCAATTATTTTACTTAAAAAACACTTCCTCTGCTTGCTGAGTGGAAATTAGTAAACTGATCTTATAAAATCATCTATGAATGATAAGGTGTATCTTGATCTAAAATCACAGGGATTTGATCTCTTATAGATTATAAAGATCAGATCAGAAATGAACCACCACAAAACTTATAGATATTAAGGCTTTTTGCAAGCCAAAGTACTCATTAATTTATTTAATTCTTTTATTTCTGGAGATTCCGCTGAAGTAACTTCAAGTGAATAACTGACATTTTTAGAAGTGTGATTTAAAACTCTAAAAGCATATAATCTCAAGAAACCTGAAGTTTGATTAGCATGATAGGCCTTGAAACTACAGGTCTATGGCTCTTAGATAATTCATTGCTCAGGACATACCCATCAGTTTGTTGAATTTTGTGACTTCCTGTTGTAGCAGCAGTCGCTCCCTTTGCATAAAAACTATTATAAAAGTTGAAAGCAAAGAATTACGCCAACAAAAACCTTTTATTCACCACACCGCGGATTGGCTCATGAAGGACACTGAGATTTAGGAATGACAATTATAAAAAGTTATGGTGAGAGACCATATTCTATAACCCACGCCTTCTGCTCATTTGGAGATAATTATGCAATAATATTGCTCCAAAGGACAAGGGGCTGCTAAAGACATTAAACTAATTCAACAAGGGTACTGTTGGAGTCCTTTAGATTTGACATTTCAAGATGGATTAATTAAATTCAACAAAAGTCAATCCCATAAGCCTTATAAAGCCCACAACTATTATTAGTTGGTCAAGACTAATTGGGCCTGTCAACACAGTGTCTATCTCTGTACTAGGACCTTTACTGAATAGTGGCCTTACCTTAAAAACATCATAGTAGCCATCAATTATCTTACCAGGTGGGTTGAGTCTTGACCCATGAATATTGGAGCAATATTAACTGCTAACTTAAGTAATTCATATAATACACAGCCATGGTTGCGCAAATTACCCTCACGGAAAAAGCCACTATTTTCACCTCTTGAGTTTCCACAAGCCAAATTTTAATGGCAATCTGCAAAGTCTTACTGTCTCTTATCTGCAAGACCAACATAATTGTGGAATACGCCAGTTGTACAAGTCTTAAGTTTTTGCAATTTTACATCTCAATGGGCCACATACATGGACTCAACTTTTTTCATACAATATTAGTTACCAAAGCGGTGTGGAATATTTACCCTTACAGCCTTTTATATAATTGACAACCTGTTCTACCACCTTTGTTACACTTCATCATCACCAACAAGGATGAGATTTGGCCATCTAAATACTTTAACAACTGGTAGAATCCATAATTAAGTTTCAGACTGAGGCCTAGGGAGTAACCTAACCTGAAGAATCAATAAGAAGTAGAAGGATGAATTGAATAAGTTTATTGTCATGAGCCTTTTAGTCATCTATCAAGTCAACTATTGAAATACATATGTATTAAGTAAGGCGCATAATTTAGATACTTTATGAAAAGGGCCTTACATTGTACCTGACCATGTCTCTGCCAAAGCATAAATCATTAATAGCTTAATTATTGAATAAATAGTTTTTTGCATTCATGCCAAGCTTCTCGGAGCAAATTAGAAATCTGATGACTCTTCTTTAAAAGTTTAAGTGGTAAATGAAGTCAAGGGCGGAAGCGTTAGATAAAATTTTTTACCTGATTCCAAGTTTTTAATTTGGAGTTGTAATACAATCTCAACCCCATCATAGATTTTATTTAGAGTGGCTTGTATTGAGGTTGACTATGTGACTTCCCGTTCAAACCTTCCATAACAAATCAACTACATTTCATAAGGCATTGTACATTAGTCAATGATCCCCATCATTACATCACCACTGCACAATGATTGAGGTGATTTGATTATAGTTATTATTCACTTACTCTAGATATAAGTTTCGTTTTATTTGCTAAAATTTGTCATTTAATCAGGTAGATGTTTAGCATAGTCTTACCTTTACTAAAGGATTAATAACCTTACCACATCATTGTTCTATATGGTTGAGCTAAAGTTATACCTTCTAACATTAACTTGTGCAATTAGCGCATAAAGTGACCTCAAGTTACAGCCTCTGACCAGGATAATCTCATAGATATCTCTTAGATAATATGCAACATAGTCTCTGGGCTACTAAGGGTCCCCTTCTTGTTATGAGCCCTACACTGCTTCCCTCTGCTCTCTGCTCTGTAATAAAACAAGAAGATAAAGCTTATTTTTTGTTTATAATTACCTCCTGAACATGGGTAAATGAGGTTACTGTACAACCTCTCTTAGATACATGGCGATGGGCTACTCTGTGGACCTTAAAGTTTCACAATCTTTGGATTGGAACATCAAGGTAGCCACTCAAATACTAGGCGCGTCCTCAAAATCAAGACATGCCACACTGTTTGGCATCCCATGCAGTTTTCCATACTTGAGTTCTGCTTAATTGATCAGTTTTCTGCGGTAAATGACTTATTGTATCTTTTAATAATGGGTGTGGGCTGGTAGCGTCACCAGCCATTATAGTGACTTGGCTAAACTCCTGTCAATTGCTAATTTTAGGTACAGTGGTGAAGCCCTTTTAATTGAAACACTTAACCCAAAAGCCTCGCTTTGTTCAATCTCTTCTCTCGTACCATCCCCTGTGAAACTTAATATTTTCCACATTACTTACCCCATACGCCGACGCTTTTTGATATGATTTTGGCACCCAGACTCCCACCCCAAATTGAGTATGATTTATTACTCCAGTTGATGGTAATTTTATTAAGATCAACTATTCCTTGTATCTTTATACTGAGTAGAAAGACAAAGCGTTAGATATGTGCCTGGATGACAGGCTAGAAAAGGGCTGGATCATCAAGAAGTCTTCGCTTATAGCCTTACAGTGTGCTTCACCCAAATGTCAGATGGTTCTCTGTGGTCCTGTGTCAAATAAGGCCTTGTAAACAATGTAATGGTTCCATACTGATATCCCTTTCCACAAGAAAAATCCATTTTATAAGTCATTGCAAAGTTTTAAATAATCTTTAAGCTCAACCTATTCTAAGTTTTTAATTAGGTGAGGGTCAAGGATGTGCTGGAGTGGCTCACAGACATATGGACTAGGTGCAGGATTTCAGTTCATGGAGATGCCCTTTGGGCTAAAGATAGCGCCAAGGACTTTTAAGATCTTATTATTGATGTCATTGGCAATCTTAAGTTTATATGCGCGTCTTTCTATATGAACGATATACTAATCCACACCCCAACTCATGAGCAGCATGCATAAGACTTTGAAGATGTGACGGCGGCCCTCCACAAATTAGTTCTTTTAGTAAATCTTTCATGTGATAATTCTTCTGGAAATAGTTAACCTTATTGGAGTACCTAGTTATGAAGAATGAAATGTGGTTATCCAAATAAATTGAAGGCCATCAATCTTTGGAAAACCACTTCTTCTCAGAAGCAGATCTGAAGCTTTCCCAAAAAGTGGATTTATTGAAGAAGTTCTCCTTAGTCCTCGTTCAGTTGGTCGCGCTCCTCCATACATTAGCTGAAGAAAACGCTCATTTCAGATGGTATGACTAATGAAACAGGCGTTTGAAGCGATTAAAGAGGTTACCCCATCACCTGTTAAACTAATGAATATTAAACTCTCAATTGAGCTCCATAATAAATAGTTTGAGATTCAACTCATCATTCTGGATAATATTCGCTTTGGCTCCTTTTTTCAACTTCACAGGTTCCTTGTATGTGCGTTGTTTGAATTGGTGATAATATGATAAGTTGGGAAAAATTGATATAAAGACTACTATTCTAGTTGAGCTGATAGTCAAAATGGTAATTAGGTATAACGCCAACCTGGTGCTTGTCCTAGTATTGCTTTTTGAGATTTTAGGTACTTCTTCCCTATTCCGTCTGGCAGAAAAAAATAGGATAAGTTTCAGAGGTTCTTTCTTCTTATCATGCAGAGTCCATGGTGATAACAATAATTAAGACAAAGGACTTTCTTATCCATCAACAACTATAATCACATGACAAAAATATTAAATATAAAAGGTTTTTAACTTCCACCTTTTTCTCAAACTAATTTTGATCTTCTTTATTAGAAAAACAATGGGAATTATATGTAATTTGGCGCAAAGCTTTTTGGTTGGCGCCCCAATTGGAAACGGTGGCTATAGCCAATGAATTATCCTTCAAGTTGGCAAAAATGATGATCTACCTCATCCTTTATAATTTAGTCTCTTCCCTTCTTAACCGCGATTCTTATGAATTGAAATGAAGAACATTTCCCAATGTCTTCACTCAACTACCATCAAATTTGTCTTTATCTTGGTAACAGCCTGCTTAGGTAATGGGACTCTTACAAGTAAACAGCAGATTGTGATCCAGAAAAGTTTATCTCAAAATTTGCTCTATGACAGGCGACATTACTCGCCAGTAACTCACAATCTCTTGATCAATTGACAACTAAGTCTGACAAACTTCTACAATTCAATTATGTTACTAATGATAAAATGGCACCCTAATTACTTGTTTATTGTTGGGGATCATCCCTGATGAAACACTTATCAATCCAGCGGATTGTTATCCAGTAAAACAATAAGTTTTTTCTGGAATGTTTTCTTTAAACAATAGTTATTGCATATGAATTTGATAACTCCAACATTTACTAGCGGGATGAATTCTCTATTGGATAAGCAGATTTAACATAATCATCGAAACTGGGAAATGTGGGCAAAAATCTAGGCATAGCCTCAATTCTATGTTATGCTGAAACATCTAAGCTCTTCATTGTGGCCTTTTGGCTCATCAATCACATGGTTACAGTGTTATTTTATGATCACAAAGAGCAAAATCATGTATTAAACTTCTCCTAGATATCCATTTCAACAGAACAGACATGATCTATTTTTGACAAAGAGATCACAGCAGTACCTTGTTCTGTTGGGACCAAAAGTGTTTGGACCACTTTTTGTTTTAACATTTAGGCCAGAACATAAAGTTCCTGGGCGCTTGATTATACATATTTTGCTTTTCTTGACCGGAAAGTCTTTTCTCAGGTTAACATTCCTGGAGTTGTAATCCTTAACAATATTTCTTACTGAAATAAATAACTGAAGGCCAATGTAAATTAAAAAGTGGCAAAAAGAGAGTAAAGTTTATTGCTTTGAAACATCGTTATTTGGGGCGTTTTCTTGAATAATCTCCATACATACTAAGCGTAGATCTATTCTCATTACCAATCGGGGATTCTGAAGCAGGTTGTTCATATTTTTCAATTGGTGTGCATTTGCCGCATAGATTGGGTTTATACCTGATATTAGGGGGTTTGTGCGAGTAATATTTAACCACATTAGTCATGTCATCTCTGATATCAAGAGGGCTTAAAATTAGTCGATGATTATCCCCATTAAAGATTTCAGCTATTTTGATGGCTCAGGTTTGATTCCTATCATATACTTTATCCGAATTTCCAATTTGGGTAGGAATCCCAAAAACACCTCCCCTAGTTCTTTGCATAGGGGGAAAACGGATGGAGTGACCAATTATGTACGCGATTTACCACAGTACCCTGAATGACCTTTACATAAGAGTGTTAATTTCCACACTTATAAATGACTTTGTAGGGCCCCAACCAGCTGGTACCCAATTTGTTATCACAACCTCCCAGCTGATGATGGTAGAAAAGGACTAGGCCACCTCAGCTGGAAAGTGTGCAGAGGTTCATGTTTGTCATTAAACCAACTTGTTTCTCTACTAGTTGTAGCAGATAATTTCTTAGAAGCTAGAGCCTGTATTCAGATTATTTCATTGACAATGCTTTAAATAGTAAGTTCAGGGCATCAGGTAAAGCTTGATCCAATATGGTTTGAACTTTAAAAAGCAACTGGGGATTTCTTATATACAAAGCCTGTAAAGGTGACGTCTTAATTATTTGGTGATAGCTTATTCTATAGGTCAGAATCGCACTAAGCAAATATTGGGGCCAGTGAACTTTTCTTTCTCATTGCAATCACTTTTGCAACCTATTCAATTCAAGTCTGAATCTAGTTTGATAATCTCACAGAGGAGATTAGTCTGCGCCCATGTCAGGGAGCAGTTGGGCAAGTAAAGTAAGAGGAGCAGGTGGAAGGCCCGCGGCCTCCAACGTTCAAAAACGCCCTGGAGAAACTGGTGGAATAGACAAAATTTTAAAAAACTGGTGGTCACTATTTCCCCAGAAATCCTCGTATGGCAAGCAAGATGCAACCAGTACATCAACACGCCACATACCCAGCCACTTTTGTCAGTGGAATATAGAGTCCGCATGTTTCTGGACATCCAACAAACAGCCTTATGGGAAAAATTTTGTGAAGATGTGCACACAATTTTCCCAACTGTGGTGTACATCGCACCTCACTCCATGTCACACGGTTGGCTAGACCTAGGTTTCAAAAACAAAGAGGCAGCAGATGAGGCTGCTGCGGTGCGTATAGTGGTCGACCTCCCTGAAGGGCAATGGGTCATCAAAAAAAATGCACCAGATGGAGATAATCAAACCAAATTTTCCTCACGTTTGACTTTTTGCCTACTGTGGTAAAACGTGACATTTTGGAACAACACCTGAAAGATGGTCTCACCATAAATGGCAAAATATAATCTTTCAAAATGCAACGATTCACGCTGATGCCACACCTGTGCACTGTCAAAGCTATCACAGTTCTGATTCTGACCAAGGAGATCGCAAAGGACCTAACCCAGATCCCGCACTCCACTTTTATTGATATTGCAGGGCATACCACCCACCCATTCCAGGTGACTGTGGACAGCGCGCCCCCCATTTGCACCCACTGTGACGCGTTCAGCCATAAGGCGCACGCATGCCCCACCAAGGAGGGCGTCACATTCCAATAGCACCCCTCGGCAGCCATGGCCAGTGGAGAGGCGCATATGAACCAACCACAAGCACCAAAGAGGCTTTCCCATGGGGAGCAGAAAGGCTGCTACCTACTGGTAAAGCCTATCTCCCTACAAGAGTGGAAGAAGGCCAAGCAGGCCTGCAGGGCTGCGTCCAAGGAAGCGGCCAAAGCCACCACCGCTATCCCACACTCCCAACGCCAGGAGGACATTGAAACCTTTGCAGTAAAAGCAACTTGGGAATCCATCAACCAATCATATTGGGAAGCCCATGCTGATTGGGCCACTCAATCTGAGGATCCAATGGGGGACTTGATCTCACATAATCGTTGCACCCAAGCTCTGGTTGAAACTGACTTGGGGCCCATCCCAACTGAAAATTTTTTTTGACCCACTCAACGGTGCACCGAACTCATCCACACCGCAAAAAATTCATCTGACGTCAGGGAAACAAAAAGCGAAGGCTAAAGCCAATGCAACTCTTTCCACAAAAATTGACAAAATCCTGAAAGTGTTGCTACTAACACCCACACTGCTGTGAAGGCCCATGGGGATCTAGAGGAGGCTAGTGGGCCTGGGTGCCCACCTCCTTGCACCTAAGGTGTGATGAAAGAAACCTTCACTTTAGAGATGGTGAATATCGCCAGACTCAAGGCCTCCCCATCCCGGACTAGGAAACCGAGTTTTTTACAACAAAATTTACCCGTGGATATCCTAGCCAACCAGGAGTCCCACTGTCCACAAGGTTCCGAGGAAGCTTGGAAAACAATGCTCCTCCCATCCCTATCCTTTTGGTCAGAGCACTGTGGGGTGCTAATTCAGAAAAATAATTTTTCAAATTTTTATCATCAGAAACCTTCCTCAATAACTGAGTCCTCATTGTCACCCTCTCGTGGGCTGACGTGGTACACACTATTGTCAACATCTATGCCCCAAATGGTGCATAAGAGCTATGGGAATTTTTCTCATCGGTCAAATCCCTCCAACTACCCCCAGACTCTTTCCTAGTCAGCGACATGAACTGTTGGCTTAATACTCCAATGGACTGGTGGCCTCCCTCATCCCACGCCCCCCAGGGTCACATTGAACTTTGCTTTCTAAAGGCCACCCTTAGGTTAATGGATGCACTGCCGCAGCAAGCCTTGCTGCTCAAGAACATGATGCGCCCCCATGATTATAACGGCCAATTATGGTCCATGTCCTGCATCGACCTTATCCTTACGCTGGCAAAATTCCAACCCCACATATCCCACTTTAAAAGAACAAAAATGGAATTATCCGACCATTGACTGGTCTTGATCACTACCACCTACCTATCACAGCTGCTAAGGCCCCACATTTGTGCAAAATCCGCCCCTCTGAGCTCGCGTCAACAGAGATTTCCACGTGGGTGGAATCAGCAACTTTGGCAAAAGAGTTTGTTGCACCGTTTTGCGCGGACCCCATTTCCACATGGGCAACTTTCAAAGATGATACCATCCGCCACTCTAGCCACCTCTCTTACAGATGCTCATGAGCCACATCAGCTGTCATTTCGCGCGCTCTGGCAGAGTTGTCACACCTGGAGTCCAATATCCCAGCTACAGGATACAGCTCTGCATGGGGCTGGAAGTGGGTGGAGGCAGCCGCCCACCTCAACGCGTTCGAAAGGCAACACAAACATTGGGTTTGTGTTCAGTACAGGGCCAAACGCATCACAAAAGGTGACAAGTGCACCGCACATTTTTTTAAAAAAATTGCACCACGCCAGAGCGTGGCCTGCACACAGGTGCAAAGATCGGATGATTCCATTGCGGATATGCCAGCCAAAGTGGCAATCAAAACATAAAAGTATTACTCCAAGTTGTACCAATCTGATCCAATTAAGCTGGCTGAAGTGGCAGAATTTCTCAACTGAGCTCACATCCGCACCATTTTTTGATACCTGGAAATAATGAATTTGGTTACTCAGAACGAATTATGGACAGCCATTTGTGGTGCACCAAACTGAAAATGCCCAGGCCCAGATGGCATTCCATATGAATTCTACAAAAAGTAGTTCAAATATATATCCCCACTACTGCTGGCCTCACTTAACCAGAGCATTTTGTAAATGCGCCTCCTGCCAGGAGGACAAGAGGCCTTCACCATCACACTCTAAGAAAGGGGATAAGCTAGACTTAGCCAACTGGCGCCCCATTTCTCTAACAAACACAGACACTAAAATTATAACAAAAATCATGGCTAACCATTTAGGGAATGTAGCATCTGCCACCATCTCCCCAGAACAATTTAGTTTCATACCCAGAAAATCGATTTGGGACAGCATGCACTCTGTGGCCAACGCGTGCCAGTCCACAGCCTCTGTGGCACTTGCATTCTTGGACTAACAGAAGGCCTATGATAGAGTAAACTGGGAATACCTCAGGGCCTGCCTCCATCAATTGCGCTTACCCCCTCACTTCATCAACTGGGTGATGATGCTCACGGAATCTGCAACTATGGCAGTACGTGGCCCTGGCTTCCTAACGGAAGTAGTCCGCCCTCAAAGGGCTTGCGACAAGGGGACCCCCTCAGCCCACTCTTATACAACTTCAGCCTTTTTACTACTTCAAAATGTGAATGCCCAACTCACCGGGGTCCATGTGCCAGGCCAAGCCCCAGTCAAGATGATGGCGTTTGCAGACGACTGTGTGGTTGAGGTGTCTAATAATAAAGATGCACGCGCACTTTAAGCCCTCATCCAGGAGTATTCCCGGGGTAAGTAACGCTGCACTGAATGCCTCCAAAACCGAAAACATCCTCCTTGGTTAGTATCATAACTGCTGGGCCCCTGCAACCAGCGCTCAGCCCGGCCCATCTGCTCGCACACGCGCCCGCCCTCCCAGCTCACCCCACACCGCCCCACTGGTGCTCCCCTTTGTGCCACGCCCTACCATAGGGCCGGTCCACCATCTGGGCGTGTGGGTGGAGGCAGGCGGATATGCATCAGCAGTAATGGAGAGTCGTATTCTAGACAATGTGACGAAGCGCATCGCCTCCCTCAAAGCCCACCCTACTTTCCTTACTGGCAGGGCCGTTTTGGCCAACTCTATGCTCCTCTCCAAAGTCTGGTTTGGAGCCCACGCCATCCCTTTCTCCCCATGATTCTTCAAATCCTTACATGCCCTGCTGCAAGGATGGCTATGGTCAGGTCGCCCTCCACCAGTATGGTTAGAGGTCATGTTTGGCCCTCATCAGCATGGTGGCATGGGCCTGCTTGACTTCAGAGCCCATGCGGCCAAGATCTTAAGTACCTGGATTGCAGCCGTCACCGCCCCTACGCTCCCCTCCCAACACTGGTCCCGCGCGGCCCACTCCCACTTCTCCCGCGCCTTGGCTTCAACAATCCATCGAGCCCCCACTCCCTGATGAACTACCTGGCTTCACACCCATTAGCCACAGGTCCTCACGGTACTAAAACCCACTACAAACGAATTCTCCTCTCCATGCGGAGCGCTGAGTGGAGAATTTGTATTAGCGGACATACAACCCAAAGAGGTCGCCCCTCTCCTCGGTTACACAAGAGGTAAAGGGGCTACCCATCCATGATGGCGTGATCCCCATTCTCCCCCATGTCCTATCCAGTGTGGACTACCTGGACATGATGGACATCCCTTACTCCATTGAGACCCAAAAAACTATCCGGAATTACGCACACCATCCTCTGTTGCAGCCTCAAATCCGTTCCCATGTGTGGCGCTGCCTGAGGTGGGTGTACCATACAGCTGAGCGCTCTAACGCTTTACACTCATCCTGCGTCGTGTGTGGCCAGTATGGAACGCTGTTCCACCGCCTGGAGAAGTGTCCTAAATCTAAAGTGATATGGCGCGAAGTCCAACGTCTGCTTGGCCAGGATCAAACACATCCCTTCAGCCTGTCAAGAGATATGTTTGCTCTTCCAATGGCCTCCTCTCTTCCACCCTCCCTTCAAGCTCTGGTGGTTGCAATCGCCATGTGGACTATCCACACGATTGTCTTGGATGCCATCGCAGGCTCCACCCCCACCCTCCCAGAAGCTGTCCACAGATTCCGGTCTCATTTGGTGGACCACTTTCAGGCGTGGATGTTTGGATACCTCCCACCATGTCGCTGACAGCTGGTCTCCTCCTGGTTCCCAGTTTGGTTCATCAAATCAGACCCTTTCCTCCACACGTGTTCAATTGTGGCTACAGCCCCTCCACACGTTCCCTCCCCCTCCCCATAAGTGGCGTTCCCGCTGGCAACAAGAGATAGCATCGCTTCTCTGGGGTGCCTTCCATGTTACTAAGTTTTGTCTCTTTCAGGTTGACATTTGGAAGTGTTCGTCCCCTGGTTGGCCTTGCTCGCAATAAATTTAAATTAAAAATAAGTTAGCTTATAGTAGATTTGATCGTTACTGGGGAGAAATTCAAGATAATTTTGATCATATGAGATGTCAATTGAGTCAGAATGTTACCGTGAGTATCCTGATTCTATAATATCTGAGTTCACACCTAATATTGGTGTTACTAATCTCTCAGTTCTTTTTCTCTAAATGACTTTACGCCTAGCTTTAAAGAGAAGTTTATACTAGGGAAGAGAGCATCGCCTCTAACCTTATGCCTATGAAAGTTCTATTGAAGTTGCAACTGATTGCCATAAGGTTAAACCTATTAATCTATGCTTGGATAGTGCTGCAAGGGAAATCATGGCGCCTTACTTAAGGAAAGTAAAATTTGGTATCAGGTGCAGACTGCTCTAGTGCAAAATTTTAAAGTGATTAATCATTTTCTAACCAAAAACAAGAGTTTATGACCATTAATTTAGGTAAAGGAGAGACTATAGTTGCGTTTGCTAGTCAATTTTATTTAAGAGCCCAAAATAAAGTTACCACCATTCAGATTACTCTTGATGATGCCATTACTGCAGTTATTTCGCCTTGGAAGCCAAACATAATATTCAATTACATTTATTTGGATTTAAGAGAACTTTTACCTTTATTTGCGAATCAAAGAGGCGTTAAATTTAATTCCTACTCCTGTTCTGACTAAGCCTTCACCTGCTCCAACTTCATCTACTCAGCCTTGTGTGCATGCCCTTTAAGAAAGATAGGATGATCGTCATAAATGCAGTTATTATAAGAGATTATTTCTTAATAAAAAACAGAGCTATAAAAGAAAAGCTGATAAGTCAAAAGATCAGTCAGAATGAAAAAGAAGGCTCTTCATGCTGACCAGAAATCTATGGCTAAACTAGACCACTTAAGTGATGATGCTACTCAGTTTTTGTAAATGATTCTCAAGAGTTGCAGAAGCTAATAAAGAGTATTCTTTATCATTCCTTCGATGATTTATTGTCAGATATTTGCCCTCCAGGCTTTAAAATAGGAAAGTTTTGGGGATAAATCGGCCAAAAAGGGGAATTGCAGACATTTACAAGTCCTCAATGATACTATGATTGATTTAAATATAAATAACGATTTTATCAATCAAAAGACCCTAGATGACTCTTGGTGAAACCCTGCATATTGGGGAAACACTATTATGAATACAAACTGGGAAAATAGCGCCAAGTCAAGAAGGTGAATTTCCCTAACTCCGCAGGTAAACCTGGGGAGTCCATAGAAGGTTTCTCCCCAGTCATGACTAGTTCAAAGCCAGACTAAATGGGGGACCACCCCTTTTATAGGCTTGGCAGGGGTCCCCCAGGGTGTAATAAATTTTGCTAAAGGGGATTTGCTGAAATTTATTAATCATTACCCCATTAGTGCATATTCCCAAAGATTAACTCCCCATCAGTCGTTCACCCATAGTGAAGCGAGTTTTCTGAGTTTTGATAGGCTAAAATCCAACATTACCTAATTTAGAATTTCCCAAGCTATCCAAACGTTGAGGCTCAACGTTTTAAATACTATTATTGATTTATTAAGTGTATTCTCTCTTTTACCCCCACTTGGCGCCCAATAAATATCTATAAAAATAAAACTTTCTTAGTATTTATTTGTTTCAGTTATTTATATTTAAAAAGTGGTTAGAAAGCCCCTCACATATATTGTTGGATTTGAGGCAAAAAAGCACCAGCGAGCCTCCTATCAAGCCAAAAATATCCAACAGTTAATATTTTTTAATTTTGCCACCTCGATTTGGGAGTATAGTTACTACAGTCACAGCCAAGGTATATAAGATACCGCTATGGCTATAAATGACAGTGGCTCTCCTGTCAATGTTATATCTTCTAAATTAGAGAAGAGAATTAAAGTTTCTCCAGACCTCCCACATAATAAGGATTTTGGCACTACTGGCCCTACCTGTTTTAAATCCATAGATTTATGCTCAGACCTTCCTGTGAAATTTAAAAAGTTATCTTTAGCTACTCCAGATGTAGCTATGGATAATCTAAATTATGATTTTCTGCTAGATAATCAATTTTTAAGGGGGTATTCTGTTATAGTACATTATTCTGAAAAATTTCAACTTTTCTTTCTCGTTGCAAACACTTTTGCAGCCTATTCAATTCAAGACTAAATATAGTTTGATAATCTCATAGAGGGATTAGTCTGCGCCCATGTCTGGGAGTAGTTGGGCAAGCAAGGCAAGAGGAGCATGCGGAAGGCCCACGGCCTCTAATGTTCAAATATGCCCCAGAGAATCTGGCAGTATAGAAAAAATCTAAAAAAACTGGCGGTCACAATTTCCCCAGAGATACTCGCGTGGCAAGCACGATGCAACCAGTACATCAATACGCCACACTCCCAGCCACTTTTGTCAGTTGAATTCGGAGTCCATGTGTATCTGGACATCCAAAAAATGGCCTTATGGGAAAAATTTTGTGAAGATGTACACAAAATTTTCCTGACCGCGGTGTATGTTGCACCTCACTCCATGTCACATGGTTGGCTGGACCTAGGTTTCAAAAGCAAAATAGCAGCAGACGAGGCTGCAGCGCTGCACATAGTGGTCAACCTCCCTGTAGGGCAACGGGTCATCAAAGCCAAATGCACCAGATGGACAAAATCAAGCCAAATTTTCCTCACGTTTGACTTTTTGCCTACTACGGTAAAACGTGACATTTTGGAGCAACACCTGAAAGATGATCTCACTATATATGGCAAAATACAATCTTTTGAAATGCAACGTTTCACGCTGATGCCACACCTGTGCACCGGCAAAGCCATCGCAGTTCTGACCCCAACTGAGGAGATTGCGAAGGACCTAACCCAGATCCTGCACTCCACCTTTATTGACATCTCAGGGCATACCACCCACCCATTCCAGGTAACCGTGGACAGCGCGCCCCCCATTTGCACCCACTGTGATGCGTTTGGCCATAAGGCGCATGCATGCCCCATCAAGGAGGGTGTCACATTCCAAGAGCACCCCTCGGCAGCCATAGCCAGCGGAGAGGCGCACTACAAACCAACTGCAAGCACCAAGGAGGCTTTCCCGTGGGGAGCACAAGGCTGCTACCTATTAGTAAAGCCCATCTCCCCACAGGAGCGGAAGAAGGCCAAGCAGGCCCATAGGGCCACGGCCAAGGAAGCAGCCAAAGCCACCACCACCATCTTACACTCACAACGCCAGGAGGACATGGAGACCTTCGCGGCAGAAGCAACTCGAGAATCCATCACCCAATCAGATTGGGAATCCCATGCTGAGCGGGCCACTCAATCTGAGGATCCTACGGGGATTCAATCTCACCCAATCATTGCACCCAAGCTCCAGTTGAAACCAACTTGGGACCCATCCCATCTGAAAAAAAAATTATTGCCCCACTTGACGGTGCACCAAACTTATCCGCACCACAAAAAATTCGTCCAACATCGTGAAAACAAAAAGCGAAGGCCAATCCAATGCAACTCTTTCCACAAAAATTAACAAAAACCCCAATAGCGTTGCTGCTAACACCCGCACTGCTGTGAAAGCCCGTGGGGACCTGGAAGAGGCTGGTGGGCCTGGGGGCCCACCCCCTCGCACCTAAGGTGCAATGGGGGAAACCTTCACTCTAGGGACGATGAATATCGCCAGACTCAAGGCCTCCCCATCCCGGGCTAGGAAACTGAATTTTTTACAAAACAATTTACCCGTGGATATCCTGGCCATCCAGGAGTCCCACTGTCCACGAGGTTCCAAGGAAGCTTGGAAAACAATGCTCCTCCCATCCCTATCCTTTTGGTCAAAGCACTGTGGGGTGCTAATTTGGAAAAACAATTTTTTAAATTCACATTCTCAGAAACATTCCTAAATGGCCAAGTGCTCATTGTCACCTTCTTGTGGGCTGACGTTGCACACACAATGGTCAACATTTATGCCCCAAACGGTGCACACAAGCATCGGGAATTTTTCTCATTGGTCAAATCCCTCCCGCTACCCCCCAATTCTTTCCTAGTTGGCGACATGAACTGTTGGCTAACCGCACCAACGGACCGGTGGCCGCCCTCACCCCACACCCCACAGGGTCACGTAGAACTATGCGTTCTAAAAGCCACCCTTGGGTTAATGAATGCGCTGCCGTGACATGCTCCATTGTCTAAAAACATGACGCGTCCTCACATCCACAACGGCCAATTAAGATCCATGACCCACATCGACCTTATTCTAATGCTGGCAAAATTCCAGCCCCACATCTCCCACTTCAAAACAATGAAAATAGAATTCTCCAACCACTGACTGGTCTTGATAACATACCACTTACCTGTCACAGTTGCAAAGGCCCCACATTGGTGCAAAATCCACCCCCCATGCTCGCGTCACCAGGTTTTCCACGTGGGTGGAAGAGGCAACTTTGGCGAAATTGTTTGTTGCATCATTTTGCGCGGACCCCATTTTACATGGGCAACTTTCAAAGAAGACACCATCCGCCACTATCGCCATCTCTCTTCCAGGCGCTCATGAGCCACATTGGCAGTTATCTCACGTGCGCTGGCGGAATTGGCCCACTTGGAGTCCAACATTCCAGCCACAGGATATAGCCCTGCATGGGGCCAGAAGTGGGTGGAGGCAGCCGCCCACCTCAACACACTTGAAAGGCAACACAAACATCGGGTTTGTGTCCAATACAGGGCCACATGCATCACTAAAGGTGACAAGTGCACCGCATACTTCTTTAAAATTTTTTTGCACCATGCCAGAGCGTGGCCTGCACACAGGTGCAAAGATCGGATAATTCCATTGAGGACACACCTGCCAAAGTAGCAATCGAGATGTAAAGATATTACTCCGAGTTATACCGAGCTGAACCAATTTAGCTGGCCAAAATGGCGGAATTTCTTGACTGAGCTCATATCCACACCATTTTCCGATACCTGGAAATAATGAATTTAATTACTCCGAACGAATTATGGAAAGCCATTTGTGGTGCGCCAAACCAAAAATTCCTAGAGCCCAGTTGGCATTCCAAATGAGTTCTACAGAAGTATATTTTAAATATATATCCCCATTGCTGCTAGCCTCACTCAACCAAAGCCTGTTGGAAATGCGCCTCCTACCAGGAGGACATGAGTCCTTTACTGTCACACTCTTAAATAAAGGGGATAAGCTTATTCTAGCCAATTGGCGCCCCATTTCTCTAACAAACACAGACACCAAAATTTTAACCAAAATCATGGCTAACCATTTAGGGACTGTAGCATCTGCCACCATCTCCCCAGAACAATTTGGTTTCATCCTCAGAAGGTCAATTTGGGATAACGTGCACTCTGTGGCTAATGTGTGTCAGTCCACAGCCTCTGAGGCACTTGTATTCTTGGACCAACAAAAGGCCTATGATAGAGTAAACTGGGAATACCTAAGGGCCTGCCTCCATCAATTCAGCCTACCCCCCTGCTTCATAAACTGGGTGATGCTGTTCACGAAATCTGCAACAATGGCAGTGCGTGGCCCAGGCTTCCTAACAGAAGTAGTCCGCCCTCAAAGGGGCCTGCGACAAGGGGACCCCCTCAGCCCACTCTTATACAACTCCAGCCTTGACCCACTACTGCGAAATGTGAATGCCCACCTCACTGGGGTCCATGTGCCAGGCCAAACCCCAGTCAAGATGATGGCATTTGCAGATGATTGCATGGTGGGGGTGTCTAATAACAAAGATGCGCGCGCACTTGAAGCCCTCATCCAGGAATATTCCCGGGTAAGCAACGTGGCACTGAACGCCTCCAAAATCGAAATCATCCTCCTTGGTCAGTTTCAGAACTGCTGAGCCCCAGCAAGTAGTTCCCAACCTGGCCCATCTGCTCACCCATGTCCACTCCTTAATAACTCAACACACACCGCCCCACTGGTGCTCCCCTTTGTGCCACGTCCTACCATAGGACTGGTACGCCATCTGGGCATTTGGATGGAGGCAGGCGGATACGCGTCAGCAGTGATGGAGTGCCATATACTGGACAATGTGACGAAGCGAATTGCCTCTCTCAGAGCCCACCCTACCACCCTCACTGGCAGGGTTGTTCTTGCCAACTCTATGCTCCTATCCAAAGTCTGGTTCAGAGCCCACGCCATCTCCTTCTCCCCAAGCTACTTCAAATCCCTGTATGCTTTGCTGCAAGGATGGCTTTGGCCAGGCCGCCCTTTACTAGTATGGCTAGAGGTCATGTTTGGCCCTCATCATCATGGTGGCATGGGCCTGCTTGACTTCAAAGCCCATGCTGCCAAGATCCTGGGCACCTGGATCGCAGCCATCACCACTCCTACACTCCCATCCCAACACTGGTCCTGCGCGGCCTGCTCCAACTTCTCCCAAGCCTTGGGCCTCAGCAATCCATCAAGCCCCCACTCCCTGATGAAATACTTCGCATCACACACATCGGCCATAGGTCCTCACGTGATTAAAACCCACTACAAACGAATCCTACTCTCCATGCGAAGCGCAGAGTGGAGAATTCGTATTAGTGGACATACAACCTGAAGAGGCCGCCCCTCTCCTCAGTTCACACAAGAGGTACAGGGGCTACCCATCCATGATGGCGTGATCCCCATTCGACCCCAAGTCCTATCCAGGGTGGATTACCTGGACATGATGGACATCCCTTATTATACTGAGACCCAAAAGACTATTTGGAAATATGCACACCATCCTCTGTTGCAGCCTCAAGTCCGCTCCCATGTGTGGCGCTGCCTGAGGTGGGTGTATCATACAGCTGAGTGCTCTAACGCTTTACACTCATCCTGTGTCATGTGTGGCCAGTATAGAACGCTGTTCCACCGCCTGGAGAAGTGTCCCACCTCTAAAGTGATATGGCGCGAAGTCCAACGTCTGCTAGGCCAGGATCAAACGCATCCCTTCAGTCTGTCAAGAGATATGTTTGCTTCATCAATGGCCTCCCCCTACCACCCTCCCTCCATGCTCTGGTGGTTGCAATCGCCACGTGGACTATCCACACGATTGTCTTGGATGCCATCACTGGCTCCATCCCCACCCTCCCTGAAGCTGTCCACAGATTCTGGTCTCATCTGGTGGACCACTTTCAAGTGTGGATATTTGGATATCTCCTACCGTGTCACCGACAGCTGGTCTCCTCCTGGTTCCCAGTCTGGTTCATCAAATCAGACCCTTCCCTCCTCACGTGCTCAATAGTGGCTACGGCCCCTTCACACGTTCCCTCCCCCTCCCCATAAGTGGCATTCCCGCTGGCAACAAGAGATAGCATCGCGTCTCTGGGGTGCCTCCCCTGATACTAAGTTTTGTCTCATCTGAGTCTTATTCAGAAGTGTCGATCCCATGGTTGGCCTTCCCCGCAATAAATTTAGAATTTAAAATTATTCTGAAAAATTTCTTTCAACCTTGGACATAGAGTATCATGAAGTTAGAGTCCAAACATTATTGACACAATGAATTAAATTATAGACCTGTCTCTTTAAACCAATGAGAAGGTTGAAGGAATTTTAACATGTTAGGGGATTCAGAGTTAAACTTCCTCCTGATGTGGTATAAGAAAAGGAAGGAATGCCATTATACTCTCAAAAAATCAGTTGTGTTACCTCCGAAATCTTTAAATCAAAGTTGATACCAAGCTACATATTCATATTCCTAAAGGTACTTTATTGGAAATAAAAGAGGTTGCAAACCCCTCAATCAGAAAAGATTTACCCTGCCCTGGTAAAATTGGATCCAGATTATGCAGGCTAAGTCTCAGTAATGGCGTACTTGACTAATAAATATAAGACTTTAGGGCTCAATACGCCTATTAGCTATGTTCAAATGTTACCTATCCATAAAGTTGGTTTGCTCAATGATATTGGAAGTCTCCGCCAGTTTGGGCTTAAATATTCTCCCACAATTATTACTGTTAATGTTTCCATTAGAATTTTATAAACATCAGAACCTTAGGGATCAAGTGGTAAAATTATTGGATGAGTATACTGACCTATTCTCTTCTGCTACATATGACTTTAGAAATATAAAGGGAGTATTACATACTGTTGAACTTGAGATTCACTCTCTTTTAGGTCTTGTCCTTATTGAAAGAGTAAATTTGAGGAGGCTCAAGTAACCACTGGACTTAGACAACTAATTGGGGCAGGGTTACTAGTGCCCTCTAAAAGTCCCCAGGCTTCTCCACTTCTGTTAGTGTGAAATAAGGATAAAGGACATCGCATAGTGATGGATCATCGTAGGTTGAATTCATTTACTAGAAAGGACAGTATCTCTTACCTGAATTAATAACTCCTTTAGATTATTAGCTGGTGCTTAAATATTTAACTGCCATGGACTTATCAAGTGGGTACTTGACAAATAGAGTTAGCCCCCGAGGATAGAGCTAAGTGTGCCTTGATAGCTAATGAATGGTTATTTGACCCTACGCGGATGCCCTATGGGCTCTGCAATTCTCCAGCAACCTTCCAATGAGCTATGGATGATCTTATATGAGATCTCAAGGTGTCCTGTATTTTAGTATTTGAACAATATAACCATTTTTTTAGAAACTTTCTCTGATCATCTAGAGCATTAAGGGAAGTATTTAATCAATTCCGTCAAGCTTCACTCAAGTTGAAGTCATCAAAGTGTTCATTTATAAAATAAGATGTAGTTTATTGTGCGATGAGTATCAAGGGAAGAAATTTAGCTTCTTCTTGATAAGGTTGAAGCGATTAAGAATATGTCCCAGCATGCTAGTTTAAGAAATATACAAGTTTTTAGTAATGGTAGTATACTACTGAAAGTTTATCCCTAGATTTGCTGAGTTATTGGAACCCTTGGCTTATTTACTACATTTAGGAGTGCCATTAGAATAAAACTTTGAACATGAAAAAGCTTTCAACTCACTCAGGACTGCCTTGCATACTCAGCCCATTCTGATAAATCTCGGTTTGATCAACCTTTTATTTGTTTATGGAAGCCAGTGGTGTTGCACTGGGAGCAATCCTCGCTAAACAGGATAATGATGAGGTTGGTCATCTAGCCGCCTACTACATTAAAACTCTATGTAAGATGGAAAGAAATAATAGTATAACCAAGCTGAAATGACTGTCTGTCCTGTTAATAATAAGAAGTTCTGTCCCTACCTGTATGGAATTCATTTCACTGTATTCCCCTAGAATGCCTCATTACAGTGGCTGCAGCAAATGAAAGCCCCTGAAGGATGATTAGCACACTGGGTTATTCGCTTACAAGATTGAGTTTTCTCTATTTAGCACTAAGCCGGAGTTATCCATCAAAATGCAGATGGTTTATCTTGGATGCCAGTTTTAGCCATAGTGAGACCTGATGAAAATCGGGTTTATGATTTAATAGGATGTTCTGAGTTATGTGAGTTAAAAAATTCTTAAATTCAAAATTAGCTACAAAAAATGGCTATCAATATACAAATCCAAGAAGGAATGTTTTACAAAAAAATAATGGAATGTAGCTACCTTATATTTGGACTTCATCTCGGAAAGATATTATCTTAGAAGGCCATACCACTGTTGGCCATGGAGGAGTTAAAAACTTTTGAGTGATTATGTAAACTTTACTACTGGGATCATATGTTAAAAACCATACAAGTGGTAATAGGTGTCTGCTTAAATTTTTGGGATAAAGATTGAGTCATTTTAAAATATTAATATCAAGGAATAGCTCCATCAAGACCATTTAGCTTTGTGAGTGTAGATGTAGTTGAGCCATTGCCACCATAAATACATGGAATCAGTATAATTTATTAGCTATTGACCATTTGAAAAATGGGGGAAGCTATGTCAGTACCATGGACTTTTCATTTTTATTTCAATCACTTTGCAACCTATATAATTCAAGACTGAATCTAGTTTGATAATCTCACAGAGGAGATTAGTCTGCGCCCATGTCAGGGAGCAGTTGGGCAAGTAAGGTAAAAGGAGCAGGTGGAAGTCCCGCGGCCTCCAACGTTCAAAAACACCCCGGAGAAACAGGCGGAATAAACAAAAATTTAAAAAACTGACGGTCACTATTTCCCTGGAGATACTCGCATGGCAAGCACGATGCAACCAGTACATCAACACGCCACACTCCCAGCCACTTTTGTCAGTGGAATACGGAGTCGCATGTTTCTGGACGTCTAACAAACAGCCTTATGGGAAAAATTTTGTGAAGATGTGCACACAATTTTCCCGACCGCGGTGTACGTTGTACCTCACTCCATGTCACGCAGTTGGCTGGACCTAGGTTTCAAAAGCAAAGAGGCAGCAGACAAGGGTGCGGTGGTGCGCAAAGTGGTCGACCTCCCTGAAGGGCAATGAGTTGTCAAAACCAAACGCACCAGATGGATAAAATCAAACCAAATTTTCCTAACGTTTGACTTTTTGCCTACTACAGTAAAACGTGACATTTTGGAACAACACCTGAAAGATGGTCTCGCCGTATATGACAAAATACAATCTTTCAAAATACAATGCTTCACGCTGATGCCACACCTGTGCACTGGCAAAGCCATTGCAATTCTGACCCCAACCGAGAAGATTGTGAAGGACCTAACCCAGATCTCGCACTCCACTTTTATTGATATTGCAGGGCATACCACCCACCCATTCCAGGTGACTGTGGACAGCGCGCCCCCCATTTGCACCCACTGTGACGCGTTCAGCCATAAGGCGCACGCATGCCCCACCAAGGAGGGCGTCACATTCCAATAGCACCCCTCAGCAGCCATGGCCAGTGGAGAGGCGCACTATGAACCAACCACAATCACCAAAGAGGCTTTCCCATGGGGAGCACAAGGCTGCTACCTACTGGTAAAGCCTATCTCCCCACAAGAGCGGAAGAAGGCTAAGCAGGCCTGCAGGGCTGCGGCCAAGGAAGCGGCCAAAGCCACCACCGCTATCCCACACTCACAATACCAGGAGGACATAGAAACCTTCGCAGTGGAAGCAACTCAGGACTCCATCAACCAATCAGATTGGGAATCCCATGCTGAGCGGGCCACTCAATCTGAGGATCCTACGGGGATTCAGTCTCACCCAATCATTGCACCCAAGCTCCGGTCAAAACCAACTTGGGACCCATCCCAACTAAAAAAAAAATTTGACCTGATCAACGGTGCACCAAACTCATCTACACCACAGAAAATTCGTCCAACGTCAGGAAAACAAAAAGCGAAGGCTAAAGCCAATGCAACTCTTTCCGAAAAAATTAACAAAAACCCTAATAGCGTTGCTGCTAAAACCCACGCTGCTGTGAAGGCCCATGGGGATCTAGAGGAGGCTGGTGGGCCTGGGTGCCCACCCCTTGCACCTAAGGTGCGATGGGGGAAACATTCACTTTAGGGACGTTGAATATTGCTGGACTCAAGGTCTCCCCATCCCAGGAAAGGAAACTGAGTTTTTTACAACACAATTTACCCGTGGATATCCTGGCCAACCAGGAGTCCCACTGTCCACGAGGTTCTGAGGAAGCTTAGAAAACAATGCTCCTCCCATCCCTATCCTTTTGGTTGAAGCACTGTGGGGTGCTAATTCAGAAAAATAAATTTTTCAAATTTTTATCCTCAGAAACATTATTAAATGGCTGAGTGCTTGTTATCACTTTCTTGTGGGCTGACGTAGCACACACAATTGTCAACATCTATGCCCCAAACGGTGCACACAAGCGTCAGGAATTTTTCTCATCAGTCAAATCCCTCCCACTACCCCATACTCTTTCCTAGTCAGCGACATGAACTGTTGGCTAAACACACCAATGGACCAGTGGCCTCCTCACCCCATGCCCCCAGGATCACGTAGAACTGCGCGTTCTAAAGGCCACCCTCAGGTTAATGAATGTGCTTCTGCGACATGCCCCGCTGCTCAAAAACATGACGCGACCCCACGTCTACAATGGCCAATTAAGGTCCATGACCCACATTGACCTTATCCTAACACCGGCAAAATTCCAACCCCATATATCCCACTTCAAAACAACAAAAATGGGTTTCTATGACCATTGACTGTCTCACTAACCTACCACCTACCTGTCACAGCTGCTAAGGCCCCACATTGGTGCAAAATCTGCCCCTCCGAGCTCGCGTTGCCAGGATTTTCCACGTGGGTGTAAGAAGCAACATTGGCTAAAAAGTTTGTTGTCTTGTTTTGTGTGGACCCCATTTCCACATGGGCAACTTTTAAAGATGACACCATCCGCCACTCTTGCCATCTCTCCTCCAGCACTCACGAGCCACATTGGCGGTCATTTTGCGCGCTCTGGAAGATTTAACACAACTGGAGTCTAAAATCCCAGCTACAGGATACAGCTCTGCATGGGGCCAGAAGTGGGTGGAGGCAGCCGCCCACCTCAACGCACTCGAAAGGCAACACAAACATTGGGTTTGTGTTCAGTACAGGGCCATACGCATCACAAAAGGTGACAAGTGCACTGCACATTTCTTTGAAAAAAATTTGCACCATGCCAGAGCGTGGCCTACACACAGGTGCGAAGATCGGATAATTCATTGCAGATATGCCAGCTGAAGTGGCAATTGAAACAAAAAGTATTACTCTAAGTTGTACCAATATGATCCAATTCAGCTGGCTGAAATGGCAGAATTTCTCGACTGAGCTCACATCTACACCATTTTCTGATACCAGGAAATAATGAATTTGATTACTCTGAATGAACTATGGACAGCCATTAGCGGTGCACCAAACTGAAAATTTCCCAGGCCCAGATGGCATTCCATATGAGTTCTACAAAAAATATTTTAAATATATATCCCCATTGCTGCTCGCCTCACTTAACCAAAGCCTGTTGGAAACGCGCCTCCTACCAGGAGGACATGAGGCCTTTACTGTCACACTCTTCAAGAAAGGGGATAAGCTTGACTTAGCCAACTGGTGCCCCATTTCTCTAACAAACACAGACACTAAAATTTTAACAAAAATCATGGCTAACCATTTAGGGACTGTAGCATCTGCCACCATCTCCCCAGAACAATTCGGTTTCATACCCAGAAGGTCAATTTGGGATAACTTACACTCTGTGACTAATGTATGTCAATCCACAGCCTCTGGGGCACTTGTAGTCTTGGATCAACAAAAGGCCTATGATAGATTTAACCTGAGAATACCTCAGGGCCTGCCTCCATCAATTCCGCCTACCCCCTCGCTTCATCAACTGGGCGATGCTGCTCACGGAATATGCAACAATGGCAGTACGTGGCCCTGGATTCCTAACGGAAGTAGTCCGCCCTCAAAGGGGCTTGCGACAAGGGGACCCCCTCAGCCCACTCTTATACAACTTCAGCCTTAACACACTACTGCGAAATGTGAATGCCCAAATCACTGGGGTCCATGTGCCAGGCCAAGCCCCAGTCAAGATAATGGCATTTGCAGATGATTGTGTGGTTAAGATGTCTAATAATCAAGATGCACGCGCGCTTGAAGCTCTCATCCAGGAGTATTCCCGGGTAAGCAACGCGGCACTGAACGCTTCCAAAACCGAAATCATCTTCCTTAGTCAGTTTAAGAAATGCTGGACCCCAGCAATTAGTTCCCAACCCAACCCATCTGCTCACCCACGTCCTCGCCCTACTAACTCAAAACACACCGCCCCACTGGTGCTCCTCTTTGTGCCACGTCCTACCATAGGACTGGTACGCTATCTGGGCGTGTGGATGGAGGCAGGTGGATATGCGTCAACAGTAATGGAGTGCCGTATTTTGGACAACATGACAAAGCGAATCGCCTCTCTCAGAGCCCACCCTACTTCCCTTACTGGCAGGGTTGTTTTAGCCAACTCTATGCTCCTCTCCAAAGTCTGGTTTGGAGCCCACGCCATCCCCTTCTCCCTAAGCTTCTTCAAATCCTTGTATGCCTTGCTGCAAGGATGGCTTTGGCCAGGCCGCCCTTTACTAGTACGGCTAGAGGTCATGTTTGGCCCTCATCAGCATGGTGGCATGGGCCTGCTTGACTTCAAAGCCCATGCTGCCAAGATCCTGGGCACCTGGATTGCGGCCATCACCGCCCCTACACTCCCCTCCCAACACTGGTCCCGCGCAGCCCACTCCTTCTTCTCCCGCGCCTTAGGCCTCAACAATCCATCGACCTCCACTCCCTGATGAAATACCTAGCATCACACACGTCAGCCACAGGTCCTCAAGGTACTAAAACCCTCTACAAACGAATCCTACTCTCCATGCGGAGCGCTGAGTGGAGAGTTTGTATTAGCGGACATACAACCCAAAGAGGCCGCCCCTCTCCTCGGTTACACAAGAGGTACAGGGGCTACCCATCCATGATGGCGTGATCCCCATTCTCCCCCATGTCCTATCCAGTGTGGGCTACCTGGACATGATGGACATCCCTTACTCCCTTGAGACCCAAAAAACTATCTGGAATTACGCACACCATCCTCTGTTGCAGCCTCAAATCCGTTCCCATGTGTGGCGCTGCCTGAGGTGGGTGTACCATACAGATGAGCGCTCTAACGCTTTACACTCATCCTGCGTCATGTGTGGCCAGTATGGAACGCTGTTCCACCGCCTGGAGAAGTGTCCTACATCTAAAGTGATATGGCGCGAAGTCCAACGTCTGCTTGCCAGGATCAAACACATCCCTTCAGCCTGTCAAGAGATATGTTTGCTCTATCAATGGCCTCCTCTCTTCCACCCTCCCTCCGTGCTTTGGTGGTTGCAATTGCCATGTGGACCATCCACACGATTGTCTTAGAAGCCATCGCAGGCTCCACCCCCACCCTCCCAGAAGCTGTTTAAAGATTATGGTCTCATTTGGTGGACCACTTTCAAGTGTGGATGTTTGGATACCTCCCACCGTGTCGCTGACAGCTGTTCTCCTCCTGGTTCCCAGTCTGGTTCATCAAATCAGACCCCTTCCTCCACACGTGTTCAGTTGTGGCTACGGCCCCTCCACACGTTCCCTCCCCTTCCCCATAAGTGGCGTTCCAGCTGGCAACAAGAGATAGCATCGCTTCTCTGGGGTGCCTTCCCTGGTACTAAGTTTTATCTCTTCTGAGTCATATTCAGAAGTGTCCGCCCTATGGTCGGCCTTCCCCGCAATAATTTTAGAGTTATGTCAGTACCATGCAACAGCCAAAGCTACCGCTTTTTTATTATTCTCGGTATTTGCTCAACATGGTTGCCCATGAATCCTACTTTCTGATAATGGGTTAGTTTTCAACGTTCAGTAGGTAAGAGTAAACCTCACTTTATAAAACTAAACATACTTTGCCGCTCCATATAATCCATCCACTAATGACATGTGTGAGCGAGCTAATGGTAAGTTAGTCTCTATTTGAGTAAATGGCAGCCACTGATCTATTGCAATGGAACCAATATCTATCTGCTTCTATATAGCTTATCAGATCAGTTATTATTACATAATTAGGATAACACCAGTTTATGCAGTATATGGATGAGAACCAGGATTACCCTTTTTTTAAACCTTATTTAGATGGTTCAGTTCTTGAAATTTCTGATTTTATGATGAGGAATTTGGTTGATGAAATAATTTAGTTGCAAGCTATAGCCACTGATGGAATATCTCAACCACTATAGGGGAAACCAACAGAACGAATTTTATTACCTAGCACCGCTGTGGCCCAGTCAGTGGCTCAGCTCCAGCATGGCCTGCCCACCATCTTCTTCCCCCTGACTTCCCTGAATCTCCCTGCAGTGACATCTCAAAACTATTCGATGATGCTGAAATTGCTGTTATGAATGTTGCAACGCTTGCTTCATTCAATACCTCAGCCAAAATCACCCGCCACAGTATCTCCCTTTTCACCCAAACTTCCTGAAGCCAACAAAGAAGCTGCAGTTCTCCTCACAGCTTTTTTGAAACACTTTTCCATCATTATCTTGATGAGAAAGAGGAAAACTCCTACTACGCTGACCTCAGCCCCCACTATGCAGATGCCCCAACGCCCTGGCTCTCTGCTCTGATCTGATACTGTAACCAACACCCCTTGATCGAGGTGGGTCTTTCTGAAAACCAAACCCCCAACCCCTCCTCACCCTCTGCCATGGTGGGTTAAGCAGTTTCTGCTTCCCACCTGGTTAGTAGTTTGTTTGGTCATTTTGAGTGTTGTGATCAGTACTGTCCATCCCCTGGTTGGCGTACCTCAAATAAACCAAAATTTTATCACCTAACTCTAAAAGTTTATTGATTAGGAGATCTAGTTCTCTTTTATCATAAATGCGCTGGAGGTTGAGCCAATAAGCTTGGGGCATGTTGTTATGGACCCTATAAAGTTATTTACAAAGTTGGGTCTGAATATTCTACTAAAAAAGTTACCCAAGGTACTGTTTTTAATAGCGTTCATAGTAGGTTTCTAGGACCTATGTCCCTCTATGATAGGAACTTGATGGGGCCATTGTCAGGATTAAAAAAGGCAAATAGCTGAATAAGCCCAAAATGAAGCCAAACTTCAACAAAAATTAGCTATTCTCATTGACAGGGCAAAATTACCAACTAATGATGACAAAAAGCTTCCACAAGCATCAAATTCCTCCAATCATATGTCTAACAATAGGATTTTACTAGCAAATCGTTGCTTATGATGATTTTATCTAACCCAACTTGTAAATCAAGATTTGACATTGCCAGAATAAATAGATCCTGGTTAAGAGGTCCCCAAAAATTATCCTGACTTTGTATTCCTTAAAAATCTTTAGATATACTTGATAATAAATAAAAAAGGATTTTGAATTCAAAGCTATTTAAATTTTGCCGTGAGTTGAATTTAAATTTAATTTTCTAATTTTTTATAACCATCAAATTAAGACAACTTTGGTACCAAACTTAAATAAAAGAGTGAATAATTCTATCTTAAAAAAAATTAATAGAGTTGAAGACTTAAAGAATTTGAGATAGAAAGTTAAAGACTCATAATAAATATTTAGACTGTCATACATTTAGTAT
Source organism: Massospora cicadina (assembly GCA_022478985.1). Taxonomy (NCBI): domain Eukaryota; kingdom Fungi; phylum Entomophthoromycota; class Entomophthoromycetes; order Entomophthorales; family Entomophthoraceae; genus Massospora; species Massospora cicadina. The sequence goes on from JAKSZP010017084.1 coordinate 68,109, forward strand.
ATCTTTACTCTTAGATTAGAGGTGAAGGAAATTATCTTTCATTTGCTTTGATAGCTATAATTGAAGCCAAATCAATATATAAAATAAAACAAAACAAAACACAGCTTCTCAAACGAGCATAAAAAAGTTAAAAATGTCAATGGGTTTGACGCCCGCTGCCCTGGCATGGGATGGTGGTGCGCCACCTGCTGATGTGTTTCAACGTACCGCCAAAGCATGCCCTGGCTGGCTCTGCTAGCCCTCCCAATGCTACTAGGCGTTATGTCCCTCCTTGGGACTTGGCCCATCACCTCGCAAGTTCTCATGAAATGCTCTGGAGCCCTTTGGTGCTCCCATGGAGCAATTTGCGTTTCAGCTTCTGGGTCAAATATGGGAATTTCTTCCCATACACAAGTGCGGCCATCATTGAGATGGCCACAGCGGTGTTTAACCACCAGCTTTTGGCTTCTGCTTCTTTAAGGGGTACTTTGATCTCAGTTTATGAATGGAAGCTGATGCAGTGGCAGCAGCCAAGCTGCAAATCATCTTTAAAAATTCCCATTCCCACCATTTGAACCTGGCTCCCAGATGAGGCCACGTTGGTGGTCCAGTTTGCTGGGTTGCCCTCCCATCTTTCCCCTGAACGCCTCCACCACAAGTTCACAGAGGGTTTAGCCATTTATGGCGCAGACACTGTGTTGCAGTTCGTGGTTCAAATGGGGTGGATCATCTGGCCAGGCCTTGCGCCTTCATGACAATCCACCCACCTCATCATGATACCCATCTTGCGATTCCCCCTGCACTGTGATCAGATCCCACCTGATCACTTTTTCTGGGTGCATGTCTAAAATGGCCATGCATTTTCCCCTTGTGCTTTGAGCTTGACCACTTGAAGCGCAAGTGCCCCATAGTTTCTGCTTCCACCACTTCCACCACTCATTCCTTGGGCGTCAGGCCCATGGCCATTTCGCCCTAATTTTTTTAAATGGGGCTCAATCCTCCTGCCCCGAACCTTGGGGAAATTTGTTGCTGCTCCAAAAGTGGCAGCCAATCAAAATAGATATTAAAAATTATGAATCAAAATCTAACTGAATTACAGAATCCTGAGTCAATGGCTGAGCCAGTTTCAGATGAGCTACCATGGTTGACAGCACGTGGCCAATAAGCTTCATCCACTGCCCTAATTCCAGTGGCTGGCCCAGTGCTAGCTGAATCCAATTCATAAGAGGCTCTCAAATGGATTGATGAGGATGAATGGCTGTGCCATGTCAAGACAGATTTTTCTTTGGAGGACTTTTTTGTTGTTCTCTAGAATTGCAGCCCTGCTGTTTTCACCCTCAAAACGGTTATCCCATAATTAAAAGTATAAATAAAATGGCAGTCAAAGTCGCTGCAGCTCCTACCAACACCCTACTCCACCAGCAACTTCATGCGGCGATGGAGCCCCTTGTTGAGGGTATTCCTATCCCCAATTTCCCCCATGATTTTGAGAAAGATGCTAAGTATGAGATTAAAGGAGCTTGATTTTGGTGTGAGCAGCACTTGCATTGATGCAACAAAGACTTCTCTTTTAACAATGCTTACCCCAAAACCTACCGGCAAATCAAGTCTTTCACTTGTGTTCTGGCTCTCATTACTTTTGCTGAGCATCAACTTGCTCAATACATTGAGGCTATGGACACCGCAGGCCTCATTAATGAAGAAAACCCACAAATACCTCCTTATGCCCCATGTCGCTGATGCTCCCACCCCAATGCTGTCCGCCATGGTCCACCAGGCTAAAGTAGGCGCTGTAAAATAATTTTCTTCAAAGCTTACTCGCCTTCAGATATGGCTTTCCTAGCCTGTTAGCAGAAGTGCCATATTAGGAATTTTTTATATCTAATAATCCCTTTGTTTGGCCCATTTGCAAATAAATATTAATGGCGGCTCCCTCTTTGGGTTGGGCACCACTAGTTCTAAAAATAGAGTTGAAGGATATTGATCCTTTGTCTATTTTATTACTGTCAAGATTTTATGGGCTAATATAAAGAGAGGAATAGAGAGCCTCAGATCCTACTTATAGGGGTAAGATCCATCAGGAGGAAGAGTCAGAGGGAGAAGTCCCTTGCTTTCCAGAAGTACCTTCAAGAATTAAAATAAAGAGCGTTAGCACCAGTCTAGCATTAGAGACAATACTCATTTTGGTTGTGAAGATTTGTTAGGGCAATAGTCCACATACTATTAGTAAACCATTCAATTACTGCAACAATCTATACAACACATGTATAAAAACCTGTGCATTAGACTTAGTTTACAGTTGGTACTCACTAATGGAGGTAGTTGACTAACCTATAATTGAAGGAGTACACATTCCCAGAGCCAATGTGATTCTGGATCCCACAATGCATTAGAGGTCAAAGTTGTTCATCACGAATACTCAGGCTTATTTTTGTATGAAGACATCGCTTGGTCTTCCTAACCTACAGTTAGTTTAAAAACTTGCGCACATGTAATGACTGCAAATTTGGTATATGTGGCTTTAGAACCAAACTCTATCAAATATTACGAGCTAATGTACTTTCTTAAATTTTTCCAGTGGAGTGAGGTGTACAAACGCAATTTTCAGCCATCTCTTGACGTATGTTTTGGATTCAGGTTGTAGTGTAAAACAAAATTTTTCTGGTGACCAGACTAGATTACTCCTGTGACACTTAAAAGGTTAATCCTGACTGTTGTAAAGTATATTTATTTCTCCTACCAACCCTTCAGGTTACCCCATACTCATACTGGCGTGCACCAAACACTGTTCTTCAGGGTATATGTAACACAATTCTTGGAGGCTCTAAGGGGAATATCTAACTTTTCAAGACTGATGGAAGGATGAGAGCACCATGCTTTAATTTAGGTAACGGATGGGTACTACACCATCATTATAAAAGCCTTGATAAAAGTATCATATAGTTAGGGGAAGTCTAATTATCCCTCAAATAGTAAGGGGTAATTTTGACCAAGGTTACTAAGAGTATAATCTCATAATTTATAACAGCGCCACAAGAATTAAGGAAGCTAGTACCCACAAGAACTTGATAGTGATCAAAAGTGAGAACAGTAGCAGGTTCACTAACCTGCAAGGATCAAATCTCATTGGTAAAGCTCTATATTCCCCTTTGCTAGTGGTACTTTTAAGGCCAGTTGTTCCATATTGTTGATAATGGGCTACAATGGGAGCATGTTTAACCGTTTTGCAAACTGACTTTATTATATATTCACAGGTGTGACATTGTTAACAATGGCTCATACCTGAACTTTATTAATCTGGATATCACTATAAGAACAATCCAGAAAGTGATGTGAATCCTTTTTTATGGCTGTAAAGAAGGAGGATCGACTTAATTGATTATAATCTTGATCTGTTATCCTACATCAGGGAGCTGGGTATTCAAGTCTTAATTAATAGAGACTTTAACACCTTTTAAAGTAGGTAAGTTTTAAGAATCGTCAGCATTTCCAAATTGATTATGCTTGAAAATATGGGTAATGTAAGGCTAAAGACAACTTCAAACTCTCGTCCATGGCCGCTCATTGACTTCTGGTGATAGTCGACACTTTGGTAATAATTAATTAGGTTCTTAAGTCTGAAAATAGATCATATCTTACTCCTGATTTTGGAATAAAACTGGATGATAACTGGCAGTAGAGTGTCCCTCTTTTACTGCGAGGCTCTTTTCCGGGCTGTTGTCCTCTTAAGATGTCATAAGTATCATCCCAGGGCATCGTTTAGGTCAATATGCTGCATAATAACACCTGGACTTTCAGATCCAACATGTTTTTTCATCTAGGTTGTGGCATTTCAAAGTTTCTGCAAAGGGTGTGAAGCTCTCCATGATCCCCCACCCTTCATTTACTTGTGGAGATCAATTTGGTAGAGCTTACACACTGGGTGGTAAACGTAACTTAACACCTCTTAAGCATAAAATCATAGAGGGATTATCCAATTTTTTCAAAAGTGTTGATAGAAGAGAGTTGGTGATACATTAGATGATTCTTAATGGCATCTTGAAGCGCGTTCTTAGACTTAATCTCCACCATGGCTTTAGCACCTAACAACACCTGGGCTTCGTGGTAAAATTGATCAGTGGACTTGGTGATGGGTAAGATCTTCTTGAACTGAAAATCATAAATTCAGCCTTCCAAGTAGACATACATTTGTGACTCTAAAACTCTTGTAAAAGCTGCGTTTTCTATATTGTAAAGATATAATCTGCCTGAGGTAATTATGGCATGATCAGATCTTGACTCTGAATATATAGACAGTTAAAAATAGTAGTTGCTTTAAAAAAAGGTCATTATCTAAGTTTATGGTCAGATTGAACATTTTCAAAAACAACTACACATTCCCATGCTTGTCAAATTTAGGTTGATTAACTGGACTAAATTTCTGATATCATGGATAGTAGCTTTCTTCCCCAGGCGTCATTAGTGTTATACTAACCCAAGGTCTAGGATACTAGCTTAATGTTGGCTTTGATCAAGAGCTGGGGTCTCCACAGAAGGAGGCAAAGCAAAAAATTATGTCAATACGTAACAAGTAGGTTGATGCAATAATTCTCAGGTAACCTCTTCTTATGCGGGTTCTTCTCCATAAAGCTCTGAATGAGCAGGAGACATGAATTGATTAGGGCATCAATATCTACCATCGTGTATCTCAGCACTATTTAACGTTCCCAAGTGGTATGGTTCCCCTGCTCATGAAGACATTGCTTCTTGAACTTTTGCAAGTCTGTGAAACTTTTTCATATGTCAAGCACGCTAGCATTCAAATCCTCCGATTCACTCTTATGTGCAGTCTACATGTTATAAAGTTCACAGACATGCCGCCATAGTTTATTGTGTGACTGGAGGAGATATCCATTCTATTATTGGAGCTTCTAGAATGATCCTCTAAATGTTCTAATGTCCTGCTGCATGGCTTTTTTGTTGGTCTCTAAATTCTTGCATCTCAGACAGGATGTGGTTGGTGGTTTGGTGTTGCTTCCCAAATGCTGTGGGTCATCACCATTTTGCATTGGGTGTACAAGTTGAGTGCTTCAAATGCCTCATATGCCTTAGCCTGATGAGATTATCTCCCAGAGAGATGTGGATATTTTTGACCTCCTCCCTAATGAGATTCATTCCTTCAATCTATTCATTGGTGACTACGTAAATGTCCATGGCTTGATATCCTATGGCCAACACATTTCACTTTAGTTGATAAATCAAGTTCATTAAATCGTTTGTAATTTAAACACTAAGGTTGTGGTTGTCATTGATATCCTAGCGAACACCTTAGAACTGGTTCTGAGATGCCTATACAGGTCCTTCAGTAAGCCACGTTTTGTTAGTTTCTGATAAAAACTTCTATAATTAAGGTGTGGTCCTGAAAAATGGTCAATTGGGAATTTCGCATGATGGATTAGATATCTAGCCAGGTATGCCTCATCTAAAATCGGTTACTAGATTGTTGTAGTATTTAGTATAAATCAGAGACTGTAAATTCCCATATTGGTAGATCAACTGGTCTTGATTCTGTTGACAGAAAAATAAAGCGTGCGCTAGATCATATAATTTGTGGACAAAGAGCCAGATTCCCAAAGTACAATGTCCCCAATCTGTCTTAGTTTCTCCGCAGTGAATGTATAAGTCTCAAATATCTCAAAACTAAGGAAATTACTGAAAACTGATTTTTTTTTCTTTATTGCCTGTAAATCAGGAGTAGGAGGATTGACATAGAAAGTAATGGATTGGCTGCTCTCTATATTTCCCCACCTGAGTTGAGTCTATCATAAGGTTTAAAAGGCATTCTTTTCTTCTGATACAGCCTCCTTTAGTGAGTGCCACTTAGATAAATTGAGGTCCCTTTACACGCTACTTGCATATGTTATTGAGGGATGGCCCACTATAGCTCTACCATATATCATATATATACAGTAAATTTCTTGATCCTTTAATATAGGTAAGGCTACTTTAAAGATCTACAAGGTTAACAGCAAATTCCAGAAATTAAAACAATCCTTTATCTAGAGTAAGCGAATATTACTATAGTTGAATTGCTTCACTTGAGGTGTAATAGTGCTCTTGTGATGAATGTTATCAACTATTGTACAATGCAAATTTTAAAAGAAATTGTGTAGTCATTTTATTGAGCTGAAAACTGGAAGTCATGAGTTTGACTTCGTTATAATGCTTTTTAAGGTAAAATCCAATAACAAAGTTGTATCATATTAAGACTCTTATTTAAAATTTAGGAATCAAGTTAAGTATGTAATAAAAGAGGTCATGGTGGTATTTGTGGGATTCAAAAGCTTTGACTTTTTTCTCTCCTGTGGGGGAAAAGGAGCCAAGTTTAAATGCGTTAGAGAAATCATCCTGACACTGAGTACTAGAGATCTAAAAGTTGAAATATAAGGTGAGACCATAGTATTTGGCAAGCTGTTATGATTCTGCATATATAGAGTTTGTTCCAAAGATTCATGATTGGGTGTTAATATTGTGTTTTATGTATTCAGAGTCATCACAATAGCCTCTTCTGCTGTAGGGACAAAGAGGTCAACCACTGACATCTCTTTAGTTTTCATTAGATCTAGTGGACAAATTTTTGCTACTGCAATCCCAGTAGGAAGCTTTTAAAAGCCCTTATTTGGTGGAGATCTGGAATAAGTTGCTTTCAGCAAACTTAAATTAATATTGAGGAAGGGCATAAGTTTGGGAAGAGGAAGTAGGTGTCACCAATAATGTGGTTCTCTGGAGGGTTTTGGCCCCAATTGAGTGTTATAGGCAGAAGACCGCTTCCATAGATTCTGGAAGAGGATAGCAAGAAGCATGTGTCGAAGAAGTTGTGTCCAGGAGAGCTCTGAAGCCTTTAAATGCAATTCTAGCTGGTATTCATCTTGAATAAACTAATGCAGAAATTCCTCCAACAGAAAGGTAGATCTGAAGCTCCATGACTCGGGGTGAAGAGGTGAGATGCTCTAGATTTTGGTGCTCATATTGATATGGATACCAGGCTTAATAATGATGCGGAATTTCCCAACTTGGTTGCAGTAAACAACACCCCTTGCACCCAGTGCTGAGCTTACCCTTACAATTTTTTCAGAAAGTAACACCTCTTTGGCATCAAAAGGCTTAGAAGTTTAAAACACTCATTAAAAAAGCAAACCTGGAGTGTGGCAAGGACATAAAGAACATGTTCAGTAATTTCAAGAGAGGGAAATGGAGGAATACCCATTACTGTCATTATTACTGTAGGAACAATACTGGTTAATGAAATTAGTGTTCATTGCTGAGTGTCATTATAACCTGTTTTAAGATTGGGTAAGTGATATGAGAGATCAAAATGAGAAGATCAGGTCACAGAGGGAGTGAAGGTTCGCTGTAATTTGACATGGTGTAGTTTTTCTGGTTCCAAGGAGGAGAGCATAAAGCGCTGATGTTATTGGTCTCATCATGTCATGGATTAGATGATTATTAAATGATTAGTCTTTCCAGTATGGAGGTTTTACATTTCAATGGAAGGCCCAGAATTCCAGTGGCACAAGTGTCCTAACAACTTGAAGGAGGGATGATCTAGGGTTCCTGTGAGAAAAAATTGAAAACTTAAAAGAGGCCTTGTAACAAACCAAATGGCTGCAATGAGGGCAAACGCGGTTCTTGCTGGGTATTGGAATTTCATGAGAAATTCTATAAGCAGGCGCGACAAAGGCTACAAGATTATTAGTTCCATGGCTCTAGTGAAGATCGACACAATTGCAACTAAGTTATTAGTTCTGTTGCTATAGTTGGTTCCAATTGGAAATACAGAATCCTGTAAGAAAATAGACCAAAATTAAACTATGCGAGATGAGAATTAAGGTACTTTATTAATTAAAGACTAGAGATATTTATAGGGAAAACGTAGTGGTCCTTCATGAGGATTTCCTTGATCCACCCAAGGTAAGATCTTTCCTACCAGAGCACCAATATTGTTGATTATAATAATTATTATAATAATCATGATGATCATATCTAATAGAATTCTAGTTAGATGCGATCGACCTTCTTAATGAGGCTTAGCCCCTTCAAAATGATTAGTTATTTTGAATTGCTTGGCCATCTCAAATTACTGAGTTTCTTTGGGTTGATTAAATTTAGGAAGTTGATAACTCTGAAAAGTTTTTCTTTGGTCAAATTGAATCAGAAATATTAGGTTTAGATTTTTCCATCTTATTAGACCAAGATATTGAATCTCAATCTAGATTATTTACAGTCGTCCTAGTCGTATCTCCAACACTGGGTCAACCCCAAAGGTGGAGAGGCGTAGAGGATGACAAGTCATCCTGCATTTGTAGTTGCTGCACTTTAGTAGCTGTCCCTTTGTATCTTAAATTTCAACCGACCACTGACAAGTAATAAACTCACCCTGGAGCACTAGCGCATAATTTGATTCAGTAAATCATCAATTTGACTTATCAAATGATAATTTTTTTATGCTAAGTGAGCTCAGAAATCACTTTGTGGTTGGTGGCTTGAATCAAGCTGCCATACAAGTATGAGGATAAGTCAAAAAGTAAAGGCAAATTTTTTTCCTGCTGCAATGGATGGCAGCACTGATTGAACAATGACATATCATAACCTCAAAGTTTTTTTGTTCTTTAGTTGTGTTGTTTCAGTGCTCAACTCCATTCATAGTGATTTCAGGGCATTTTTTTTGTGAATGCCCCATTGTCCATGTGCACCAAGGAAGAAATGAGGGGAGTGGTACATTCTCTGCACTCTGAAGGGACTAAACCTGCGGATATTATTCGCAGAATGCAGCAGCAGTACGGTGAGAGCTGTTTTTAGTGAACGCAAAATTTATGAGTGGATAAATCGCTTTAAAAATGGTTGTTTATCTATCTGCGATGAAGAGCGTTCAGGTAGGCCATCCACTTTGAAGATGGACAAGAACATCGAGACAGTTAAGAGAATGATACATGATGATCGTCATGTCAAAATTGAAGATATTGCACATGTGTTGAACATTAGCCATGGTTTAGCAGTTGCAATCATCCATGAATAACTAAATTATCGCAAAGTATGTGCTTGTTGGGTACCACATCAACTGATAGACCAGCACAAACAGAAACGTTTGGAAATTTTATAACCACATTTAAGGCGTTTAGAAGAGGAAGGAGAAGAGTTTCTCAGTTGCATAGTAACCGTTGATGAGATGTGGGTCCATCACTATGAACCACAGAGTAAGCGGCAGAGTATGGTGTGGAAACATCCATCCTCACCTACAGCAAAAAAGTTCAAAAGACAAGTTTCTGCAGGAAAGTTGATGAAGTAGGTGTTTTGGAATATGAAAGGTCCACTTTTAAATCATTACACTCCTAAAGGTTAAACAGTGAATAGTGACAGCTACTGTGAGCTACTGCGAGTTCTGAAACCCAAAATCAAAATAAAGAGGCGAGGAAAACTTTCAAAATGTGTGCTTTTGCTTCAGGACAATGCCCATCCTCATACTGCAGGGAAACCGATCCAGTGAATTCAAAATCTTGGTTTTGAGCTGCTGGAGCATCCGCCATACAGTCCTGACCTAGCTTCAAGTGATTTTCACCTTTTTGGTCCAATGAAGGAGCACCTGCGTGAATCCAAATTTTCATCAGATGACGAGTTTGTGGAGGTGGTGCGCGAGTGGCTGTGCATGATGCCACAAAAGTTTTTCCAGGACGGAATTACAAAGCTTGTCAAGAGATGGACTAAGTGCATAGAAATTGAGGGAGATTATGTAGAGAAATGATGTTACTTGTCATCTTGATTTCATAATAAAAAGTTCCGCTTTCAAAAATTTGCCTTTACTTTTTGACTTACCCTTGTACTTCGCATCTTCCTCAAAATCATGGGGGAAATCGGGGATAGGAATACCCTCAACCAGGAGTTCCATTGCCCCATGGAGTTGCTGACAGAGTAGGGTGTTGGCAGGAGCAGCAGCGGCTTTAACCGCCACTTTATTTATATCTTTATAAATTGGATAACCGTTTTTAGGACAAAAACAGAGGGGCACAAATTGGGAGGATCAACTAAAAATTCCTCCAATGCAAAATCCGGTTTGACATTGTAAAGCCATTCATCTTCATCAATCCATATAAGAGCCTTGAATAGATTGGATTCAGGCAGCACTGGACCAGCCATCAGAATTAGGGCAATGGCAGGAGCTGATTGGCCATGTGCTGTTGACCAAGGCAGCTCAGCTGAAACTGGTTCAGCCATCAACTCAGGATTCTTAAATCTGGTTGAATTGTTTAAATTTTTAAATTTTTTAATTTTTATTGGCTACCGCTTTGGAAGCAGTGCCAGAATTTGAAAAGGTTGAGGGCAGAAAAATTGAGCCCCATTTGAAAAATTGGGATGAACTGGCTACTAGCCTGATGCCAAAGAGAGTAGTGGCAGAAGTGGTGGAGGCAGAAGCCGAAGGCTCATGTGCTTAAAGTGATCAAGCTCAATGCATAAGGGGCAAATGGCATGGCTGTTCCCAATGCGCGCCCAGAATAGGTGATCAAGGTCAGATCTTATCACTGTGCAAGGGGGAATTGCAAGGTGGGATTTGTGATGGAATGAGCGGATCATCACAAAGCCACATGGCCCTGCAAATTATTTTCACCATTCAGAACCACAAATTGCAACATGGGGTCTGCGCCATAAACAGCCAAACCCTCCATGAGCTCGTGGCAGAGTCGTTTGTGGGAAAGGTGTAAGGCAACCTGGTGAACTGGGCCACCAAAGTGGCCTCATCTGGGAACAGAGTGCAAATGGTAGGAAGGTGAATATTTTTAAAAAAATTAATGGCAGCTTAGATGCTGCCGTTTCATCGGCCTCAGAACAGAAACTGAGGTCAAAATACCCCCTTAAAGGGGTGGAAATCTATGAATCTGGCAGGTTTAAACTCCACTATGGCCATCTCAATGATTTCTGTGCTTGCATTTGGGATGAGGTTCCTATATTCGACCCAGAGGCCAAATCACAGATTGCTCCATGGGAGCGCCAAAAAGCTCTGGAGCACTGCCTGGGAACTTGCAAGGTGGTTCAAGTCTCGAGGGGGACATAACGCCCAGTAGCATTAGGGGGGCTAGCAGAGCCAGCCTAGGCATGCTTCAGCAGCAGCCAAAATACGCCAGATGGTGGTGCACCACCACCTAAGGTGGGGCAGCAGGTGTTGAGAGCATTGACATTTTTAAGTATTGGTTTGATCAAGGTACAATTTTTTGTATTTTTTTTAAAATTCAAATTAAAATTGATTTTGATGTCCAAGCAAAAGAGAGTTTCATCTCAGGCCTCTTTAGGCAGCCCAAAGTCATTTTGTTTCCACTCTTCATTTACCAGCTTAGACGTTCAGTAAGAATAACTGTAGGAATTCTGGCCCTGCAGATGCAGATAGCAACTTCTTTTTAATCCATTCGATTTATTCTGTTTATAAGCAAGAAGACATATTTATCTTTATTGCTATGTATTAGATTAGCATAAGATGCCTTAGACCACTATGATAGAAACCTTAGCAATTCCTTAATTTTGAATCAAGGTAGTGGTAATGCAAATTAAGTGATGCTATCTTTAGATACCATGACACCAAAGATTTCATTGTAAAAGAGGTTATTAGCGCAGAAAAAATGAATATGTGGAAGACTATGTTCCTTAATTACTCTTGTAATCATGATGAGTCCATTGCGGCTTTCACCAAACACACTTTTTTCTGAGTCTCAGATGTTACATGAGGTAAAGGTGCTAATGGTTTTGACGCCTCAATTGCCATTCACCACGCCCATGAGCCATACAAAGAGATATACTTTACATTGTTGCCAGTGCTTAACTAAAAACACACAAATAATCATATAATTACCTATCTTTTCTAAAGCGCCGTCACCTTTGTATGGCCAGACCTTTTTTTGGAAATAAGCCTTATAATCTTTTACAACTAGACAGGAGATTATAATGGAATAGTATAGTTTTTTATTCAAACGCCCTAACCTAACCTACCTACCCTAACCTACCCAAATCTACCTATATATATTTGTAACAAACTTTTTGTAACAAATGTTTGCTGTAAAGATTGCCATTTTAATGTAGTTATAATAAAAATTTAATGTTTATTTAACCGAGGCAAGCTGAACAGGGACGGGCATTACCAAGTATGTGTGGAAAACAAAGATAGATAAAATTGGGCACCCTGGGGTACTCAGGTTACCCCTGTTGCCAATGGGACTGCCAGATATGGGGTTGGTGCGCTACTCTGAGGGGGTTTTCCCCGCTATGGAGCAGGTATGAAGGAAGGGGTCTGTGCGGAGGAACCAGAGTGGGAACCACAATTCTATGAGCGCCTGTTGCCTTGGCCTCACATATCCATAGAGCCAGGCTTGGAAGTGCTCCAGTAAGTGGACGTGGAACCTGTTGATAACCCCATGGATGGTTGGGACCATGACCCTGAACGCATCTAAGGCAAAGGTGTGGATTGTCCACATTGCAATGAGTATCATTAGGGAGTGGAGAGTAGATGGGTTTGGTGACTCTATCTGGAGCACGAGGAGGCTCTTTGATATAGAAAATTCAGCTCGTTTTGGATCTCAAACAGGCGCGCGACTTCCTGCCATATGGCTTTGGTTGGGGGGCATGTTTCTAGGCGGTGATGTAGGGAGCCCTCCCCTCCACATACTGTGCAGGTTGAGTAGAGGAAATTGGAGCGGTCCGCCATCCTATAGGTCCTTCTCAGACAGCACCAGGCGTTGGCTTTTACCCTCGGCTGTAGGAGTGGGTGGCGCGTCATTCTCCACACTATCTTCTGTGTGGTTAAGTCATAGCGGATGTCCAACGCATCTAGGTATTCGATTCTAGCAATGTTTGGGGTCATAGCAAGCATGTCTCTCTGGGGGTGGTTTACTGGATTTCTTAATTTAAAGTGGGGGCTGGGTCGTCCCCTTCCCTGCACAGTGCCAGTGTTCTCTAAGGTCCATCCCATGTTTCAGATGATTTGTAGGATGTGTTTGAAGTGAGGGGGGGTTCCATGCGGGCCCATTGCAGTAGGGTGTTTAGCAAGTTATGATAATAGTCTGGATGGGCTATGTGGGTTGGTTAATTTGAGCGCCTGTGTGAAGTTAGTCCTCGATGCCCTGGACCAGTGCTGTTGCGGGAGGTCTGGGGCAAGGACTTCCTTTATCCAGGTACCCAGGATGCATTTGACGTGGCTCTCAAAATCTATTAGTCCCATGCCTCCTCTTGAGCGTGGGCCAAAGAGTGTTTCCATCTGTATGGGAGGATGAAATCCAGGCCACAGCCATCCCTGGATGAGCGCGCGGATTTAAGTTATAAAGGTGGGTGAAAAGGCGATCGCGTGGGCAGGGTACCATAGTATTGGGAGGATGAGTGAGTTAGCAACTGTTACTCGCCCCATTAGTCCTTGGATCTTCCCTTGAGGGACGCTACGCGGTTGGATACCCGCTGTAGTAGGTTGCTTTCCATTGTCTCATTGGCATATCCCCCCGTTTCTAGCCATATCCCAAGGCGGCGGACAGGAGTGGTTTTGGGAGGTGATGCAAAAGGTAATATGAGTGGGTTTTTCCTTCGTATGGGGGTATGAGGTCTGGTGTTGTAGCCCAGTTGTTAGTGTACTTGCCTAAGAGAATGATTTTTTGTTTTCCTTTTGTTGAGTGATGCGTTGCTCACCATGGAGTATTCCTCTATGGTGCGTTCCAGCTGTGGGGCATCATTGTTGTTAGCTATTCCTGCCACGCAGTCATCCGCAAAGGCCAGTATCTTGACTGTTGGCTGGCCTTGTGCAGTTATGCCCATGAGGCGTGAGTCAGTTACGTGGAGGAGTGGATCAAAACTGAAATTATTTAGCAGTGGGCTGAGGGGGTTCCCCTTGTTTGAGCCCACTGTGTGGTGTGCTCTTGTTAGTCAGGAAGCCAGGGCCACATACAGCCATGATTGCAGATTATGTAAGGAGCATCGCCAAGTTTATGAATCTGGGTGGGAGTTTGAAAGTGTGTAGGCATTCCTTTAGGTATGGCCAGCTAACGCGGTCATATGCCTTTTCCTAATCTAAGAAGACTAGGGCTCCAGTTGCTTTGGACTGACATATGTTTGCAACAGGGTGTATGTTGTTCCAGAACGAGCGCCCTGGTATAAACCCAATCTGGTTGGGTGACAGGACGTCAGATACAATTGCGCCTAATCTGGCTACTAAAATTTTGATAGAATTTTTGTGTCAGTATTAGAGAGTGTGATTGGACGCCAGTTGGCCAAGTCCAATTTGTCACCCTTTTTATATAAGGTTATGACATATGATTCATGGCCACCAGGTAGGAGGCGTGTTTCCAGCAAACACTGATTCATAGACGCCAATAGGAGGGGGGCAATTTGTTGAAAATATTTTTTGTAAAGTTTGTAGGGTATCCCATCAGGCTTTTAGCATTTCCTACGTGGTGCACCGCGGATAGTATCCCAAAGCTCCTCCCATGTAATTAGATTTAGAATATTGTAGTTTGGTGGTGTGCTTTGTATTCCAGCGGTTTGTATTAATTTTGTGGTTTTTTGTGGGTCTGTCAGCATATTGTGGTATAATTCGGTGTAATAGCAGTGTACTTCCGCCTTGACCTCCTCAGGGTCAGTTGCCACAGTGTCGTCAGTCTTGCAGACCTGTGTGCATGCGGGCTGGTTGCCGCGGGAGTGGAATTGGCAGAAGAAATATGTCAAACATGTTTTGCCTTCCTTTATGAACTTACCTTTGTTCAATACTTTAATTCTGTGTTGGTGCTCAAAGATGAGGGTGTTTTATTCAGGCGGATATCTCCGCCCATTTGCGTCCCAAGTTGGGACTATAACCAGATCTCAGGGTGTTAAGCTCGAGGTGGTCCAGTTCTGCCAAGGTACGCCTGATTGTGGCTGTATCAGTGGTGTACTTACATGATGAGAGATGTTGGGTTTTGTTGATTAGTTCCTTTTTTAAATTTGCCCATGTTACAATAAGATCTGAAGTGAATGGGGCTGTGAATTCTTGGTTCGTGGCCTCATGTTCAACCCAGTCAGATATTTCAGGTAATTTTATGTTTTCTGGGTGTAGCCTTCTCCAGGGCGACACCTGTGTGTGGGATTGGGTTGGTGCTAACTGCACCGTAACTAATTGGTGATCAGAAAGATTGATCTTTTTTGTTGTTAATTTGGAGATTATTGAGTGGTGGGATTGTGGGATGAGGATGTGGTCAATATGACTCATCGATATGAGCAGTCCCTCACATATGTTAGGCCGTGTCATGTGGGGAAGGAGTGGTGATCTGGGGGGAAGGACATCCTGTAGGCCAAGGGATGCCTTCATTGTGTGGAATTTAATGTGCTCCGGTGGGTATCCTTGGGGTTAGGTTATTGGTCTGTGTTGAAGTTATCCTAGCAGTTAAAGTCGCCCAACAGGATGGTATTTAGTGGGAGGGTGAGTGTTGGAACGGTTTCTAGAAATTGTTTTCTCTCAGCTGTGGTGCACGGTGCATAGATGCATGCTATTGAGATTGTTTCCTCTTGGCATGTGATCATTGCTACCAGGACGCTGCCATGAAGGTATGACGATGAGTTTGTAATTTTTTTTTCTTATTTTGGACAATCACCCCACAGTGAGACGTCCATACTGATTGTGATGGTGAGACCCTGGCTGACCAGGATCCTTCTTCACCTTGTAGACAGTGGGTTTCTTGGATGGCCAAGATGTCTACAAGGGGTTTTTGCAGGAAGTCCAGTTTTTTGGATCGGGACGTTTGAGCCCTGGCTCCTGCGATGCTTAGCGTCCCTATTGACACTGAGGTGCCCGCGGCGCCTCAGGAGCGGTTGGGAGGACCCTCTGGCCCTAACCTGACATGGCTCATTTTGGCCATGCTCAGCATCTGCACTCCAACTCTCCCAGTGACAAAGTCAGTTCCCTTTATCTGACTTGATTTTTTGTGGGAATTGCGGTTTTTAGAATTTGCTTTATCTTTTCCTGCATGTGTCTCATGATGGTTCAATGCATGGTGCTGATTGGGTTCTGTGATTTTGGGGTTCAAATTTGGAGAGTTGTGAAACAAATTTTTGCCCATATTGTGGCTGAATTGTTCCTCAAAGTGTGCATGATTGATGTCGCTTGGTGACTCAATTGAATAGCTGTGAAAATTTTCTACCTGAGCATATTGTTCTGATTGGTTGGCTTGGTGTATATCTGGAATATCCTCTTGAATTTGTCTGGGGTTCATGGATGTTTCCGCATGTGCTGCCGCCTCAGCCACTGCCCGCTTGTGGGCTTTTTGTACCGCTTTGCATTGTTTATGTGTAACTGGGTCCATGATGGAGTAAAGTCCATCTTCACCTCAGCGGAATGGGTGGTGGCCATCAGTCATTCTGGCAAAGTTTTTGTTACTTTTGTCCATGGCTTTCTCACAGTAGTCTGCTTCCATTAAGCCCTCCTTCATGGGGAATGCGTGTTCCTTGTGTCCCAATGAACCTCAGTGGTTGCATATAGGCGGTGCACATTCCAGTGTAACTCAGAATGCGGATGACTGTCCCCCATCTGCAAAGTGAAACTCTGCTGTGTGGGGATTCTTGATAAGTCATCTTCCACTTTGGGGAATGGGTTGATCATGGCGATAGCTTTGCCTGTGCACAGGGTTGGCATCAGGCGAAATTGTTGTAATTTGAGTTGCATAATTTCTCCGTAGGCTATGAGCCTTTTGTGGAGCTCCTCCTCAATTACCTTATGAGGAAGGTTGGTAGGGAGCGAGTCAAAGGAGATGAACAAAGTTTTTGCTTTATTCCATCTGGTGCGTGCAGTGCGCACTATCTTTTTGCCCTCAGGAATGGCAATTTTGACACAGACTTTGTTGCGGCATCCACTTCTTCAGCTGTTTTAAAACCAATATTGATCCAGCTGCAGCCCATGTTGTTGGTGGCAACATATACCGCGTGGGGGAAAAGGGAGGGCTGTGCCTTGCATGTTTTCTCCCACAGGGTCGGGGACTCATTCCCAAGGAAGAGTTGGAGCCCATGTTCTACCTTTGAAAGGGGTAGGTTACATTGGATATACATGTATTAATCTTATTTTATAGTAAATACCATAGACCTTGCAGTGTCTGTGTGTGTTTTTTTTGGCGGCTTGAGTTCCTGGTCCCCCTCCAGGGCGTTTCTTGCCCTTGGGTGCACTGTTTTGTGCACCTCTTTATGTGACGATCGCCCAGGTTGTATTAGATTTATTAATAAAATCGCCCATCTCTCCTGTGTTATTATCAAAAATTGCTGTTTGAATTGAATCATAGTAACTAAAGTGATTATTACGAAAACAAAAAGAAAATTAATGTTAATTTTTTGTTCCATATTATTAACTTCTAAAAATCTTCATTAAGTCTACTTTTTTATCTATATAACGATACTACAGCTTTAAAATATAATAATCTCTTTATAATCCTAAAAGTTTTTAATAACCACTTTAAATCAGTTTCTCCATTGTGAATGTAAAAATATTTTGTTGATCATTAGGTTGCCATATCTTCTCACACTACTGATGATCTTGTTTCCATGGTATGGGCTTAAAAATATCTAAAACCCCTTATGAAAATTTAAGTTTTTTTTGTTTGGCAGTAAAAGGTCATATGACCTTTTTGGTGGTGAAAGGTCAAAAGGCCTTTTGGCAGAAAAAGGTTTAACGATTGTTACCAGTACTTAATGCAAAACAATGATAAGCATATAGTTACCTACCTTTGCCAGAGTGCCATCACTTTGAGACGCCCAACCTCATTCTATAAAAGCCTTAAAATATTCAGTTGACCAATTATCTGATACAATAACTGACATGACTTTACAAGCTTTGCTAAATAATTGGAATTTAACCATCTAATTTGTTGTATATACAATCTGTTAGGGCACCATGCAAGTCACTTCCCTGCTATTTCAGCTAAGCCTAAGGTAGAATTAGTAACCAAAAATTTGATGAGGGCTTTGGAAGAGTCAAGGATGAGTAGAATAGGGATATTCTCTTCCGCTGACTCTTATCAACCCAAATAATATCATAATCAACTTATTTCTACAATTAATAATTTGAAAAAAAACCATGACGCTTTGCTATCCTAATCCCTACAAAAATTGCTGGTGAAGAGGAAGTGGTAATTACTCCATTGTGACAAGAAAGCAAAATTGTATCAATTAAAATTAGAGAAACAAAACTTTAATTCCAGAAATTGGAACAGCAAGAGCTTTTGGTCACCTCTGGTGATTCCCCAGTCAGCCAGAGTCCATGTGGCTATAACTATTAGGGCTTAAAAGAATCAAGCCATGTATTATGTGAAGATCTTCTAGTTATATGTAGGTCAATTTGAAGATCTGTATCTCAAATTGTTCAATGTGACTGACGCTATTACTTTAAATATATGTTTTCTTTAAAAAAAAGCTGTGAATAAATAAAATAAGAGCTATTGTGGAAGGTGAGGCATCATATAATCAAGTCTAATAAACTATTGAAAAAACTTTGTCTTGTGCCAAATATTGACAGACTAAAAGAAACAGTACTTCAGGCTCAAGTCAACTACATTTTTAGTAGCTTATATTGCGCTATGCTGTGTTTTGGCTTACTAATAGTATCTGCTCAAAATGTTGTTTTACTTATCTAAAATTATAAATTTATTTAAATCTTTTTATGAGGACATATGGAATTAATGCTAATTTTGAAGAGAACACTATGTAAATTCTTGGTCAAAACAATCCATTATATTAGAATATGAATAATGAGGACCCTGGCTTTGGAATCAAGAGCTTGTCAATCTTGCATTCAAGGATGGTGTCAGAAATCTGGTAATATTTATTGATAGCTGGTCTAAAAAGTCTAGATAATTATTAGTCGAATAGTGTCTTCAATATTCTAAGAGGTTGTCAAAAAATCGACTTTTCCGGTGACAGTGGGATCTTCTAGTTGGCTGGTTAACCAGTATAAGGACAGGCTAACCCTTGCCAAATCGCCTTAGGCTATGGGGCCAGCAATGCCAGCTGCCTCCTTGGCGTGTCACCTGCTCCATTTGGGGATCCCCCAGGCTAAACCCCAACTAACAAGAATAAACATTTAGTTATATGAAAAAGGAGAGTAGGCAAAGGGAGATATTTGTTAAAAGGGAAGCCCCAGTTATTTGTACTCACTTCAGGATACTGCGCTCATCGCCAACCTATTAGCTCATCACTAGATCATCCAGAAAACCACTCTCTCTTCCTTCCTCTGTTCTAATCTCTTCCCTGGCGTTGACCCTCTCGCCCCATCCTTCCTGACGTCCAGAATTGTTAGGTTTGGCTCATCTTTAGCCTTTAGTCGCTGGTGAGCCATATAAATTACTATATAAATTATTATTGACCTTTAGGTCAAATTAGATCTAATGCGCTGGTAACAGCTTTGGTTGCTTAAATAACCTCAGGATAAAATGGCTTCTCTCTGACAACTCATTTTAACCCTAAATTAATCTTTTGGGGCTTCTCCTTTCTCAGGCAACCACTTTAATTTGACTTTCATAGTTGATTATTAATATTATGCGCCAGAAACAACCTTCGCCTCAAACTCAGAATCTTTGGCTTCCACCAGCATAAAATAAATAGTACATTTGGATCATTCACAATATTACTAGCTGTTGATCCATATACTAATCTGGGGCCAGTGATTGTCCCTGACTGATCCTATCTTCCCAAATCAGCGATATACTGATTTGGATCAACCCAAATTAGGGAGCATCTACCAAACAATCATCAAAGCAACCACAAAATTTAGTTAACGAGCCATTCCATTAGAAATGGGCATTTCTCCTAAATATCAATTAACCATTTGAGAAATCCATCTGGTTAAAATTATGATAGAGGTTTTATTTGTTGCTGAGGGCAATTAGTCTCTTTGTCCATGCAGAATGATTAATTCCGTCTTTATTATGTTATCTTACCATAAGTAAAGGTTAGTAGTCCTAAGAGAACTTTTTTTAGTACTAGATGGTCCCGTCCTAAGAGAACTTTCTATTGTAAATAATATAATATTTGATGTATTTTATTTTATCATGGAATTTTTAATACTATCTAATATTTAAGGAAGAATCATAGATGAAGGTCAATTAAATATCATGGATAAAAAATAAAGATCAGATAGATTATGATAACCAGTGGTAATTCAAGTCATGCAGCAATCTCGCTTAATCCTTTGGTGGATCATTAGGAGAGCAATTCATATTTGATAACTGCTTTGCTCAATAATGTAGTTGGAATTGCTTGTTGCTTTATATAATAATTTTATGGTTAATATATACAGGTCAAATAGTATAACATATATAGATAAATATCAAAGAGAAGAGGTATTAACTAAAACAAATAATTACAATAAGTTAAGGCTTCACCCTTAGTGGGAAAATCCTGACAGATGACTAATATAATTGGGTATTAGGGGATCTGTGGCCATACCAGGCAGTTGACCACCAAATTATGGAGCCTAAGGGCATTCTGCTAAGGGCTAATTGTAGTATAATCATTCCAAAGGACCATTAAATTATAGTGGGGTCCAAAAGCAATTTATAGATCCCACAAGGTTTATATGATGAGATAATTGCATTGTTATGCCATACAAACTTGGGTATGTCACTGAGCATGGGTTTATCCTTCTGACTAAGACTAAATATAAGTTTTAGATAACTTGATCTTACCCAATTAGAATAAGCGATATCAAATCATTGCTTTTATTCAAATATTACTAGTTGAAAAAATGCAAAGCAATTAATGATTATATAGTCTGTTTGAGCTTGGGCTTAAAGGTAATAAATTCCAATCTGGTGGTCATCAATCCCTTGCTAAAAACTCTCAGGCTTATCTGAGAACAAAAATCAAAGCTCTGACCCTATTTGAGAAATATAAGGTTATTTTGCTATGTTTACTTTTTTTGGGTTTTTATAAGACGGGTTAACCCATACCAATCCCAGAAATAATCTGATGATTCACCTGCATCCTATTAGATGTTTAACAAATGGTGATTTAATGAATAAAGAAAGCAAAAATAATGTAAAACTGAAGATGTTTGTGCCTTTAGGAGTCCATATACCCCTGGTGTTGATTTTTAAGCTAAGTATGGATCTTTTTGCTTGGTGATCAACAATAGGAAATAGAATAACATGAACAAAAAGGTTCCTATCCTAGCCACACACTCACAATGTGTTGAATTTCTTGGTTGGCGCTCAATACTTTTCAGTATGGATTTGATTCTAGGCTATTGTCTGATTGAGTTTCTCAGAGAGGTGCAGGAAAAAGGCTCTATAATCACGGACCAGGGCCTCTACTAATCTAATATAGTTCCACGGGGGTTGTGCAATGCCCTCATGATTTTCAATAAGCTATGGAAAGAATATTGGGCGATTAAAAGATCTCCTGTGTTTTAGTTTATCCTGATGATATAAAATTTTTTATGAATGTTTAATGAGAATTTTCAACACTTGGAAGAAGCCTTGCGCCACTTTTCAGGCTAAAGATAACTTCAAGCTAAATAAAAAGACCTTTTTTCCTGATAACATATCATATATCTCGGGTTTATTATTGACATCATAGCTTATGGACCTGGCAATATAAATTAAAGTTATTAGAGGAATGATGCGGTCAAGTATAAAGAAAGATATTCTTGAGCTCATTGTAATGATTGGTTACTAGTGCTATCATGTCAAGAACTTTAGTAAGATAAGGAGACATTCTTTCAGCTCCTCAAAAAAAGCATACAACTTGAGTGGATAGTGAACTGAAAGTTGGCCTTTGAAAAAATAAGGCTTTTCCTCACCAAAGCTTCAGTACTTATTTACCCAAAGTTTAATATGCGATATATTGTTCAAATGGATGCATCCCTCACCATCATAAGGGTGATGTTATCACAAACCAACTGTGAGGGGGTCAAGCACCCTATGGATTTTTTGCAGAGAAACATTTAATATGCATGAAAAAGCTTTACAGTAACTGAGAAGGATTGACTAGAGGGCATCTATGCACATTAATAATTTCAGGTATATGTCAATGGAGTGCATTTTAGAGTATTATTGAAAAACGCCTCACTACAATGGTTACAGAATCTGAAGGAACCAAAAGTGTTTGACTTTATGGGCTTTTAAATAATAATTATGATTTTGTAATTCAGCACGATCCCAGAAAAAACATTTAAATGCTTACTACTTAACGCAGATGCCCACCATAGCCTTAAAAGCGGATATGAAA
Organism: Massospora cicadina; assembly: GCA_022478985.1. NCBI lineage: Eukaryota > Fungi > Entomophthoromycota > Entomophthoromycetes > Entomophthorales > Entomophthoraceae > Massospora > Massospora cicadina. Next base: position 90,324 of record JAKSZP010017084.1, read on the forward strand.
ATTGATCATAAAAATAAGATGCTAACACAACAATACGATAAAGTTCCTTCTGGAGTTCAACTCCTCTTGATGAAACTAAAGAATAAAACAACTTGTCCTTATGGGAAGCTTTATAGGATTATTGATGACCAGAAAAATGAGTAAGCTCAGCCAGTGGAGCATATTGATATCATTATTGGGACCCTCAAATTGATGAGGCATGAAAGATTTAAGAAGACGCTTGGGCTGTTGAAGCAGCGCTACTATTGGAAGACAATGTATTTCTATACCCATGAGACTCTCAGTTGTTGCAAAGAATGTCAAGATAAAGCCCTTTTTAGGAGTCCTTCTCCTAGCATCCGAGTTAAATTCAAACTTAATTACTATACCATCTCACCAAACATTGTAGGACCCTTGCTTAACAGTTATGGGAAATTCAGGTATATAGTTGTGTTCCATTGATCGCCTCACCAAGTGAGTAAATGCTAAAGCAACTAAAGACTTAGGCATAATGACTACGGCTAAGTTTAGTTATGAAAAATTATCTATTAGCATGGATATTTACAACCAGACTAATGGATGATGAGAGCAAATTTACGTCTTGCGTAATACCCAATCTTAATGGCCTTATAGGTATTCAAGTGTGTTGTGATTTTGGATATGACAATATAATCTCGCCTGACCAAGATTATAAGTCTGCTTGTCCACTATGGGATTCTTCCCAATAGTTGATATGGTAGTTATTGTCAGATAAAATATCTATTGTTCAGCAACTTATCCCAACTGAATATTTATCAATCTGCCAGGTTTTAACCCAAGTGATTAATTATGTTTTGTCGGGGCTTGTCCCTGACAGTAAGCAAGCAATTAGATTGTCAATTTTAGTATTAATACAGCTTAGCTTGTAATATCAACTGTTTTTTATCTCCAATTGATAAGGGATTATTGGGGTTGCTAGGCAAGTGATGCCGCCTATAATAGCTGCTGGTGGTTTGACCTTTTGGTATAAAGACTTGCTGGTTATAGGTAAGAGTCCCATTACCAAAGCAGGCTGCTAACCTGATAAGGGTAAATAGCTGGGGTTGAAAAAAAGTGCTGAAACCCGTTCTTTGCTACAATCCAGAATAGGGTGTACTTCAGGTAGGGGAAAGAACCTGACTGAAATGATGAGGAAGATCATTGTTTTGTGCTACCCTGGAGGGTGAATTTCATTGGCATCAGCTGCTGTTCCCAATTGGGCGCCAACATAAGAGCTGGGCGCCTAATCTCAATATATTCCCTTGAAGATTATTTAAAAAGTGACATTTTCAGATGATAATTATTAAAAAATATTATTACTTTTAAATAATGATCTGGCATGGTCCAAGTTTCCTGTATCAAGTGAAGAACCTCTGAACCTAGTCTTCGGTTAAGTTCTACAAGGGAAAGGTATAGAATTTCACCAAGAAGCCACTGAACTAAAATTACTGAACAAATTTAAAGTGAGGCCTCTAAGCTAGAATTGGTAGTCAAGTCTTAAGAGTAGAAGTTCCCTTTAAAACCTCAGAACCTGCTGTCAGTGATTTAAGTTCTGTTGTTGTCCAGAAGTAGTCAACTCTGGGGAGGAGCTGAAGATTAAGAAAAAGACCCTTGATGTCTAAAACGTTGATTATCTTTACCAGTGGGTTGAAGGATTGTTTTACCTGTTCAAAGGAGAATCCTGAGAAGGAGAAAAATTTGGTTGTAAACTTCTCTACTGGATACTATTCTTCACACTAGTATCAATCACCCACATATGTACAAAATTTTTTTTAAAATTTATTATCTTCACATAATAATAACCTGTGCAAGAAAAGTAAAGGGGCTGAAGGAGCTATAAGAGATAGATTCAGAATCTAATAGTGGCGCTTATCCCATAAGATAAAGTTGAGTGCAAGAATCCTAGTTTTCACATTGGTGCTCACTACAGCGGTAGTTGAGTTTTCAAACAAAATGATTTTGGTGAAGCAAGTTTATGATAATGAAGAGGAAATTACAGTTGATGAAGATTGAATTATGTAAGAATTAAATGAAGATGTTAGCGCAATTGATAGGAATCTCGCTGATTAACAAAAGCGAACCTTGATGGGAAAGAAACTTGAGGAATTAACGTGTCTTGACAAATTAAGAAACTACTATTGGAAAAGTGGAGTGATTAGTTATCTTACCGCCTAAATCCAGGGGAAAATTCTGAAGAGAGATTTGAATCTTGTGATGCCTCAAGATGATGATAAAGATACTCGAGACTTGAGAAATGGACTTGCAGTCTAGATGTGTAACTATCTAGCACTACAAGAGAACCTGATCCACCAGAAATCAACTCAGAATGAAGATTTTAGCAGGGCCAGCTTGGGTTGAAACTGGGTCTACATGAAATAGTCACAAGGTGTGAGGTGTCTAGATGAGATACTAGATGAGACATTAGATGAGACTGAGATGAAAAGGAATTAGTACAGAGTATCAGGAATGCTTTACCAAAGATGAAGGATATTTAGAGAATAAGGTCAAAAAAGGAAGTGGTTGATCGAAGATAATGGAGGGAATTGCTCAACCCAATATTATTCGATCAATAGGAGAGGCATGAAATGCCTAATATGAGGATCATCAATTCAATAAAAATTAGATTAAGTTAAAGTTACTATATCAATATGCGCAAATAGGGATTTTTGCAGATCCATCAGCATATTTACTTCATAGATAAAAATGACAATTATTGCCATATTTAGTTTAAAGAAATTCGATCAGAACAATTAAATGGAATTGGTGATAGCAATAAATTGCAATTTTGTGAAATATGAGGACTCAAGTACCAGTTGCTAAAATATGGATGAAATTAGGACCTGTCAGAAGAATGACAATTCAGGAATGAAGGCCCAATAAATGGGACCATTTCAGAGTATTGCTAAGTCTGCAAGTGTTGCCTATATACTGGAAGACATTGCAGATGAAAGTATAGTGAATAAGGTTAATACTAAAAAAACTAAAGTATTAGATCTAAAATGATAATTATAATGTTCCCAGAGGACCACTAAACCAAAAGAGTTGATTAGGTCCTGATGTGTTGGTTAAGTCCCAAGGTTGACTGCTGAACCAGAAGAGATGGCCAAGTTTCAAGAGGGGACAACTGAACTGAAATAGTTGGTTAAGTCTTAAAAATAGAACTCTGAACCATGATAGTTAGTTAAGTTAAAAACTCTGAACCATAGAAGCGGAAAAGAAGGAGTTCTGAACCTATTTTAGGTTAAGTCCTATTGCAAAAAAAGAAAATACAGAAAATGATGTAAGAAAAATATATAAAGAGAAAAAAAAATAACAAGAAAAATATATAATAAAATATTAATTAGTTTTATTAGACTTGATGAAAATGCATCAGTGGTAGTCCCACCTGCTAAGGATAAGGAGGGGGATGAGTTATGATAGAAAAGACCGTTGTCATCAGTAGGACCAACTTGAGGTGAAACTGGGTCTGCCACGAGTAATCCCAAGGTGCTGTTAAAAGTAAACATATTGGTAGAATCAGGATATGTAGAAACTGTATTTGCTGCAAGTAGTCCCTAAGAAAAAAAGAGAATCTGCTCTGATTAAAATGGAGAATCATCCTGGGGGGTACAGGAACAAGAACTCAGCAAAGCTGACTGAGTAGATCTTGTGAATGACGAGGAGTTGTTGAAGCCCAGACTTGGGAATACAGGGACAAAGAAATTAGGGAAGTTTCCTAAGAATTTCCATAGATGAAGTATCTTAACCCAACCTTGGGGAAAACGGGGTTTTCAGAACGTATTGTTGGCAAAAAAAAAACTTAAATAGTCTGGCATGGCATGAGTCTGGGAGACCACGCTTTGAGGAGGTAGCAGCGGATAAAAACTAGAAAAGAGGAGCCACAATGCTGAGCAGGTCTTAAGCATCAAGTGTGGGGAAGACTGTGCTCTGCCAAAGTTGTATCCAAGTACAATGGCTGAAACATGACCACAGCACGAGGAGGCGTCCATCCCTGAAGTTCTATTTTTTGGCTGGATAATCTGGTCAATTGTGGGGATCTTTTGGTATTTTGGATATGACCATATTATCCCGCCTGACCAAATTTATAAGTCTGCTTGTCCACTAGGTGGTTTATCCCACTAATGGATAAAAAAGTCATTGTCTTATATAAGGACTATTGTTTGGTGAATTATCCCAAAAAATATCTATCACTCTACTGGGTTTTGATCTTCAAGATCAATAATTTTTCATTGGGGATTGTCCCTGACAATAAGCAAGCAATTATATGGTCGTTTTTGTATTTATTAACTAAATTGGCCTATAAGCATTGATCAGGTTTTATCACCAATTGACTAAGAGATTATTGGAGTTGCTAGGTGAGTGATTCGCCTGTGATAGCAACAGGCGATTTAACCTTATTGGTATTGCAACTTGTTGGTTAAAGGTTAGATTCCCATTACCTAAGCAGGCTGCTAACCTGATAAGGGTGAATTGCTGGAGTTGAAAAAAGGTGCTGGAACACATTCTTTGTTTCAATCCAAAGAAGGGTGCGTTTTGAGTAGGGGAGAGAACCTGACTGAACTGATGAGGAAGAGAATCATTTTTACTACCCTGGAGGTTGAATCTATTGGCATCAGCTGCCGTTCCCAATTGGGGCGCCAACAGAAGAGTTGGGCGCCGAATCTCATATATATTCCCTTGAGGATTATTTAATAAAGTGACGTTTTCAGATGATAATTATTCTAAAACATTTTTTCTCTTTATTTAATTATCTGGCGTGCTCCACAGTTTCTGAATCAAGGGAAGAACCTCTGTCCTAAACTTAGGTAAAGTTCTACAGGAGAAAGGGATAGAAGTTCACCAAGAAGGCCACTGAACTATAATTTTTGAATAAAGTCAAAGTGAGACCTCTAAGCCGGAATTGGTAGTCAAGTCTTTTTTTTTAGTACTAGATGGTATTGGTAGTCAAGTCTTAATAGTAGAAGTTCTCTTTGGAATCTTTGAACTTGGTGTCAGTGTGTTAAGTTCTGCTGCTGTCCATAAGATGCCAACTTTTAGGGGGAGTTAAAGGGAGAGAAATTACATTATTATCTAAAGTGTTGATTACCTTGACCAGTGGGTTGAGAGATTGATGTCCCTGACTATAGGAGAATCCCAAGCAGGAGAAATACTTGGTCGTGAACTTCTCAACTGGAAAATAGTCTTCAAACTAGCATCATCACACACATATTTGAGAGGTTAAAAATAGATATCTTTTGAACTCACATAATAAGACCATGTGCAAGAAAATCAATGGAGCTGAAGGAGTTATAAAAATAGCTAGTGTTTAATAAGTGGCGCTCATCCCAGAAGAGAATTTGAGTGAAAGAATCCCAATTTTCACAATGGTTTATTGAACATGCCCTGCCACCTTATAGCTTGTGCATAATGGAGATGGTATATGGTATCTCAGTAAGTAATTTTCAGAAGCTAAAGATTGGTAATCTGGTCAGTTGGAATCTTTTCTTGCTCTCCACAATTTTCGCTTATAATACTGCCTTCCTTTCAGTAATGAGGTTTTTTCAGTTCCAGTTACTTTTTGTAAAGCATCTTGCGCTTCCTCCTATTCCATACTCATGAGTCTATGAGATGAACATTAATTCATTTAACAATACAAAGATCTTCACTTGGAACTTAATCCAGCTACAGAGCGAAGCTTACTCCAACTCACTGGCTCAGAAGATTAAGGCTTGTTTGCGTGAGAATCAGAATTGTATAATTCATCAACTTTACCTTAGGTGATTTGGTTCTTTACTATGATAATTATGTGTTGGACAACTATATTTTCTGGAGAACATCATGATAGGATCTTAAAGATCTTAGAGAAAAAGTCTACTAACGCTAACACTCTGAAGATACCTATCTGAATTTACCTCATCAATTGAGTGCATGATAAGCTCCTAAAAAATACTAACAGCGCTCCAGCCTAATGGCCACTGCCAATCAATAAAAGTTGTAAACACTAATTTCAATTCCATTATATTTGGAAAAGTGGTTAAAAATGTTGGTAATTGGTCTGACCAACGATAAGAATAAATTATTATTGATGAAGTGTACATTTAATAAAAGTATACTGATGTTCTGATCAATATTGCCTCTATATTGACGTCAATCTACAATTTTTTAGCTGTATGTCAATCCAATGTATGCCAATACTCTATTTGTCAAATTTTTAGTATCAAAATACATTACTTTAGGCATGAATAATTGCTGCTATAAATGTTACTCTTGATTTAATAATGCTTTTGCAATTAGGGTATCAACAAAGTTACAATCAATTCTCGCCACCCATCTAATACCTCAATTCCCTAATTACATCAATTTATCTTGCATTAGAAGCTTTGCACAATTTTTAAGCCTACTATAAGATTAATACTCTTTCGCCTAAAAACTACAAAAAGACATTGTTAATAGAGTTTATATCATACTTGGCTGATTTTCCCCACTAGTTAGTATTTTATGCATTGCTCTATGTTTTTTGCCCAAGACCTAGGCATTAGTCTCCCTGCCTTTATATAATTATTATGTAACTAGCCTAAAAATCTATAGTGCTTCTCATTAATAATATTTGCGCCAATGAGAACCCTGAGATTTAAAAGTAGCATATCATTATGGAACTTCCATTTTGATAGAGGATCATATTTTGATAGTTGCGCCAGAAGCCAATCCATGAAAACAGTTTTAAACAGAAATTCTACTAATCCACTGTCAATATAACTTATTTCAGTACACTTTCTTATCTAAAGATAAGAAACCTGTTTTGGGAATAAGGTTTTCCTCTTTGTCTTACAAGGCTTCTATACTTATATAGATTATCATTAACTTGTGAACTGACCTGTCCAATTTTTTTATCATTCTGAAGCGCCCTATTAACAAAGGGCCTGCTTATTTCTTCCAGTATGATAGCTTTTATGTTTATGCATCTCTGCCCATTGCTCAAGTATGTGTAGAGTACTCCATTTATATCCACTTTATTCTACATGAGTCATTATAACTTTTTTAGGCATAGGTTATTAATCTGTAAAGCCTTTATCCTTCATTTTAAAGAACATATTAGTAAAGGGGGACAATGCGGCCACTATAGGAAGTCAGGATAGTTAATCAGCTTTTTGGTAGTCCAATACAGTTAATATGCTACTTCATAATTAAGGGCTTGAGGTTATAGTGATCATTGGGCCAGCCAACCTCTTGTTTTAGATTGTAAATTAATGTAACAAGTTATAATCAATACAATTTAAATTTATCCTATGGAAGTGAATTAATTTTTTACATCTAGGTATCATGGTAAGGACTTTACATTCATTTTCTGTGTATTTCCTCCCATAATTTACAGCTACTTATCTAGAAAAAGAACATTGTAGACTTCTTCATCTTGATACTGTTTTAAAATATTTAAAGGCGGGTAAAGCTGCTTCAGATTTTTAAATCAAAGGGGGTTTTGGTTTTAAATTCAGTACTGGAGCCTCCTAAGAGCTAGCCACAATTTTTAACATGCTTCCCTGATTTAGTCAACCAAAGAAACTTCACCCTTTAGTAGATGAAACATTGGCTAGGCTTCTGGGAAAGTTCTTGTATGAGTAAAAGATAATAACCTCTATCCCCATATGAACACCTTCACTTCTCATATATTCTTTGGACAATTAGTAAGTTTATTATCGAAATTTATGAGGTTATGATCATATCCCTTAGTTTTTACATTCGTTCTAAGTATACCATACAAGTTTTAAGATTAAAGATGCTTATATTTTTTATCTTTAGTTGCGCTTGTGCACGCCTCAAACCCCATCTTCTATTGCTTTGTTTTTTGATTAAGTCTTATAATAACAAAAGCTATAAACAATGACACCTTATATTTTGAAATTACTTAAAAGTGTAAATGGATCTTTATAATGTGCATACGCTTTTATAATCCTTGTGGCATATGTGGTTAGTTGATAGGCTTTTAAAATTGAGTATAAATCTATACTAAACGTTTTTTGTTCAATATCTTGAGGCGATGGACACCCCTGGCCTCATAGATGAAGAAAACCCACAACTATACCCCGTTATGCCCTATGTTGCTGATGCTCCCTCCCCAATGCTGTCCACCATGGTCTGCCAGCTAAAGCGGGTGCTAGACAAAAGTTTCACCAAAGCTTCCTCACCTTTTTATATGGCTTTCTAGGCTGTTAGCTGAGGTGCCATATTAGAATTTTTATTTTTAATAATCCCCTTGTTTGGCCCATTTGCAAATAATAGTGCATGATGGCTCCCCATTTTGGGTTGGGTACCACTAGTGCTAAAAAAGAAAACAGTTTTTGTTTAGATTCTAATTTTCCTGTACCTATAATATGATCTAGATCAGTAAAGTACTTCACATCTCTTAGTCAAATGTGGGGCTGTTAATTTGTCAATAAAAGTAATTTTTGAGAACATTTCAATTGTCAATAGTTTTTTACTTAGTTAAAGCTGTTTTACTTGATAATAAGTATGGAGCTGACCAAAGGTATAAGTATCCATTGGTGTAAAAGAATATTAATCTTCTTCTCTATCACCTCATCGCATGCCTTGCTACGTCAAATGTGTCTTGTTTTTATCAGCCTTGCATTTCTGTGTCAATGTGGTGTTAGAACCCAACCACACCCAATATTGTAAACATTAGCTGAAAATACTTGAACTTGTTATCGCAATATTATCAGAACCTGGTCCTTTTTTTCAACTTCCAAACCTCTAAGATTCTCCAAATAGTTAATTAATAGTATTGCAAAAGTGGATCGCTTACTCAAGGGGTTCTGATGTTTGGGGTTGAGCCACTGACAAAAAAAATAATTTTTGTTCACAGGGTGCATCAACGGGCAAATTGGAGGGTCTATTTCTTTCATACTTAAGAATTTTTTATCATAGTTCTATTTGTGTCCAAACCGTGTTAAAGCTTTAAAATCACATATCAGGGGCTACTCCAGAGAATAATGGAACTCTCATAACCTTCTAAGACAACAAGAAAGGGTAAGTCTGAACTCTAATTAATATAACTATAAATGGCGTTATTAGCACCAAATAAAACAAATTTTAACAAATTTTATTTTTGTGATAGACATCTTAAAGATATGACTATAAAAATATTTACAGTAATTGGAGAAATAGGAGTATTAAAGTAAGGAATTGATTAATAAAAAATTAAAAAATTTTCTCACAATTCATTATGCGTTTGCTGCTTAGTTTCGTAACCAGCAATGTCCCACTTCTCTTTTCCTCTGGGATCTTTTGGGCTTTTTCTTAGATTGCTTAAAGCTTTGGTCTACTTTTGACCTTGAGGCTGCTAAACTGTTTGCTTCTGGTATACTGGTGACCATTGTGGCTGTTGCGGCTGCTTAATTACATCAGTATCCCTAATTGTTGGAGCTTTAAAAATCAATTCCTTCCTGTTTTGGTAATATTGGTACCTATTTGATTTGTAAGAACAGGGAAACTTTCTTTGGATGGGTTTTTACTAATTCACCCATCATTGGTAGTCAAGCTAATTGTATGAAAGGGGTTTCTTTGAGGCATCATCTGCGCCATTGTGTGCATAGTTGTCTAGTTCATTCCTATATTTTCAGGTCCTCTGATATCATGCTGACCATCTTGAAGTATTTTGGAAGCCAGAGTTATATAATGGCCTCTGTTGATAGGATTTCTAGGACCTTCAAAGCCTATAAAAGGGCTTCCGACTTTTGTACAACATAAGATTGATGACTATGTTAATTTGGAATAGATCCTCATTCTGGCCAGCAAGATCATTTTTACTGCCGGGATTTGAGATGACAAGCAAGCTGAAATCCCTACTCTCAAATTGAGCCTTAATAATTCGATTCTTGAGCCAGAGCAAATGGAACTAGCTATGAAGGCACTGATATGAGATTGATCAGGAAGCATCACGCGCACAAAAATTGATAAAGATGCCTTCAGAGATTCTATCACTGCTTCCCAAACCTCAAGAGGAGCAATCTTCACCATTACTGTCATATAACAAAAAAGAACAATGAGGGCGCTGACAGGTGGTCTATGGAAAGCTTTAAAAGATTCTGAATATATAGGGCTATGAAGGTCCCTGAAGCACCAAGTGCCCAAAAGTCCTATAAATATTAACGCTTTCTAACTCAATAAATTAGTTTATTTCACATCATCTTATATTATTTCATCTCTCAACTAGTTTATAGCTTCAATACCATTTTTCAACTTTTGTTACAGTCCTGAGAGCCGTTATAATGATATAAGTGGTGTTCACTACAGGGGGCTCTGAGCTGTCCAAGTGAAAATGCCTATTTATGAACAATGGAGAATAAAAGCAGTAAAAAAATCAATCTGTCAAGTGGTTAAAGAAGTGTCACTTAATGGCTTAGCACCTTACAATAGAAAGTACCACCCATGCAGCCCAAAAGCTTATAGTCCAGGCACTTACCATTTTACTCTACCTTCTTTTGTCAGTGATCAGTATCAACTTCAATGTGAAAACCTCAAAAAAATTAGCCAACAATTAAAAACATGCATATATTCTGTGGGAGGCTGCTCCAGTCACTCCTGCAATTCTTTAGTGCCTTCTAAGATGTGGTATTTATACACCTTGGATCTACTTCCAGCGGGAGAATTAATTTGGGGACCAAACGCTATCTCCAAATTTTTGTCCATCCCGTCATACATTATCTCCTACAAATAGTCAGGTTGCATCACACGAAGTCTTCTGAAAACTAGGACTTAGACGAACCTTGCACTCCAACGTTGTCAATTTCTATAATGAGGCCTCCTCATTCATTCATGACAATCAGGAGGCCATTGTCAATACCTAGCATTAAAGCAATCGCCCAAAACCAACTCACAGTGTTAGATACCGAAATTCCTGGCTACCTTTAGGTTTAGCTTCATCAGGATATACAACTCCTTGAGGCTCCCTGGAATCAATGCCCCAAACAAGCGAGAGCCTGGTGAGGACTCTCCAGCTGCAATACCATGAGCTAGCCTCTCACAACATCGCCTCTGGTAGTGAAGGGAATGAGGGGCCTATGAGGCCAGAAGATCCATGTGAGCCTCAAGAGCCCTCTGGTCCCACAGTTCCTACTCCTTGCAACCCTGAAGACTCCTGTAAAAAGGACGTTTTGACAGCCTTCACCGCCATATAGGATCAGATCCACAATGTGGCTCAGGGGTGTAAGCACTGAGTGGATGGAGTCCCTCTCAACCCTAGGGCCTCAATTGAGGGCTTGTAGGATGAGATGGATAATCTTAGCGCCTTCACCAAGCTCACCAATAATTGCATCTCCCGGCTTGAGCTAACCTGTTTAGGGTTTGACACATGCTTGAATAATTACAGAGCCAGCTTCCAATTTAACATGCCAGAATTATAGCATTAAAGGATCAGGTTGCCCATAAGGCCTCTATTACCTCCCTAAACCAAAACTGGGATGATACCCAAGGAGACCATGAGGTTTTGAGATGATGATTATACTAGCTGGCCCCTTGCATTTATACTGAAACCAAATTTTGAGCCTGCACCATTTCTGGTGGTAATACCCTTTTCACTCCTATTGTGACTAACTTTAAACCTAATTTAATAAAATTTCTCCTCTGGTCAGGAAAGCATCGCCTCCTTCCTATATCCCCATGATAGTTCCATGAAAGAGATTACTGAGTGTAAAAGGTGTATCATATTCACTCCTGCCTGAATTGAACATCCAAGAGATTATGACTCCCCATCTATAGGAATGCCACACATTGGAAAAGGTCCATAATACCTAAATCAAGGAATTCAGCAGCAACCAAACCTTGGCCAATCAAAAGTAAGCGAACATAGGAAATAATCTGAACAAAGGAGAAAGCCCTATGGAGTATGCTAGCTGAGTTTACGCTCAAGCACAGCCCTTAGTAATCACTTACCGCATTACCTTGGACGACGCCATAACTACAGTCATCTCCATGTTGTGGTCTTATACTGAGGTTCAATACATATGATCATTCAGAAGAATAGTTTTACTTGCATTTGATAAACTAAGGAAGTGCTTAATAGGATACCTGTATCAACCCTGAATCCTTAGGCTACCTTCTCTGTATCCTCCAACCATTCTCAGGTCCACGTTGCTGAAACCAGAAGAATCTTAGACCTCAATGCATTAACTGCAATGGATCGTCACAGCACCAAAACCTGCTAAAAAAGAATCTCCTAGGAGGAGGTGAAAGGGCTTCAGCATGAAGGACGAGGCACTCCATGCTGACACCCATGTATCGCCTCAAGAACAATCAGTGGCCCTTAATGATCCTGGAGCTATCATACTTAAAGGAGTTTTGGTACCCGTTAATAATAAAGAACCAATACAGCTTACTCTTATTCTTATTAACTCGTATTTATCTCAAACTACCTCTAAAGTTCAAAGTTTGATTAACCACGATGCTTGAGTTCCTAAAAATAATTCCACGTCATTGTTGACAGTAGTTCCCTATAAATATCACCTCATTAAAACTAATGAGACGCATCAAAATTTTTTTAAACTTGGTGCATCACATGTTATACGGCATATGCTGGACTGCAGTGTACTCAGTTTATTGGGGCCTATTCTTACTTACCTATCCGCTTTAGGAAGCTTTCCAAGAATACTTTCGCCATTGCACTAGATAACCTGAGCTATGATCTTCTCCTCTGGACACAGCTTCTCTGGGACTACTCTGCAGTAGTGCACTGTGGTAAAAGATTTCAATCCCTGCAGGGACATCGGGTCTCCCTGGGTTTCAAGACCTCACGCGATGCCAAAATGGGGGTTAAAGCTTAGGCTTTCCTATTAGAGAGTGAAAATCAAATTAGCCAACTTTTTATCATGTGAGTGGCCCTTGCGTACGGATGCCCACGTCTTTGGTTTATGGCCATGAAGGCATGCCAATCATTTTGCCTAAGACGACCACTATACTACCAAAGTCCAAGGTTTACTGTTGACACCCGGGTTCACATCAACATCCCCTCCAGATACTGCTGGAGATCTGAGGTCTAGATAACCTGTCAGTCAAGGAGGTCCTAACCTGTGCATGTAACTTAGAACCCGCCTATGCAAATCCATATTGGTGTTGTTTCTAACCTTATTGACAAACCTAGGGTAGTGGGCCCTAAAATCCAGAAGCTTATGCTCTCCTCCTAGCAGTAGAGGCTGTCAATAACATCTGTAGCTTCAGAAGTCTAAGGGATTTTGAGTTGTAAATGCCTCCATCAGTGGCTTTAGCTGACACCTGCATTGGAAAAGAGCTCACTGGTGAACAACAAAGCTAGGTTAGGGAGTTATTGGAGGAGTGCTCAGAGCTCCTCTTGACCTCTACCTACAACTTCAGAAATGAGTGGGGTTTTAGATCATGTGGAGACTAGGAATGCTCCCCCATTCAGTCCCAACCTTACCAAAAGAGTAAGGTTGAAGAGTCTCAGGTGATGGTAGAACTCATACAACTACTTTAAGCTAGGCTACTGGTGCCAGCGGATCCCTTGGGCCTCCCCTCCTATTAGTTTGGAATAAGGATGGAAGCCATTATATGGTGATAAACTACTGTCAGCTTAATTCCATCACCAAGAAAGACAGTCATCCCTTACCCTGAGTTTATTACTCTCTCAGCTTGATTTCTAAGTTAAAATAATTTCTGCAATGGATCTCACTAGAACATTTTGGCAGGTAGAGCTTTCCCTGAAAATCCTGGTAAGTGTGCACTCATAGCCAATGAGGGGCTATTTGAACCCATGAGGATGCTCCAGGGCCTTTGCGTCGTGCTGACCAACTTTCAATGCTCCATAGATGGGATCCTAGTAGACTTGAAGATATCATGTTTCCTCATATACCTTGACAATATTACTGTCTTCTTTCAAAGCTTTAGCGGCCATGTGGAACACCTCTGGGTAGTCTTCAATCACTTAGATAGGATTTTATAAAACTTAAACCCTCTGTTTTAATCAGGGTATGGTGTATGCTCGAAGGTGCTTTTTAGCCCCTGATTTCAACAAAATTGCAGGAGAAGCATTATAATCAACTGCTGAAATAAAATATTAAAGGGGTTTTATATCACTAAATAAACTTAATTCCACTTATAATTTAAAAAAAGTTTGAGTATTTATTAGTTTTTTAATGGAGATGAGGGGTCAAAAGTGAACCCTATTATGATCTCGCTGCTTAGTATTTAAAATACTTTAAGTCCCAAAGCGTGATGAGCGTAAAATTCATTATTAGCTTCGACCCTGATTAAAAAATGGGTGTTTGACTTTTCAGAGCTCTTTGGGATTCACCTCGTTTCAATGTGAGAGCCAATGATGGGTCAATAGCTGGAAAGATGAACCTGTGAGGCAAGAGATTTAATATATTTAAACCAATCAGCTGATGAAACCTCCGAATGACTCCCCTGGTTCTGCCATAAAATTGGCGGAACCCAGCTACCCACATTAAGGATATTTGGCTGTAGAGAGGAGAGGAGGATTATCCCAGTTTAAGGGATTCCACCAAGAATTGATTAGGGTTTTTTGTGGGATATCCAACTTTTTCCCTTGAAACACTCTATATACAAAATTGGTCCTTAATATGTCAGACGTTACCCCCTTCAAGGGTGTTAGGAGAGTATGAGCCCAAGAACCAACCATGGACTCAGTTGACATTAGCTCCAGTAGCAAGGGATTTAATGAAGTACTCTTCCAATGACTTATGTGTAACAACAAAAGGGCCTTCCTAAATAGACCTGAGCTTCTCAATTCTGAGAGTGATACAATTGTGGTAATACAACACCAAGTTTAATACTTGAGAGAAAGGAAGCGGATATTTATGCTCATTTTCAGTCATACCTTCTTTAGTAACTGTTTTAGCTATGTTAGTCATGGCCTCAGACTGCATCGGGATGATGGGTTGTGCTAATCTTTTCAGGGCTTTATCAGTATCATATGTCCTACCAGAGAAGACGCCTTTGACTAGCAGGGCTGGTATTCCTGGTTCCCGACCATATAATACATGAAAAGGAGACATTTTAAGGATTTGATGGTAGCTGATATGGTAGGCCATGAGGAAACTAGGTAAAATTGTCCAAGTGTAGGGGATCTGAGCTGGCCATCTTTCTTAATATGGAAACCTGGGTTCCATTTGCTCTTTCCACAGTACCATTTGTGGAAGGGTTGTAGGGGGCTGAGAAAAGTTGGTATCCCCATGGAAGTAGTGAAACGTATTGCCACCCATGAGGTGAAATACTTCCCATTGTCACAAAGTAGGACCTGGGGACAACCATGACGGGTGAAAATATGTTGATGGAAGAAGGTGGCAGTGGCTTTTGAGGTCTGGGCGGGAAAAGCAACCGCTTCAACCCATTTGGTGAAGTTATCAATACCCACCAAGATATAGCTATTTCTACTGGTAGTCTGAGATATCAGACCTACCATGCTTAAATGTATTGTATGAAATGGCTGTTGAGGCGTGGTGGGTTGAAATTGATACTTGGGCTTGTAGCTGGATTGCTTCTTACAAATTAGGCAGGCGTCCAGCACTTCTATGATAGACTCCATGATTCCCTCCCAGTGGTACCTATCCTTGACCCACTCATAAGTTTTGTGCACTCTGTCAGTATTACAGTTCTCTATAAAGTCACCGAGGTCCAAAGGTGGCTTGAAGCTGCAAATTCGCAAAAGGGTTGAGAAGGAAACTTAAAAATGGTTAGAATACCAAATATTTTATTATGGTAGAAGTTATCGATATCTATAGGGTGAGTGGGATACAGTATCTTGAGGATCGTCATCACTCCACCCATTTAGGATCTTTTTTGGTCTTCTGGATTGATCGCCTGATGGGCATCCTCAATGTATTTTGCCGCCCACCTGACTGAATTGGCGGAAACTCCGCCCCACATGACTCAGGAAAAGGGGATGAGAATCCTGAAGTCATCTTCATTCAGATAGGTTCAAGAATCAATTTGTACAGCTCAATTCAGAAGTGGGGAATTTGATTTAGTCATTATTTCAAATCCTGACAACTCCCCCCAAGATCCTGTTGGTGGGGGGTATAAGGCTGAAGGAACCAGCCATGTACCCAATTGACCACAGTCCCCTGGTTGACATTTGCAATGGAGTGCTTAGACTTTACCTTATTAATGACCTTATAGGGTCCAGACCAAAGAACGTCTAGCTTTTTCTGTCAGCCTCCAGGTCGATGGTGATAGAAGAGATCAAGGTCACCTAATTGGGAAGTTGGTAAAAAGGTCAGTCAAGATTAAATTGGGATGTTTTTCTTCCTGTAGTGGTGATGATGCCTTGTGTGGCTAGGGCTTGAAGCTGGACATTTTCTTCGGCTTAGGCCCTCATAGTTAATTCAGAGTTCTCAGTTGTGGAGGTCTTGAGCAAAAGCTGGACGTTACTTGGTAGCTAGGGTGCATGCTCATATAGGCTTCAAAATGGGACATATTTTTGACTTAGTGGTAGCTTACCCTGTAGGCAAGCATAGCGCTGGGTAGGTAGTGGCTCCAATGGGCAGGAGTCGAGGTGTCCAACTTTTGTAGAATATAAAAAAGAGTTTTGTTAGTGCATTCTACTGATCATTAGTAGATGGATGGTAAGGGCAGCAAAACTCTGGGTAGTTACGAATAGTGAGGTAATATCTTGTACTACCTGTGAAGTGAAGTTCACCCGTTGTCTGAAAGTAAGGTTTGGGGGCACCCATTCTGGGTGAAAGTGGATCTAACAAGGAGGAGGGCTGTGGCTTTGGCAGTTACAGCTGGGACTGATTCGCTTCAACCCACTTCGTTAAGTGGTCCACAGCTAGGATAGTATATTTATGGCCATGCAGCCAAGTGGGAAGATGGCACACTACATCAATTCTAAAGGCATTGAAGGGCCAGTCAGGGCGACAACTAAGTGTTGTAATCAAGGATTTGCTCGGTCATGATATTGGCAAGTCAAACATTCCTCTAAGACCTCTTAGATAATTTCCATCATTTGGTCCCAGTAACATTGTGACTTCAGCCATTTGTGATCTCTAACTGCCCCGTGTCCCACAGTAGGATGGCCCTCTAGAATAACATTAAACTGGGAAGAGGGGCGGACATAAAAGAAGCCACTTCTTATTGACAATCTTGTAAAACAGCCCATCCTTAATTTGAGTGTCAATTCATCCTTCAGAGTTCAGCTTGGACCTTGGGAGTTTTTAATTCACACTGCTCAGGTCGGCCTATTAGATCGTATAGCCAGTCCTCCTTGGGGGTTTAAGCTTCTAGCACTGGCATTCTGGAAAGGCCTTCAGAATTTTGATGAATCACGCCTGCACAATGGACAATTGTGTAATCATAGCTTTGTAGTCGTAAGGCCCACCTGGCTAGTCTGCCATCTGAGTCCTTCATTTGCTGGAGCCACTAGAGCGAGGAGTGGTCTGTAACAATAGTAAAGTGAGTATCATAGAGACAAGGCCGGATATGTTTGATGGCTAGCAAGACAGACAGGCACTCCCTGTAGGTAATGCTGTAGTTCCGTTAATCTTTACTCAGCGTCTTAATAAAATAGGGCACAGGATGGTCGACTTGGTTTTTATCATGTTGGGCTAGGATAGTCCTGATGGCAACATCACTTGCATCCATAAACAACAAGAAGGGTTGGCCAAAGCGCGGGTGAACTAGAATGGGTTCAAGGCAAAATCAATTCTCAAGGCATTAAAAAGCCTGTTCTTGTTCAGGCTGCCATTCAAATGGCACATTATTCTGCAAAATGTAGAACAGTGACTCGGCTAGGTCAGCAAACTGGTGGATAAACTGATGATAACAGCCCACCATGCCTAGGAATACCTGGATATCCCTTAAGCTTTGGGACGTTACATTCTCTCTATGACATCAACCTTGTCCAGTATGGGCTGGATGCCATCATTGGAAACTTTGTGTCCCAGGAACTCTAGTTTGTATTGGGAAGAAAGAGCACTTCAAAGGTTTAAGCTTCATAGAAGCCTTTAGTAGCCAATTGAAGACTTCCCTAAGTTTTTATGTGCCCGTTAAAGGTTTATGAGAAAACGGTAATTTCATCAAGGTAAACGAGGGCGCATGAAAGCTTCAAGCCCTCAAGGATCCTGCCCATGGCACGTTGGAAAGTGGCCGGGGCGTTACAAAGGCCCTGGGGCATCCTTGTGGGCTTGAATAGTCCTTCATTGGCTATGAGAGAGCACTTAGCTCGATCTTCATGGGTGAGCTTAACTTGCCAATATCTGCTGGCAAGATCCATGGCAGAAAAGTACTGGGATCTAGCAAGCAGATGGAGGATATCACCAATTTGGGGCAGAGGATAACTGTCCTTCTTGGTGATGGATTTGAGTCACCAGTAGCTCATCACCAACCAGTGACTGCCATCCTTCTTCTGAACCAGCAGAAGAGGAGAGGCTCAAGGGCTGCTCACTGGTACCAGGAGCCCAGCGTTGAGTAGTTTTTTGAGTTCCACCGTCACTTGGGCCTCTTCAAACTTGCTTTTCTAGTAAGATTGGGGTCAGAATGGGGTGTGTATCCCCAGTTTCTACATGATGCAGGACTCTGTTCATTCTTTCAAAGTTGTAGGTCAAGGCTGAATATAGGTCCAAATACTCCTTCAACAACGCTTGAACATTATGTTGTTAGTCATCTGAGAGGTCCTTGCTAATATTGGTGTTGACCAGGCTGATCAATGGAGGTGTCTCTAATCCAAAATCCCTTAAGTTCCCAAAGTTTTGGACATCAGCAATAGCCTCCACCGGTAGAAGGCGGACATAGGCGGTGGGCCTGTTTAGACCTACTTTTTTGGGTTTGTCAGTAAGGTTGGCTAAAAACTCCTATATGGATCCAGCATATGCTGGATCTAGGATCCCCATCAGGGTAGCACCTCCTCTGTAAATTAGTTTGTCTAGGCCACAGATTTCCAACAGGTATCCCAAGGGGATCTTGACATGTACCCAGGTGTCAGCAATAACTTGGGACTTCGTAATATGGTAGTTGTCCTAGGTAAGTAGATTGGCATGCCCTCTTGCCTATCAACAGTAGGAGGGGAAGATCGGACTTGGGAGCCCCTAATGTGATATTTGAGCTAATCAATTCAGCCTTTAATCTTCATTAGACAGGATCAGGCTTTGACCTAAGTTTTAGAGTCATGAGAGGTCTTGAAGATCAGCGGGACCTGATGCCCTGGTAGGGATAGAAAGCCGCCAGCATAATGGAGTACTGATGAATAGTCTCAAAGCAACTGAGTCCTGAGGAGCAGGTCAAAGATAGGGTTATACAGCGCGACAGTGGGGGTATTTACAGCAATCTTTCCAGACTGAAAAAGTAAAGAGGAATAAGCCCTTTTAGATCGGGTACATTGAGGGCCATCCGTGCTGTACTCCATATAGTGTGGTAAATCTGGGGCAATATTGACGCGCTTCATTAGTTTATATGATATGACGTTCACAGGGGAGCTACTGCCAACTATGACAAGGACAGATTTTTATATGAACTCAAACTGTGACCCGGGTAACCAGACTTCTGAACTGGGGCAGCAGCGTGAGGAACATGGGAGAGTCATTGGAAGAATAGTAAGCAGTACCAATTTCTCTATTATCATTAGATACTAAAACTTCTCCTTCAGATACAATAGCACCTGGTTTGTTCAAGGTTATGGAAGATTCTTGAGGCTGGGTAGGGATGTCAGCATGGAGGGCCTCATCTTTCATGCTGACGGACCTTTTCCCACCTCCTTAGAAAGTTGTTTTCAGCAGGTCTTGACACTGTGAATTAAACCGTTACAGTAAGTGCATTGACATAGAGGATTTTTCTGGTTTTTGACCACATAACTCTAGGATGGCTAGATGGGCATGCAAATGTAGCCTTAAAGTGTATAGTTGATGCAGGGATCTCTTTAAGTGCTTCCTTGATCTCTTAAATACAGGTAAGCCCATTATTCTGTCCAATTATATGCATTTTTACCTCAGGGTAGTATCCCAACGCAGAAATGATGGCGGTAATAGCATCATCCAGGGTGATATGATTTGTAGTGACTAAGGGTTATGCTTGGGCATAAAAGCGGCTGGAAAACTTCATGAGACTTTCTCCTTTATTCAGTTGTATACCCATGAACGCCTGTTTTTGGTTGGCCAGGGTTTGATTGCTGCCAAACTCTTGGATTAAGGATGTACGGAACTGTTCCCAGGTGTTGCACTCATTCAAATGGGGGTCATGATCTCCCAGGAAGTGCTATCTAGGCAGGAGCGGATATGCTTTACTTTCTGACAGTCAATGCCTCCTTTATAGAGCTCTTATATGCATACAGGAAGGAGGAAAGCTCTCCTGGACGTGGTGAACCTTTCTTTAGAACTAGGTTTAAAGTTATTTACAAGAGGATTAGAAAGGTTATTAACATAAGGGATGGCCGCTGGCTCCAAGATCTTGGTCTTTGCATAGTTGTGAGGGGGCATGCTGGTCTATCCATCACATAAAGCCTTGAGGTCCTCTTGGATGGCATCCAAATTTTGGTTGAGAGATGAAACGAAAGCCAAATTTGCAAATTGCTCATTTTTGGGATTGAATGTCAGTTCCCTGAAGGTGAAGCTGGCTCTCAAGAGTAGTCAGACGAGTTTTGAACCCTTGACAAGCTTGTTTTAGGTGAGAATGTGAGTATTGGTAAGCTTGGTGAAATCACTAAGGTTGATATTTTGTCCAACAGGGCGTTAAAAAAGACCCTAGGGTCGAGGGGAACTTCATCCACTTGAGTTTGCATCCCTGAGCTACATCCCATATTTGATTGCATAAGGCAGCCAAGTCTGTTATCACATTATTCTGCATGGGTCCTCAGGGCCATCAGGGGTGGAAGCTGAGGGGCCTGTGGGCCTTGGAGGTCCACAGGGACCCTCTAGCCCTTTGGGTCCTACACTCCCTTTGGGGCCTTCAGGCTCACTAGGCCCTTCAGGGCCTTCATTCCTGAAGGAGTAGTCACAAGAGGCCAGCTCTCGAAGCTTTTTAGGGCTCATACCATATCCTTAACTTGGAGGAGGCGCTGATTCCATGTTGCCTCAAGAATTTGGACGTTCTGACGCATTGGTCCTTAAGATAGCCAGAGATCCCACTGTCTAACACCAAAATTTGGTCTTGGACCTTGTTGATCAACCGTCAGTTTTTAATTATGGCCTCACGGTTGTCATGAACAAAGGAGGAGGCTGCATTATAAAAATTGATGATGTGATTGTGCAGGGCTGGGTGAGCCCCAGTTGTTAGGAGACATTTTGATGATGCAAACCGACTAGTTGGAGTAGGTGATGAATAGCTGGGTGAACAAAGTTGAAGGTAGCATTTGGGACCCAGTGCAAGTTCTCCTGCCAGCATCTGGGCCGAGTCTTAAAGGTCCCACATGGTAGAGGGAATAGAAGAGGCATGGGAAGAGCTGGAGCGAGCACGCACAGATAGATGCCAAATATTTAAATTTAAATTTATTGCGAGAAATGCCGACTATGGGACGGACACTTCCAAATTTGACCTGAAAGAAACAAAACTTAGTAACAGGGAAGGCACCCCAGAGAAGCGATGCTATCTTTGATGTCAGCGGGAACGCCACTATGGTGAGGGGGAGGGAACGTGTGAAGGGGCCGTAGCCACTATTGAACACGTGTGGAGGAAAGGGTCTGATTTGATGAACCAAAATGGGAACCATGAGGAGACCAGCTGTTGGCGGCGCGGTGGGAGGTATCCAAATATCTAGGCCTGAAAGTGGTCCACAAAATGAGACCAGAATCTGTGGACAGCTTCTGGGAGGGTGGGGGTGGAGCCTGCGATGGCATCCAAGACAATCGTGTGGATAGTCCATATGGTCATTGCAACCACCAGAGCACGGAGGGAGGGTGGAAGGGGGGAAACCATTGAGAAAGCAAACATATCTCTTGACAGGCTGAAGGGATGTGTTTGATCCTGGCCAAGCAGACGTTGGACTTCGCGCCATATCACTTTAGATGTAGGACACTTCTCCAGGCGGTGGAACAGCGTTCCATACTGGCCACACACGACGCAGGATGAGTGTAAAGCGTTAGAGCGCTCAGCTGTATGGTACACCCACCTCAGGCTGCGCCACACATGGGAACGGATTTGAGGCTGCAACAGAGGATGGTGTGCGTAATTCCAGATAGTTTTTTGGGTCTCAATGGAGTAAGAGATGTCCATCATGTCCAGGTAGTCCACCCTAGATAGGACATGGGGCCGTGTGGGGATCACCCCATCATGGATGGGTAGCCCCCGTACCCCTTGTGTGAACTGGGTTGAGGGGCGGCCTCTTTGGGTTGTATGTCCGCTAATACAAATTCTCCACTCAGCGCTCCGCATGGAGAGGAGGATTCGTTTGTTTTGGGTTTTAGTACCGTGAGGACCTGTGGCCGATGGGTGTGAAGCCAGGTAGTTCATCAGGGAGTGGGGGCTCGATGGATTGTTGAGGCCCAAGGCGCGGGAGAAGTCGGAGTGGGCCGCGCGGGACCAGTGTTGGGAGGGGAGCATAGGGGCGGTGACGGCTTCAATCCAAGTACTTAAGATCTTGGCCGCATGGGCTCTGAAGTCAAGAAGGCCCATGCCACCATGCTGATGAGGGCCAAACATGACCTCTAACCATACTGGTGGAGGGCGACCTGACCATAGCCATCCTTGCAGCAGGGGATGCAAGGATTTGAAGAAGCATGGGGAGAAGGGGATGGCGTGGGCTCCAAACCAGACTTTGGAGAGGAGCATAGAGTTGGCTAAAACAACCCTGCCAGTAAGGGAAGTAGGGTGGGCTCTGAGGGAGGCGATGCGCTTCGTCACATTGTCTAGAATATGACTCTCCATTACTGCTGATGAATACCCGCCTGCCTCCACCCACACACCCAGATGGCGGACTGGCCCTATGGTAGGGCGTGGCATGAAGGGGAGCACCAGTGGGGCGGTGTGGGGTGAGCTGGGAGGGCGAGCTTGTGTGCGAGCAGATGGGCCAAGCTGGGCACTGGTCGCTGGGGCCCAGCAGGTTTGATACCGACCAAGGAGGATGATTTCGGTTTTGGAAGCATTCAGTGCAGCATTACTTACCCAGGAATACTCCTGGATGAGAGCTTCAAGTGCACGTGTGTCTTTATTAGACACCCCAACCACACAGTCATCTGCAAACGCCATCATCTTGACTGGGGCTTGACCTGGTACATGGACCCCAGTGAGTTTAGCATTCACGTTTCGAAGTAGTGGGTCAAGGCTGAAGTTGTATAAGAGTGGGCTAAGGGGGTCCCCTTGTCGTAAGCCCCTTTGAGGGCGGACTACTTCCGTTAGGAAGCCAGGGCCACGCACTGCCATTGTTGCAGATTCCATGAGCATCATTACCCAGTTGATGAAGCAAGGGTTTGAGCAGAATTGATGTAGGCAGGCCCAGAGGTATTCCCAGTTCACTCTATCATAGGCCTTCTGTTGGTCCAAGAATACAAGTGCCCCAGAGGCTGTGGACTAGCATGCGTTAGCCACAGAGTGCATGTTGTCCCAATCGACCTTCTGGGTATGAAACCAAATTGTTCTGGGGAGATGGTGGCAGATGCTACAATCCCTAAACAGTTAGCCATGATTTTAGTTAAAAATTTTGTATCCGTGTTAGTTAAAAAAATGTGGAGCCAGTTGGTTAAGTCTAGCTTGTCCCCTTTCTTGAAGAATGTGATGGTGAAGGCCTCTTGTCCTCCTTGTAGGAGGCGCATTTCCAGAAGGCTCTAGTTAAGTGAGGTAAGCAGCAGTGGGGATATATATTTGAAGTACTTTTTATAAAATTCATATGGAATGCCATCTGGGCCTAGGCATTTCCAATTTGGTGCACCGCGGATGGCTGTCCATAGTTCATTCGCAGTAATCAATTTCATTATTTCTGGGTATCAGGAAATGGTGCGGATGTGGGTTTGGTCAAAAAATTCCACCACTTCAGCTGGTTGAATTGGATAAGATTGGTATAGCTTGGTGTAATACTTTTGTATTTCAATTGCCAAATTGGCTGGCATATCCACGACGGAATCATCCAATCTTCACATCTGTGTGCAGGCCATGCTCTGGCATGGTGCAAAAAAAAATAAAAAAAATATGCGGTGCACTTGTCACCTTCTGTAATGCATTTGTCCCTGTACTGTTCACAATCCAATGTTTGTGTTGCTTTTTGAGCGCGTTGAGGTGGGCAGCTGCTTCCGCCCACTTCTGGACCCATGCAGGGCTGTAGCCTGTAGCTGGGATGTTGGACTCCAGGTGTGCCAACTCAGCCAGAGCACGCGAAATGACAGCCAATGTGGCTCATGAGCGTCAGGAGGAGAGGTGGCGAGTTTGGCAGATGGTATCCTCTTTGAAGGCTTTCCATGTGGAGATGGGGTCTGCACAAAACGGTGTAACAAATTCTTTTGCCAAAGTTGCTGATTCCACCCAAGTGGAAAATCCTGGTGACGCAAGTTTGGGGGGGCAGAGTTTGCACCAATGTGGGGCCTTAGCCACTGCGACAGGTAGGTGGTAGGTTATTGAGACCAGCAGGTGGTCAGAGAATCCAATTTTTGTTGTTTGGGATTGGGAAATGTGAGGTTGGAATTTTGCTGGCGTCAGAATAAGGTTGATGCGGGTCATGGACCTTAATTGGCCATTGTGGACGTGGGGGCGCGTCATGTTTTTGAGCAGCGAGGCTTGCTGCGGCAGTGCATCCATTAACCCAAGGGTGGCCTTTAGAACGCGCAGTTCTACGTGACCCTGGGGGGCGTGGGAGGAGGAAGGCCAATGGTCCGTGGGTGTGTTTAGCCAACAGTTCATGTCGCTGACTAAGAAAGGGTCTGGGGGTAGTGGGAGGGATTTGACCAACGAGAAAAATTCCTGACGCTCTTGTGCACAGATTGGGGCATAGATGTTGATGATAGCATGCACCACGTCAGCCCACAAGAAAGTGACAACGAGGACTCATCCATTGAGGAAGGATTCTGAAAATAAAAATTTGAAAAATTTGTTTTTCTGAACTAGCACCCCACAGTGCTCTGACCAAAAGGATAGGGATGGGATGAGCATGGTTTTCCAAGCATCCTCAGAACCTTGCGGACAGTGGGACTCCTGGATGGCCAGGATATCCATGGGTAAATTTTTTTGTAAAAAACTCAGTTTCCTAGCCTGGGACGGCAAGGCCTTGAGTCTGGCAATAATCAATGTCCCTAAAGTGAAGGTTTCCCCTTTGCACCTTAGGTGCGAGGGGTGGGCCCCTGGGCCCACCAGCCTCTTCCAGGTCCCCACGAGCTTTCACAGCAGCGCGGGTGTTAGCAGCAACGCTATTGGAGTTTTGTTAATTTTTGCAGAAAATTTCGCGTTGGCTTTTGCCTTCACTTTTTGTTTCCCCATAATTGAACAATTTTTTTGCGGTGTGGATGAGTTCAGTGTACCAACAATCAGGTCAAAAAAAATTTTCAGGTAGGTTGGACCCCAAGTCAGTTTCAACTAAAGCTTGGTTGCAAATATTGGGTGAGATTGAGTCACCCATCGGATCCTCAGATTGGGTGGCCCAATTGTCATGGGCTTCCCAATCTGATTGGTTGATGGATTCCCAAGTTGCTTCTGCCATGAAGGTTTCAATGTCCTCCTGGCGTTGGGAGTGTGGGATAGTGGTGGTAACTTTGGCTGCTTCCTTGGCCGCGGCCCTGTGGGCCTGCTTGGCCTTCTTTTACTCTTGCAGGGAAATAGGTTTTACCAGTAGGCAGCAGCCTTGTGCTCCCCACGGGAAAGCCTCTTTGGTGCTTGCAGTTGTTTCATAGTGCGCCTCTCCGCTGGCCATGGCCGCCAAGGGGTGCTCTTAGAATGTGATGCCCTCCTTGGTGGGGCATGTATGTGCCTTATGGCTGAACGCATCACAGTGGGTGCAGATGGGGGGCGCGCTGTCCACGGTTACCTGGAAAAGGTGGGTGGTATGCCCTTCAATATTGATATATGTGGAGTGCGGGATCTGGGTTAGGTCTTTTGCAATCTCCTCAGTTGGGGTCAAAACTGCAATGGCTTTGCTGGTACACAGGTGTGGCATCAGCATAAAGTGTTGCATCTCAAAAGATTGTATTTCACCGTATACAGTGAGACCATCTTTCAGGTGCTGCTCCTAAAATATCACGTTTTACCATAGTAGGCAAAAAGTCAAACGTGAGGAAAATTTGGTTGGATTTTGTCCATCTGGTGCATTTTGTCTTGATGACCCATTGCCCTTCAGGGAGGTCGATCACTACGCGCACTGTAGCAGCTTCATCTGATGCCTCCTTGTTTTCAAAACCGAGGTCCAGCCAACCATGTGACATGGAGTGAGGTGCGACGTACACCGCGGTCAGGAAAATTGTGTGCACATCTTCACAAAATTTTTCCCATAAAGCTGTTTGTTGAATGTCCATAAACACACGGACTCCGTATTCCACCAACGAAAGTAGTTGGGAGTGTGGCGTGTTGATGTACTGGTTGCATCGTGCTTGCCATGCGAGTATTTCTAGGAAAATAGTGACTGCCAGTTTTTTATTTTTTTCTATTCTGCCAGTTTCTCTGGGGCGTTTTTGAACGTTTGAGGCTGCGGGCCTACCACCTGCTCCTCTTACCTTACTTGCCCAACTGCTCCCTGACATGGGCGCAGATTAATCTCCTCTTTGAGATTATCAAACTAGATTCAGACTTGAATTGAATAAGTTGCAAAAGTGATTGCAATGAGAGAGAAAAGTCAGATAGATGCCATTTATTAATTGTTGGAAAACATTGTTAAGGTTCTCTTACTGAAGTTGGTACTGACTTCCATCATTAGAGGGCAGGGAGAACTGGAATGTGGCCCGGATTTTTAACCTTTTAGGTTGTTCAGGTGGTACTTTGTATCGCAGGGTACTAACACATTGAGTAACGCTTATCAACTGACCAGCGGATTATTCTTCAGAGATGCTAGTATTTTCCATTGTCTGTGATAGACGTTTTCACTTAGGACAGCCTAGAGCCCCCTGTAGTGAGCACCACGTTTGTCAGCATTACAGTTCTCTAGACTGTCACCAAGGTCCAAAGGTGGCTCAAAGCTGCAAATTCACAAAAAAGTCGAGAAGGAAACAGAAAAATGGTTAGGATACCAAATACTTTATTAGGTTAAAAGGTATCAATATTTATAGGGTGAGTGGGGACACAGTACCTTAAGGATTGTCATGGCCCCGTCCATTCAGGATCTTTCCTGGTCTTCTGAATTTGACCGCCTGATGGACATCCTCAGTGTATTTCGTCGCCCATATTGCTGAATTGGTGGAAACTCCGCCCCACGTGACTCAAGAATTGATGATAAGAATCCTGAAGTTGTCTTTGTTCGGATAGGTTCAAGATTCAATTTGTTATGGCTCAATTCATAAGTGGGGAATTGATTTGATTGTTATCTCAAATCCTGACACACTCCACTATGCCCCAGAATAGAATGGGCTCCTTAATCATGGGGACTCATTTGGGAGGTTGGAGATATTGCAAACACTTACCCCTACTTTCTTATACAAATTCCCACTTTCCAACTTGGTGTTTTTTAAGTGTCAAGCTAATGTTTCCCTGACAGGCTCATCCTCATGTTCTTAGGCGTCAGGGTCATAAGGAGGTCGTGCAGCCTCTCAGCTTCACAATTATCCAGGTGAAAGATAGGCAGCTAAGTCAAATTATCAACGTTCATGTGGTGGGTTCCAGCTCATTGCTAAATCTTTATATTGTAATTTTGGAGCTTTAAAGCCCAGAGAGCCAATTGTTCAGTGGGATCCTTTATATTTTATAACCACTTCAGGGAGGCGTGGTCAATGACAACATTGAAGGAAGTTCCATATAAGAAAGGGAGTTAATATTTTACAGCCAGCAGGACCGCAAAGCACTCCTTCTCAGTGACACTGTAATTTCGTTTAGTCTTGGATAATATCTTACTGAGATAGGAGACGGGGTGATCCACGCCATTAGCATCTAATTAGGCCAGAATGGCCCCTGCAGCATAGTCAGATGCATTGATAAACAAGAGGAAAGGTTTACCATAATCAGGGTGGCGCAGGATTGGACGCTTTTGCAACAACTGCTTTATTGTTTCGAAGGTGGCCTGTTGTTCATCTCCCCAATGAAAATGGACATTATTAGCCAGTAGCCAGACAAGAGGATCTCCTAGTTGGCGAACTTGGGGACAAATTGGTGGTAATATCCCATCATACCAAAGAATACCTGGATATCGCACAGGGTTTTGGGAGCAGGCATTTTGGATATAGCCTCAACCTTGTCTTGGAGGGGTTAAATATCGTCCTGTGAAATGGAGTATCCAAGGAAATCCAATTTACTCTGTAAAATGATCAATTGGTGGGCTTTAACTTGATGTTGGCCTCACATGGGCACTGAATACTACCTTCAGGTGAGCAAGATGTTCGTTGAAGATCTTTGAGAACACTGTGATGTCATTAAGATAAACAATGATTTAATTAACTTCAGGTCCTGCAAGATATGATCCTTGGCTCACTAGAAAGTTGTGGGGGCGTTGCATAACCCTTGAGGTAGTCAGGTAGGGAGAGGAGACCCTCACTGCAGATAAGAGCACATTTCTCCTGATCTTATGGGAGAGAGGTCCATTTTGCCAATAACTGCTTGCCAGGTCCATGGTAAAAAATTTTAGAGCTGGAGAGTTTGGCTATGGCGTCATCAATGCAGGGGATAGGATAGATATCCTTATTGGTGAGGTTGTTCAGTTTACGTTAATCCATAATAACCTGATGACCTCCATTTTTCTTCTTTATCTTTAGAAGAGGGGATGACAAAGGCTTTTGGAAGGCACCAGCAACCCAGCGCTCAACAACTTTTTTAGCTCTGTCTGCATCTGTAGCTCCTCAACTTTTAATTACAGTAGGTTTTAGATTGTATGTGACGAGCATCATCAAAGTTAATGGTATGCATTTAACCCTTCATGTGCCAATAGTCAGTATCAGAATTAATGAGAAGATGTCACTATAGGACTCCAGTAAGGTGTGACCTTGTCAAGCTCAGCAGGGGGTAGTTTATCAAAAATAGGAACATTGGGTAGATTGCATACCGATTGGTCTGCAGGTAAGCCCATATAAGCCATAGACCCATTACAGTGAACGTGCTTAATATCCTCAATGGGAATCAGCCGGCCTCTTTTTAATCTAAAGATGCTTCTTTACGACCATTTCCTTATTGGTGAGATTTCCCAACAGGAAATTAATTGGTTGCTGATAAGCTGGATCTAGCACACCCTGCACTACTCTAGGCTCAAGAGGGCTAACTACGTCATTGCTGATTAGGTGCAATAGACAGTTGTGGGGATTTGTATGGTAATCTTCGTGTCAACTACCCTTTGTTAACACGCTTTTATAACTACCTCTTCAGACACATAAAAAGGGATACCCTCTAGATCATCCACTGATGGAGGCAACATTTTTTATATACATCCCGTTATGGTGTAGTGCAGGGATAAGGCAGAGGAGGGGTATTCCACTGTGCAAGTGTACTCCTTTTTGTTAAGCTTGTAGTTAGTTAGAATTAGAGGGACCTTGTAGCAAAGCAGGGAGAGATAGCCCTAATTCAAATTAATGACTCCACCATAATTCATATAAACTGTGTACCAATTGGTAGATCATATGTATTTTTAGCCAAGGCCACCGCGGAGGCCTACAAGATGAGTTTCCCAAATTGGATGGGCAAAGAAGAGTGCCCAATATCACATGTGTTGGAGGGATCAGCAGTACCAAACTCTTGGGTGTAGTCGGGGTCAGGGGCCAGATTAATCTTTTCTATGAGGTTTGATGACACAATATTCACAGGGGGATCCAGTGTCAAGTATAGCTGTGACCCATAATCCATTAATGAGAACCTCTACTTTTGTTAAGGTTCCACCCAAGTTGAGGGAAAGACCTAGGACCTCCTTTAGCCGAAGATTAAAAGCTATTTTTTGTCAGTCTCAGAATATTTTTCTTTGATAGACTGCAGGGTGTGCACTCTGGGTTGATCATATTAGCGATGCAATGAGCTGGTTGGCATCACTAGCAGTGTCAATAACCTCCAGACCCCTCAGCACATGATGAGGATAAGTTCTGAGGGGCATCCTAGCCATATCCACTCTCTCGGTGATGGACAAGGCGCTGCCTGACCACCACATAGCCCTGACCCCCTAGGCGGGGATTGCGGCTAATAGTACCGCGCACAATTTACATAAAAATGTAGGGCTTGAGGGCAACGACCCTCAAAAATGGCATTCTGTCAAATCAGATGCCACATAATTAATAAACCTCGAGGCAAAGGCAGCAAAGGTCAACGTAAATGGCAACCAGGCCAATCAGAGGCCGCCAACCTAAATTCTGAGGTCCCGTGCATAGAGATTAGCAATGGTAAAGAGCAGCACAGCAAATCAAGGGCTGCCAAGCCAAATTATGCCAAAAATAGAAGTGGCATTAATCATGTCATTGGGCAGCTCAGCGAATCAGGAGCTGCCAAGCCAAATAAAACCAAAAGAGGAAATGACGGTATCAGGCAGCTCAATGAATCAGGAGCTGCCAAGTCAAATAACAACATAAAAGGAAATGGTGACATTGGGCAGCTCAATGAATCAGGAGCCACAAAGCTGAATCCACCGCTCATCAAAATTATAGAGAACCATGGCGAAGGGCAGCCCAGCAAATCAGGGGTTGCTGGGCCAAATTATCCCAAAAATGGGAATTTTGGCAATAAGGTCGAGATGAGCTCTGATTCGTCCTCAACAAATAAAAAATATGCGGAAAAGTTTCTGTAATGCCATGAGTACTCAATGAACAGTCTAGAATGTGCCTGGATGGGAATATCAGAGGCTGAGATTATTGAAATAGGCCCGCGGACTCTGCGGGGTCCAATTTTCCCACATCCCCCATTCCCTAATATAAAAACAAACCAAGCGAAGGTGTTTAAGACAACTTTGTCTTCTAATATATACAATAAAAAGCTTAAAAATCGAAAACAGAATTTTTAAATTCCAAAATCATTTATTTGAGATCTTAAAGAATCGTGGATTTTTGAGTGAAGCAACATGGACCAGTCCTCAAGTTTTGACGGAGCTGTCGCCTCACTTTATGCTCTCTCTGGAGGCCAAACTGCCCTCCTCAGTGCGAGCATCATCCTTACAGTGTTCCAGGGATATCTAAGCCGCTCAACAAGATAAAGGATGAGGGACCTCACCACAGCGGCTCTCTCTTGCCTATGGGCCCTCACATGGGCCCTCTTTCCCAACTTCTTTGTGGCAATGTAGAGAGACCCCGTTCATCACACTCTCAAGGTTTGACCTGTCAGGTACCTCTGCTTCACCTGGGGCTCCTAAAACATAATGAACACATCTTCACAACCCCCTTCTTATTTGTCATTGGAGGAGTTATCAATGTATTTCAGGAAGCCATAGGGTTTGAGGTTAGTTCAGGGCTTCCTGTCATGAAAACGGCAGAAGAAGTTTAGACTGGCCTGCCAGTCAGGATGCGTGAGCACCCAAAAAGCAAGCCAGAATCCCAGGGGCATTGCCGCATGTATAACGTTGTATGGAGCCACAAATTATAAAAGGGTAACTCGTTGGTGTAGAGCAGTTGTGAAAAGTAACCTGAGAACGAACCAGATGGAAACAAACCCAGACACTTGGGGTCTCGCTGCAGGTGGTTGTACCACTGGGATAGTTTCTACAGGGTTACCGATAGGTGTGTTCAATACAACTGAAGAGACAAGGGGACGGATCCTTGCTTGGAAATGGTGGAAGTAAGGCCACAAGATCCCAGTATATTGATGGCGAATAGTGAAAATAAGGGGGTTGAATTTCCAGAAGTGTGTTGCTCGTTGAATTCAATTGACAATGGTGGAAGTCATTGTAATCATCAAAACTGGTAATGCCCATCTGGTATAGGGATCAACAGGCCACCAGGGTAATGCCATTGGGACTTTGGCAAGAAGGATTTTAATAGAATGAAAATTGATAGTTTGCGGCATAAATTATATTGAATGGAAAATGAAGAAATTTTGACCAACAATTTTCTCAGTGCAATGCAACTGATTAAATAGTGTTTGATTGATGTGGGAACAAGCAGGGATCAGGTCCCTCAAATTTGACCTAATCAGCGAATTTTTTGGGGAAGGGGACAGATAAGCTCAATGGGAACTGACATCAAAGGATTTGGT
The DNA here is from genome assembly GCA_022478985.1 of Massospora cicadina. NCBI lineage: Eukaryota > Fungi > Entomophthoromycota > Entomophthoromycetes > Entomophthorales > Entomophthoraceae > Massospora > Massospora cicadina. Next base: position 122,460 of record JAKSZP010017084.1, read on the forward strand.
GGTAGGCTGAGTCACTGTCAGTTTGCCCTCAAATGCCTGAACTGAGACTCAACTGCATTTCTGGCGGTTGGCACAACAGTGTTTGTCCCAACGAGCAATGGGAACTTCCCTGGGCCACCTCACGTAGGGGCGGTCCCAATTGGTTGAAATTGGGTTTGGGATGCCCAACCCTCTCATGCCCAGTCGCTGGGCTGTTCATTTGGTCAAAAGACTTATATCAGCAGCAACACCTGATTTGTTGTAAGGGGCTTCAAACTGTCGTTGATGGTTTCTGATGATACTATCTTCACGTTAGGGATCATCCCTGAAAATTTTGAGAGGGGGTTAGCTTTGATGATTGCACTGCTGGCCGGATCAAAACTGTTGCAATTCCAGCTGATAATTTGATTTTCATCCCTTTTTGACTATGTGATTTCTGATTGTCAGGCTTCATTTCCATTGGTTTTGGACCAATTGACTTCAATTTGGTGATCTTAGCGCAGATTTCCTTAATCTGTCAGACAAGTTTGGCTGAGTCAAATGTTGGTACAGGGGAGGAATCCAAAGAGGAAGAGCTGTTACCCAGCGCTCATCTACCATGTGGGCAAGGTCACCCTGAGCAACGAGGGGTACAGCTGCCCTCTTCAGACCCTTTTTATTCAGAAATGGTGAAGATCGCCCGATCCATGCATAAGGGGACGTTCCCCTGGACTTAAATTACCCTTTCTTTTTCCAAAGGAAGGGCGCCACCACCGGGAACTGTACAAGGGCCACATCTTTGTGCACTTTGGGCAATTTGATTGGCATTACAGTCACGACTTATTTGGGGGTGGAGAGCATCAGGGTGGGACTCATGAAACGCCTCAACCAGTTTCATGCAGTTAGCTCAATTGTAGTCCTTAACCCAACTGTTCTCATAGGCCATATAACCTTTCCAGGATATGAGGTACTGAACAGACCTTTGGGACTTGAGGGATGCTAAAGTATTTTCCACAATCGGCCTCCTCCGCATTCTTGATTACAATCAGCTCAGGGTCTTCAAGAACAGTCCCCTTTAATGAGGACAACTGAGAAACCTGGAAGGCTGGGTGCTGTTTCCAATGGGCTGGTAGTTTTATCTGTAATGCACCATTTCCTAAGTCTTCCTCCACTAAGTAGGGGCCCAAACACTTACTTGCAAACTTTTGGGAGGGTACCTGCATTCTCAAATGGCGCATATCAAACATAACATAGGAGCCCACCATTATGTAATGACCAGGAGTTGTTTACGGTCTGCAAACCACTTATAGTTATTGATAGCTTTAGTGAGGTGCTCCTGAACTAAGGATTGAGTGGACCTAATTTTTTCAGCATTATCCGAGGCAGCTTGAACCTCAGGGCGCAAGCAGGGTTTGACTGAAAAGGAGGGATTATATCCAAGCATCGCTTCATAAGGAGAAAACCCCATGGAAGCGTGAATCCCGTTGTTGTAGGCAAATTGAGTGAGGGGAAGGTCATTAGCCCAGGTGTCCTGTGCAGCTGCAGCATAGCAATACAGGTACTGTATAATACATGGCTAACTCGCTCAGTTTGTCCATCAGACTGGGGATGATACACCATGGAGTGACAGGGGGAAATTTTTAAAATAGACAAAAGTTCACTCCAGAACCGTTCTATAAATTGTGAACCACGGTTGCTGATGATCTCCTGCGGGAGACCAAACATTGAAAACACATGGCACATGAAGAGATGAGCGATTTCTTTCTGATGTAATTGCAGAAGCACAGGGGATAAAAAATCGTAAAACTTGGTGAAATAATCAACTACCACCATCACCGCTGTAACTCATTAGAACAAAGGAGTTTGACAATAAAATAAACAGACACTGATGTCCATGGACCCTCCTCCTGTTGCAAGGGGTGGAGGAGGCCATTTCTCCTTTATTGGTATGACTTAGCCCATGCACATGTAACGCAATTGGTGATCCAGGCTAGAACTTCCTTAGTTAATCCCACCCAATTGTAAATCCACTTGATCAAATCGATGCATTTCTTATTGCTCAGATGGCCAATCGTGGGAGGGTCGTGGTGTGCTCAAAATACCTTGGCTCTGAAGAGAGGAGGAACCCAAATTTGTGACCTAAGATAAATTGTTTCATCCATCAAGGAATACAGGGAGTGTTTTTAATTTTGGTGCGACAATTGCTCGAGTAACTTCACTCCTTTGGGGCAGGCTATTTGGGCTGCTAAGACCTGTGCAATATGGGGGCGTCAGGAGCAAGGGCGACTGACGAGACAATGGGGGAAACAATCAACAAGATTTGAGCGGCAGGGATCATGGTAATAAGGTCCACTTCATCTGTGTCTGAGGGACTGTGGGCTGGGTTGTGGCTAAAAAAATTGGGAAGTATGTTTAGCGCGCCTTTTATGAATTTGTATTTAAAATTTAAACTGCACAAGTCCTGATAGGTGTGAGCTTGCGGATGCACCAATTTCTGGATTTTGTGAAAATACAAAAGAGTTTGATGGTCCGTACAAACAGTTAACTCATGCTGGGCACCCTGCAACAGGTACCTCCAATGAGTCAACGCCCATGCTACAGCTGCCAACTATCTTATTATAGATGGCCCAGGATTGCTCCTTAGAAGAAAATTATTGGGAAAGTAGGCAACTGGATGTTCCAATCCATCGTGGTCCTGGAGCAGAACTGCCCCCACTGCCACCAAAGATGCATCGTACACAATGATATATGGCTTGGCAGGATCTGCATGTTTCAGAATGGGGGGTATAAAAACACCTCTTTGATCAACTCAAACGCCTGCTGGCACTCAGGCATCCATCAAAAAGTACATTCTTGCCCATAAGGGGGTGGAGCGGGGCAGCTAACTGGGAGAGAGCTGGGGAAAATTTCTTTAGGAAAATAATGGTGTCTTAGAAACTCCATAATTATTTTCTGGGTTATTAAAGTTGGCCCTTCACAGATGACATCCAAATCATTGGGGGTTTCGTGTAGCTGTACTTAAGGACTAGGCTCCTAAGAAAGGTAATTTCCTCCTTATAGAACTCACATTTGAAATCTTGACTTACAAGCCCGCCTTGTGCAGAGCAACCATATCCGCTTTCAAGTCTATGGTGTGTTGTTTGGGAGTTGGGAAGTGAACTAATATGTCATCATTTTATATGTGACCGCGCAAGTGAACTGGAGGTCCCCCAATACACTGTCAGTCATTTGTTGAACGTAGCGGGCGCATTCTTCAAACCAAAGTGCATTACGCAGAATTGAAAAATGCCTCTCTTTGTTTGGATCGTGGTTAACCATTCTTACTTCTCCATCACCTAAATTTGGTTGAAGTCATTGATGAGATCCAGTTTAAAAACACATAGATTAAGTGATTGCTTGGCTGATTACCTGCTCCAAGGGCAGAGGGTAGTGATTGTGAACCGTAACTTTGTTCAAGTGTCCATAATCCATGCAGGGCTATAGGGAGCCATCAGCCTTTTTGGCGAAGACAATGGGAGATGCGACTGGCGATGTCTCTTTAAACAACCACCCTTTTTTGAGCATATCATCTATTCAAGGGTTAAGCAACCTCTTCCCCCACTGTGTGTGGATACAAGGTACAGTTGATATTCACCAACTACACCATTGTTCTAAGTCTCAGGTCAAATTTAGTGTGAGGAGGAAAAAGATCTGCCTTTTCAGAATCAAAGATACTTAGATAGCGCATTAATTATTTGGAAAAATTGGATATTGGCCCACAGAAGAAACGAGGGAAGTAATAGAGCTTCAGCCTTGAGTTTTCTTAAAGGTGTCGACTATAGGAAATTCACCATCCAGTTGATCATTAACGAATGACAACATTTTGACTACAGGTGTAAAACATGTTGTCAGCGCCACCATCCAACCCCAAAAATTACCGGGAACACTAAGTTTGGCATTGCAGAAAACCAGTTGCAAAAGCTAAACTGATGTACCTAGAAAGGTACTGGACATCGGACTATATATGATGTTGGGAGGCTGAAGAAGCCAACATCACCAAAGGACCTACGTCCATGTGCAGCTCCAATTGTTGGGCTAACTCAACGCTCATAAAATTACCCATAGCTCCGGTATCCACCAAAGCCTCAAAGGAGATGTGAGATCCAATATTGTTCTTCCTAGGCAATAAGAAATAAGCGAAGTTTTGCTTATTGGTAGATTCAGTCATTTCTGTTGCAACTGAAAAAATATGTTGCAACTGGTGAAATGGCAGGCAAATTGAGGGGAAGTTTGGGGCCTTTTCAGGAGTAAAGTTGGGAAGAACAAGGGCTTGAGAACTGGCTTCCTCCATCCGGGCTTTTACTGATTCATTGATAGGCGAACCAGGATAGCCCAACTCTGATGCAGGGGTAGTGATGGGCTCTGAGGCCAGAACTAATATCGGTTCAATGGTAACTGCATCCACGTTGCTATTAGGTAGTCCTATCATAAATTTCCCCCTTTATAGCGGGAAGTATGGTGAGGGAGGCGTTGATAGTGGTCGCAGCGTTACATATTTGATCCACTGCCCCTTTAGAGATGGACCAAATCTCGTGATGAAAAGAAACCAAATCCAACTCTGATCTAAAGAATGTCTGAAGCATATCATTAGAGATTTAGTGTGGGAGCCTGTTCACGGAGGGTAGAGATCAGAGAAGCCAAGCTGGGGGATCCAGCCATAGTAGAAAGCAATTGGAATAAACGGTCTGGGCGTGACAAAGGGGTTTCAAAGCAGCTGATATGACAGAAATCAGCGAGGTGGGATCCCCCGTTTGTGAAGAAAAATGAAGAAGGCCTCTTACCCAGCGATGGGCATCCCCTTCTACAACGTCCAACAGAGTGACCCCATGTTGGGCATGGGATAATGCGGCAGCATCGTTAAAGGCAATCGCAGATTGCATTATCACCTCAGAAAGGGCTTTGAGAACCTGACTCACAATATCTTGGGAAAGAACACTTGAATTTCCTTCTTGAACATTAGGTGGGGGAGATGTAGTAATCCACAAGGCTCTTCCAGACTGGAGAATTTTCTCCAAGGTATAGCGGATACTACCTGCAAAATCAGTAAGTTACCAAACGAACAACAAAAAGCTGACTACTGACTGCATGTTCATTTGGTAAAGGGTAACCACTACAGCGCCCATCTCGAAGAGAAGGGCGGAAATGGTCAGAAACAATGGATGGTCAATTATGTCATGAAAACGGCAGAAGAAGTTTAGACCGGCCTGCCAGTCAGGATGCATGAGTACCCAAAAAGCAAGCCAGAATCCCAGGGGCATTGCCACATATATGACGTTGTATGGAGCTGCATATTAGGAAATGATAACTCTTTGGTGTAGAGCAATTGTGAAAAGTAACCCAAGAACAAAACAGATGAAAACAAACCCAGACACTTGAGGTCTCGCTGCAGGTGGTTGTACCACTGGGATAGTTTCTACAAGGTTACCAATAGGTGTTCAATACAACTGAAGATAAGGGGGCGGATCCTTGCTTGGAAATGGTCGAAAGGTCACAAGATCTCAGTATATTGATGGCGAATAGTCAAAATAAGGGGGTTGAATTTCCAGAAGTGTATTGTCGTTGAATCCAATTGACAATGGTGGAAGTCATTGTAATCATCAAAACTGGTAGTGCCCATCCGGTATAGGGACCAACAGGCCACCAGGGTAATGCTATTGGGACTTTGGCAAGAAGGATATTAATAAAATAAAATTGATAGTTTGCGGCATAAATTATATTGAATGGAAAATGAAGAAAATTGACCAACAATTTTCTCAGTGCAATGCAACTGATTAAATAGTGTTTGATTGATGTGGGAACAAGCAGGGATCAGGTCCCTCAAATTTGACCTAATCAGCGAATTTTTTGGGGAAGGGGACAGATAAGCTCAATGGGAACTGACATCAAAGGATTTGGTGGTAGGCTGAGTCACTGTCAGTTTGCCCTCAAATGCCTGAACTGAGACTCAACTGCATTTCTGGCGGTTGGCACAACAGTGTTTGGCCCAACAAGCAATGGAAGTTCCCCAGGGCCACCTCACGTAGGGGCGGTCCCAATTGGTTGAAATTGGGTTTGGGATGCCCAACCCGCTCATGCCCAGTCACTGGGCTGTTCATTTGGTCAAAAGAATTATATCAGCTCCAACTCCTAATTTGCTGGATGAGGGCTTTGAACTATCGTTGATGATTTCTGATGATACTATCTGCACGTCAGGGATCAACCCTGACAATTTTGAGAGAGGGTTAGCTTTGATAATCACACTGCTGGCTGGATCAAAACCATCGGTGATTATGGCCAATAGTTTGATTTCCATCCCTTTTTTACAAAGTGATTTCTAATTGTCAGGCTTGATTTACACTGGTTTCAGATCAATTGACTTCAATTCAGTGATCTCAGTGCAGATTTCCTTAATCTGGTGGACAAGTTCAGCTAAGGCGAACGTGGGTACTGAAGGAGGAATCTGAAGAGGAAGAGCTGTTACCCAGCGCTTGTCTACCATGTGGGCGAGGTCACCCTGGGTAACGAGGGGTACAGCCGTCCTCTTCAGACCCTTTTTATTCGGAAATGGGAAGTTCGCATGATCCATGCACAGGGGACGTTCTACTGGACTTACACTTCCCTTATGGCAGGATAGGTCCTAGGGTTCTCCCCCACCTTATTAACTTTTGAGGGATGCATTGGAATTGTAATGGCTTGATTTTTGACCTTCAAAGTAGGGTTTGTGCTGCATCATGGCTACAATTTTTGGATTAGAGTTGGCTTGAGGAGAGGTCAAGGAGATAGCGTTGTAGAAGTGGATGCTTTAACTACGTCAGCTTTGAGTTTATCAGTGGCTGTGTGCCTTTGGGAAACATGCTGATTAGCTTTAGCGACCTAATCCTTGAGATCATTGTTAGTGAGGGCAAATGGCACCTGAGAGGGTTTAGGCTTAGGAGCAGACTTTGGAACCACTTAAAGAGGATCATTAGATGGCAAAACGATGATCTTGGCGGCAAGGTGGGGGCAGGGAGCGCTGCCCCATTGATGATAATTCACTCTGACTTACTAACTTAAGAACCTCATGTTTTCAGAGTGGGGGAAGGTCAGGTTTGAGCTCCACGGCCGGTGCTGGCCTCAGGGTGGTAGCCTGCATAGGGGTGCCCTAGGGATCAACATATCCTCCTTTGATGGGGCTTCAGTTGAGAGTTCCTCAATGGTCAGTTCAAGGGGTTTGACCCAACGCCTGAAGTAATTTCAACATCATAGATGTCTGAAACCTCCAGAAGAGCCTCCTTGATATCACAGATAGTCTGGAGGTGACTTTTAACTTAAATAAGATGCTGGGCTATAATAGAGTGATAAGTTAAGCCAGCTAGAATGGCCACATGAGCACCATCAAGAAGTGGCATTTTTATGAGCACTAAGGGCTGAGATTCACCATAAAATTGATCAACAAAAGTGCCAAGTGATTCTTCCCTTTTTTATGCTGAGGCACATAATTCCTTCTTTTTCTTCTTTAAATTCTGCATGAAGCCAAAGTCTCGTTAATAAGCGCTTGTTTAACCTTCTCCCAGATGCTTTGGTTGACCACTTTGTGAACCATTACTTTTTTAGCTACACAGTGTATTCAAAAAGTTCTGGGACTAACGTTTTAAAGACACAACTTTACAAATAAATAGACTTTCTTTTATCATAATTTAACATACAACCTTTCCCTCTCTATAAATATTTAAATTGCTAAAACAATTGTTAAAAGGTATACACATAGTTCCTATTTTGTATAACCATGTTTAAACCAGCTGTCACATTCTTCTGAATTGTCTCTACTTTATCAAAAGGATGAACCTTCAGTGCCACCTTCAGATTATAATTATCCACCCTATTCACCAGATTTGGCTCTGTCTGACTTCTTTCTGTTCTCTAATCTGAAGGTGGCACTGAAAGTTCATCCTTTTGATAAAGTGGAGACAATTCAGAATAATGTGACAGCTGGTTTAAACATGGTTATACAAAATAGGAACTATGTGCATACCTTTTAACAATTGTTTTAGCAATATAAATATATATAAAGAGGGAAAGGTTGTATGATAAGTTATGATAAAAGAAAGTTTATTTATTTGTAAAGTTGTGTCTTTAAAACGTTAGTCCCAGAACTTTTTGAATGCACTGTGTATATTACTCAAGTAGTTAGGGAAGTACATAACATTTTTGATGGTCAGTTGTTCCTTCCATCACTGATAATAAACGAATAAAAAAGATGCAATGCTACCCTCTTCTTGAAGGATTTGTCTATGAGGGGTTTATGAAGAACACGGAAGGCCATATGAGGGATTTGAGAAGAGTGCTGCTCAAGCATTATAAAGTGTTACAAAGCGCTGGCTAACTGTTGCTCTAAAGCAGCTAGCTGTGGCTGAGAGCAGTGGAGAGGTTGTGAGGGTCACTTTTCCCACCAACCTCCATTTTTTTAAAAAAACTGTGGCGTACAGCCCCTGTAGTGAGCACATTTGTTAGAATCAGGGTATGGTGTATGCTTGCAGGTGCTTTTTATCCCCTTTTTAACAAAATTGCAAAAGAAGCATTATTCTCAACTGCCAAAATAAAATTAAAAGGGGTTTATAGCACTAAAATAACTTAATACCACTTATAGCTTAATACTAAAAGTTTGAATATTTATGAGTTTTTCTTAATGGCGGTGAGGGGATCAAAAGTGAACCCAATCATGATCTCGCCACTTAGTATTTAGAGTAACTTGAGGCCCAAAGCAAGATGTTTAAAAAATTCTTTATTAGCTTCGAGCCTGATTAAAAAATATGGGTGTTATGAGCTATCAGAGCTCTTTGAGATTCATCTCGCTTCAATGCAAGAGCCAATGGTGGGTTAATAGCTGGCAAGAAGAACTTGGGTGACAAGGATTTAATATATTTAAACCAATCAAAATGGTGGAACCCCCAAATGACTTCTCTGATTCTGCCATAAGTTTGGTGTAACCTGGCTACTTAAATTAGGGCTATTTGGCTGAGGAGAGGGATTAGAAGAATTATCTGAGTTCAAGGGATTCCCCTGAGAATTGACTAGGGTTATTGTGGGATATCCGCCATTTTTTCTCTCAAAACACTCTTCTTACAAATTGGACCTGCATTTGTCCAACGCCCTTGAAATTCTTTTTCTTCCATTAAGAACTAGAATTACTCGGACAAAAGGTCTGAAAAGATGGTATCCAGCCCATACTGTACAAAGTCAACGCCATTAAGAACATTTTGCGCCCCTGAGCCTAAGGGATATTTAGGTATTCCTGACATGGTATGCTATTACCATCAATTCTTCCCTTTAATTTGCTGACTTAGCCAAGCCCTTGTTTTATCTCCTGCAAAAGAATATGCCCTTTGAGTGACGGCCTGAACAAGATCAGGGTTTAATGTGTTGTAAACCACCCTTTGTATTAAACTCATTTTTAGTTCATATGCATTTTGATTGACCCTTCTTGCTATTCATGGATGTGAGTGATGTCGTTTTTGGGGCCATCCTAGCCCAGCACATTAAAATCAGGTCGAATATCCAGTAGCTTGCTTCAGAAAGACTCTGAGAAAGGCCAAATGGAACTATAGAGTTACAGAGTGAGAATGCCTGGCTGCTTTGTTTGCGATCAAGCACTTTCAGTCCTACCTCTATGGCAACCACTTCACTTTTGTCACTGACCATTACTCGCTCAAATGGCTGCAGCAAATGAAGGACCTGGATTGTCGGTTATCTAGATGGGCCCTAAGGCTTCAGAACTACAATCTCACTATAGTCCATTATGCAGGAGCGATTTACTAAGACGCTGGTGGTCCCTCTAGGATGCTAGTACAGGCTGCTTTGACCCCCAAAGAGGACTAACTGTACGTTCTAATCGGCCAGCCCAAACGATGGAAGTTTGAAACTCCTGAGATCCAAGCTAAGCTCCAGAAAAAAAAAACTGAGATACCTAAATTAGGGAAGGAATGCTGTATAAGAAAGTTAATAAAAAGTGCCTCCCTTATATCCGCCCTTCTTAAACTGATGTTATCTTAAAAGGATATATGACTGTGGGACACATGGCATCTAAGAAGACTCACTGCATAAAGAAATTTTCTAATAGGACCATATGGTAGAGACTATCTTGAAGTTTTAGAGGCATGTATACTTGCCGGTTCAAAGCTCAAGCCAGTCCCTAGTATCAGCACTCAGTCATGGCCCCATTAAGTCCCTTTATTGTCATTAGCATTGTAGTAGACCCTCTACCCACCCAGTTACATGGCCATAAATATATACTCTTAGATGTATACCAATTGATCAAATATTTTGAAGCAATTTCTGTCCCCTGCTGCCACTGCAAAAAGCATGGCTCTATTCCTTATTAGATCCATTTTCATCTAGCATAGGTGCCTACAAACTTTACTTTTTAGAAAATGAGCTATATGTCACCTCATATTTAGTCCAAGAACTAACTTCGCTTTTTATAACAAACCAGAGTGTCAGACATTGCCCTCACAGCTGAAAAATAAGAATGTTTTAGGGAAAATTCAGTCAAAAAGGGGAGATGTTGGCCATTTGCGATTTTCTAATGTTAATAAGCTCGATATAATGGAAATGATGCTATCAAAGAGACTGGCAAAATGACCTTGGCCAAATCCCGGTGAAACCCCATTAATTGGGGTAACACCAGTTTTGAAATCTGTATGCGCAAAATAAAAAGCGAATGGTCATATTACTCTGACCATGAAAAGGACTTTGGGTCAACCAACGGAAGGTACTCCCCCTACCATCACCAAGTCCTTCACAGCACCTACGTGGGGACTCCCCTTTTTATAGGCATGGCGGAGGTCCCCCAAGGTAAAAGTTTTTTTATAGCAGTGATTGGTTGAGGCACTTAAAAACTTACCACATGGGTACATTCTGCCCCAAAACCCCAATTATCATTTTCCTAAAAAATAACTCACATTTCCCATGATCTGATAGGATAATCTATCATATTTCCTAATTTGAATGCATCAAATCCATTCCAAAAATATCATCAAATTCCCCAACGCTCAAAATCAGTTTAAATACAGATTGGGCGGATACTGAGGGGATCACTTTTCTTCTTACCCCTTCTTTACTAATAAAAACTCATAGAAAACCCAAGGTTTTATTAGTGCATTTTCATTAATTTTATTAATACCTTTTGTGGAATCTAGCGGCGTTAGCACCAGAAAGCACCTAGAAGGCTGAATTCCTATAAAATGGTGCTCACTACAGGGGACACCTGTGCACTTCAAAATTCATCAAAGATGGAGGCTTCAAACATGAATAACCCTACCACTTTTCCTCTTCATATTGAATCACGTCTAGTTGCTCTGGAAAAGCAACTAGCAAGCGCTCTATCCTATCTTAAAGAACTTGAGCGGCGCTCAATAAAACCATGTTTTACAGATAAATTTATCCCTGGCGAAGGGAATATTGCTACTTTCTTGTAAATTTACAAAGCTTCTATGGATGGCACCACAGACAAGCAAAAAGTTCACCACATCCTTCCTTGTTTAAGTCATCTAGCTCAAGAGAGGACAGTCCCTAATCTGAACCCTTCATACACCTGGGCAAAGGTAAAGGAGGCTCTTTTGGCTGAATTCGGATCACAACAGAGTCTGCACTTTGAAAATAGGCCTTTATGCTCCTTAGTATGTTTGAAGGTGAGTCAACCATTGCCTTTGCTGAACGCTTTTACCTCACTGCGCAAATTTTGTCCACCTCTAACATGATTACCTTTGATGATGCTATCGCCGCCCTATTAACTGGGTAAGCCTCTCAACCCTCTCTAGCCATACATATCATCTCAGTAAAACGCCATTTAAAAAACATACGCGACCTTAAAGAGACTTTGATAGAAGTTGCTGACTTCCAAATATGTGCTAAATCAAATGACGCTGTGGTGAAACCTTCAGTATTAACCATTGAGGAGTTTCCGCCATATGTTGAACAGAGGAGAGTGAGCCTACCTGTGTCCCTCTCCTGCTAAACCTGCTCCCTCAATGTGACTTAAAAAGGTTATCACTCCTTCTTATGAATTAAAGCCCTTTAAGGTAGTAAAACCCATACGCCTGCATAAGCTCAGTAAAGCTGCTGTGCCTACCCCTCCAGTTAAACTGGTAAATGCGCGCCCTAAGGCTCTTCAATCTCCTCTGGCCATCTCTCCTAACTCAATCGTGGCATTGCCAGTTGTTGAAATTCCCTTGGGGACGTATCTGAGGGGTTATGATGACGTTGGTTATCACATATTGGGAGCCTCCGCAGAGGTAGAGGTACCTGATCATTTGAACGCTGGAGGAGTAGATGAGATCACCATACCTGAGGAAACTTACCTTAGCCAAATTCTAGGGTTTCACAAAGCTATTGACACTGCCAGCGATGGTGATCACTTCATATCTAGCTTGATTTGACCTATTCAGCTGGTCCATACCATAAAAATCATAATGGATAAATACCCTGAGACCGCAAAAAATCTAACCTCCACCTTCTGGCTCAAGGGGGTCTTAGCTTTGTTACCTAAATTTGGAGGAACGCTCACTAAGGTTGAAGTGGTCATTCAAAAGGTCCTGATACTAGCCATCTTGGATACTGGCTCCCAATCAACGTGTTCTCCACTAAGCTTATTAAGGAGATAAAGCTAGAGCCTGACTTTGAGTACATGCAAGAATTTTGAACCGCTGGCCCCACCAATACCCATACTGGGGCATACTCTTCCCTTCCCATTTAAATTGGGAAGCTTATCCTATAAGTTCCTGCTGTGGCTTTGTACAACAACGCAAATGATATGCTCATCGGCACTCAATTTATGATTGAGTATGAAGGAATAATTAACCTGAAGCAAGGGTCCTCTCGTTACACAACTTTGAAGTCCCTTTTGTCCTATCCATTAAAGAGCCCAGCAAGCATGAATACTCTTGCCTGTTCGAATACCCTTTTTCAGCTATAACCATGCCTTATTCCACTTCCAGGCGCAACACAAAGAAATTACTCAATTCAGTGGATAATGGTAATGGTATCACTTTCCACGCTGCAGATGAGGTCTTGATTAAGCCTGGTGAACAAAGAGTGGTTGATATTAAGATCACGCTTCAAATCCCACGCCATTGCTTGTTGCACCTTATAAATATTGAGGGCGTTAGCCCCTTGGAGCCTCATGTCTTGCCTGGGATACTAGACCCAGCTTACCAGAGGCCTATTACCATTCTACTAAAAAATCTCACCAGCAAAAACATGATCATATGGAAACACCATGGGATTGGCAGAGATTTCCTATTCCCAATAGAGGACATCGCACATATCCACTATATTGGCTATATGGCGTACTTGGGCATACCCATGGACAACATGGTGTGTATCTTTCCCAATGTCCATATTTCGGATAAGCTGACCCCAGAGGAGTTGGAGAAATTTCATGCCTTGTTAGACGAATATAGTGACATATTCTCCAAATTGGATACTGACTTTGGCCACATGAAGGGCTGGTGCCACTCCATTGATGTGGGTGATGCCCAGCCTATTAGGTCTAAACCTTATCGCAAGTCAAAGGTGGAGGAACAGCATAAAGGACTGAGCTCAAGAAGTTATTAGACGCCGGGACACTTGCCTTCACAAAGCCCTTGGTCTTAACCCCTCCTATTAATTAAAAAGAAAAATGGAGGTCATCAGATAGTCATGGATTACTGTAGGTTAAATAGCCTCACTATGAAGGATAGCTATACTGCCCCTCGCATTGATGATGCCCTGGACCATCTCTCTGGATCTAACTTCTTCTCCGCCATGTAATTGCACAGTGGCTATTGGCAAATGGACCTTTCTCCTCAAGATCAGGAGAAATGCGCTCTTATTTGTAGTGAAGGTCTCTTTCAACTCATAAGGCTACCCCAAGGGTTGTGCAATGCACCTGCCTCTTTCCAGCGTATGATGGATCAAATCTTGCAGGACCTCAATTTAACTTGTGTCATTGTCTATCTTGATGACACAAAATGTTCTCAAAAACCTTCAAGAAAATCTTGATCACTTGAAGGAGGTGTTTCAACAGTTATGTAAGTATACTAATAAGTTGTTCCCTCTAAAGTGTACCTTCTTCTAAAGAAAATTGGATTTCCTTGGTGTTAAGTTTTAGCTGATGGTGAAAGCTAAAAGGACTTAACAATGAATCTAAGGATATATTTCACTTTTTGAATGTAACTCCTGCTTGTAATCAGATAGTAAATTATCTGATAATCCTCGATATTAGCCAACTAACTCCCGTACGCTCATCGTTCTTAAGTCTACTGGCAACAACAATTACAAGATCTTCTGTCCTCATATAAAATTAGGAAATTATTCCTCTATAATTGGGACTACTTATCTGGCAGGTAAACTGAGTACTTCTCTTTGGGAAGTATAAATACACACAACTATCTAAAATAGATGTAAAGTCAACAGATACAAATACAGATAGATAACAGATGGACAACAATAATCAATAAACTAAGAGACAGTAGTTATTAATGATATAAATTTAAGTGATAAATATGATGTTTTATTATTTGTCCAGGTGCCGGTATTATATACCTCTTAGGAATCTCCTGGCCAAACTCATCTATTAGATGAGTTCATTCATTTATGCCAATTCTCTGTTGATCATGGAAATAATCATAAAATATCCTCAAGTCAATTTGGCCCATGAATTGACTAAAAATAACAATTGTTTCAGCCCAAAAGAAGGCAATTTGACTCTCATAATTGGGATAATTTTGGTTGTAATCTCAACACTAAAATTTTCCCAATTAGAGCTATGTCATTATTCGATGAATAACAAAAAATAGGGATAATAATATATATGAATAATAAAGATGACGCACCCCTAATAGGGATGTCAGCAGGCCTTTCAATAGCACTAAGTACACACTTAAATGGGACGCCTATGTTTAAGTGCTTAATAAACCAATTTTATTAATTGAACCCAAAACTCCACCTTAGTTCATTAAGATTAGGGCACTAATTTAGGAGGTGCAATTCAGTCAATGCCGTGAGACCACATTGCACCCAAGTGAACCCATAATCAGCCATAATGTGATTATATCATAGCTATTATTAGCTATGATAATTGGGACAATTTAAGTACGATTGAGGTGGTTTTGGAATGAATTTGGTTATGTGGTTAAATTGGGAAGGATCAAAGGATCCATCAATGGGATTAACCTACTAGCAATAATTGTTTTCTCAAAGGGTTTATTTTTGAGTCAACCATCAAAATTAAACTTTCCCCCCCACTTGACTGAAATATAAACCCTGAGTTTCCCAATTCTCTCTTCATATCTGTAAACAACACCTCTTTAGCATATCAGAAATTCATCACTGCTCATATTCCCAAAAAATGTTGTTATTTTAACTAATTGGACCAAAAATTTTATATGAATATTTTTTATATTATTTTAAGAGTCCTAGTTAAAGTGTCTTATTTTTTACCAACTTTGATGTTGTCCATTTGGCCCTGACTTTTTTTCATTCAGCAGCTAGATTGGGCTGAATTGGTGTACAAATATGAAGGATCAGGTCCCAAGTCACCTCCCCCTTGAAGCAGAGGAATAAAATTCTTTTTATTTATTAAAATCTACCATTTTCTTATTACTTATAATATAAAATCTTTTCAATCTTTTTATTATGTATATAGATGAGATATAATTTAATTCTTTTACTATTATTACATATTTTTTCTTATTATTATTACTTTTCCTCATACTTACTATTTTCTTTTAATTGTATATATTTATGTTTAAATTCTTTTCTTCTAATTGGCCCTCTTCCTAAACTTTCTTAGGAATTTAGCATGAACTCAATTATAGACATGCCCAGAATTTTTCTCCTTAATAGTGTAGGAGAAAATTGATGTCTTCTCTATAACGTCAAATGGGCCAACCCAAATGCAATTTAACTTGTGGGTTCAGCCCAAACCATGGGTATTACAAAATAAATACCTCATCCCCCACAGCAAATTTGGGCAGATTGTATCTGTTTTTTGATCTTTTTCATGTTGGGCCTTACAAAGTTTTGAGTTATTAACGAAAGGCTGGGCTTGCAGTATAAGTAAGGTTTCTTCAAGCTGCTCAATATACTGAGAATAACTCAATTCTTGGGGCTCTTGTAGCAAGGAATACAACAATGGCGGTAAGACTGGATGCTTCCCATATAGAAGTTGGAAAGGAGACATCTTCGTGACTGAATGGCAAGAGATGTTGTAGGCAAAAATGGCCAAACTGAGGAATGTACTCCATTTGGAGGGCTTCTAAGAAGTCAGTTTTCTATAGGATATTGACAAGTGTTCTGTTAACTCATTCCACTGCACCACTTGTTTCTGGGTGGTATGGAGTTGAAAGAACACCATGTACCCCCATTAATTCATTGATCTTATGGAGAATAACTGCGGTGAAATTTGTGCCATTATCCATTAATATGAATTGCAAAAACCATGCCAATTAGTAAACTTGCTCCAATATAAATTTAGCAGTTGTTGAGGATCCTAAGTCCCAAATAGCACTGGATTCAACCCATTTCATCTGGTGATAAACTGCCACAATAATATATTTGGCTTTTGCATTTCTGATTGGAGGGGTCCAACCACATCTATGGATATAGTGTGCCAAGAAAATTTGGGCTAAACAAGCTGGTTTGAAGTAGCTTTTAAAAAGTGCTTTTCCCCTTGGCACTCTTGGAAACAGCTCAAAGTTTCATGGATGTCAAAATGCATTGATTCTCATTAGTAATTTTGCTTGAGCTGCTCCTTTGTTTTAAAGCCTCCATGGCCAGTGGCCTTATGAGCAGCTAAAATTAAATCTGCTCGATCCAAAAGACATGGAAATATATATTTCTTCTCATCAATCACCTTGAATAAGACTCCTTTTTCAGTGTAGGTATCCTTTCTTAATTTGTAGAGAATTTTCTGCACTGGTTTGGGCTCATCGGCAAAAGTTCCACTAACCATCTTCTGAAACAAGGCATCCTCAGGCTGTCAGAGGGTTGCCACGATAGGCAGATGGGACAAACAATCAGCATTCTGATGCTTAGCACCAGCTTGGTGCTTGATGGTATAGTCATAAGCCTGCAGCTTAAGTGCCCAGCGAGCCAAATGCCCTTCTGGCTCCTTCAAGTTATTAATCCAGATTAGGGGTTCATGATCAGTAACTATGGTGAAATGCACTCCATGAAGATATACTCAGAATTGTTTATAGGCATAAATAACTGCCAAACATTCCATTTCTGTCACAGTATAATTTCTTTCATGGGCATTTAGGGTCCGACTAGCATAGGGTACTGGGTGCTCTTCGCCATCTTCTCCAACTTGGGACAAAACGGCTCCAATTGCCATTAATGACGCATCAGTCTGGACAATAAACTCCCAGTCAAAGTCAGGATAGCGCAACACTGGTATGACTAATAGGGCTGAACAAAGCTGGTCAAATGCCTCCTGGCAGAGCAATTTCCACTCAAAGGAGACTTTATCCTTAAGTAGATAAAACAATGGTTATCCAATTTGAGCAAAGTTGGCAATAAATTGGTGATAGTACCCAATCATGCCCAAAAATACTTAAATATCCCGCTCGGATTTGGGCCTCTTCATTTTAGATATTGCTTTCAATTTGGCCAGTTTTGGACGAAGACCTTCTTTATCAATTACAAACTTAAGGTATTTCTGCTGTTACTTATAGAATTGACACTTCTGGGGCTTGATCTTCAAGTTTGCAGCTGCTAACCTCTTTTAACCTCTTCAGGTATTCCAGATGTTCATCAAAGGTACGGCTGAATATGTTTATATCATCTAGGTATACTAGTACACATGACAATTTAAGATCTCCCAGTATAGTGTCCATCGCTCTCTGGAAGGTTGCTGGAGCATTACAGAGTCCTTGGGGCATCTGCATTAGTTGAAATAACCCTTCTTGGGTAATAAAGCGCACTTTTCTCACTCAACTTCAGGTAGGTCAATTTGCCAATACCTGCTAATTAAATCCATTTCTGAGAAGAACTTTGCACCCCCAAGCCTGTCTAGGGCTCGTCAATATGTGGGAGAGGATAGGAATCCTTTTTTGTAATGTTGTTAAGTTTCTGGTAGTCAATAACAACCCTGTTGCTCCCATCTTTCTTTTTTACAATGAGAATTGGGGCAGCCCATGGACTCTTAGATGGTATTAACATACTGCGGTCAATAAGTTCCTTAATTTCCTTTGACACAACCTCTTCAGCAGTTTTTGAACGCCTAATCGGCCTCAATTGGATAGGTAAATGGTCCTCAGTATCTATCGTATGGGTTATTCCTTGAGCACATCCCAGGTCAGAATCATCTTTGGTAAATATTTCGTGGTATTTCTCAAATAATTTTCGGACTTGGTCCTTTTTCTGATCATTTATTTCCCCTAAATTGGCCACAGGTATGACATTATGCACATAATTTAACTCATCATCGGGAAGCCCTAGATCATTCAGGGTTCCAAAATTGTGGAAAGATTCAATCTCCGTGATAGGAATCAGATGGAGATAGGCAACCACCTGGTGCCTTTGATAAAAATTGGCCGATTCTGCATGTTTGCACAGAGGACACTAATTTCTTGATGTCCAGGAATAATTATCCCAGGCGCCACATTAGGTTCAAGTCGAGTTTGGGACCAAGGTTGATAAACTTCACCTTAAAGTCCTTCTGGGATTTAAATTGTTAGCCATTCAGGACTACTGTCTGCATTCCAGAGTCCAGAGTTAGCTCCCTGTTTTCATGGAGGGGTATTCCCTTAGACTTGTGGATTTGAGTTGGCAGGGCCTTGACACGGCGCTTTAATTTATGGTATTTGATAGGGATTATTCCATCCTGATAGGCCAAACTAATAAACAAATTAGTCTTCTTGAGTCCCAATTTTGTATTCTTTGTATAGTAAATCGGGATGGTTTGGTTCAGGATGGTTAAGGTGTCATCCTTATCACTAGTAACTACTCCATATCTTCTCATAAAATCAGTGGCAATAAGGACCTCTAGTTCTGATTAGGCAAGACTATAGCTGGAGCGGATACTACTATAGACCCAAACCTTATAGGTAAGGCACTATATGCCCCAAGAGCTCTGGCGGTATGTGTTCCTGAAGTGCCATATTCTTAATCATGGGCAACATCCGGAGCTATTCCCAACTTCTTCACCAACTTAGTGCTGACAATATATAAAGGAGCTCCACTATCAATAATGGCCCAAACATGGACCTTATTGACAGAAATATCAGCATAGGTACACTCAGAGTATGATTTAAAATTGTTTATTAAGTGAATAGATTCAGAGTTGCCCGACTCCAAGTGTGATTTGAGGCAAGAACATATTTTAGGGAAGTTTCCCGCCAGAGTCTGCATAGGGATTGGGACCTGTACATCTTTTAAGGAGGGCAGGTCACTAGAGCAAGTAGTATGAGGATCAAGGCCATGGTCCATAACCTGCTTAGCATATAGTTTAGTCACCTCTATTCAGGCTTCTTCTGAGGCTTCACCTAATTTTTGGCCTTTTCAGGATCTGGTTGTGACCATATGTACATCGTCAGACATAATATGATGTAAGGAATCTTTGTTAATTGAATTAGACACAAAAAGTTTGCCAGGATCGGGAGGAATGTTTTTGGTATAATGGGTGGTAGTAGAGCATTCCGCCTCTACTCCACCTGCCCTTTTCCCGATTCTGAGTCCTTTTCAACTTTATATGCCACATTAAATCCTGATTTCACGTTCATTCATGTATAACACTTATTTGCAAAGTGCCCTTTTCTACTGCAATGGTGGAAAGTGATGGCATTAGATTTGGGATAGTCAGGTTTTTTGTTCCTTAGAATTCCCATGTTTTCTTGATTGTGACTTGTACTACTATATTTCTGTTGAGGACGCACCTGTCGCAGATTGTTTGGCCGACTTAGCGCTTCAAAACTTCTTGCACAGCGGCGTAAATAGTCCACAAGTCTATTTGTTTCCATATCACAATTAAAGGCAGGAATCATTACTCATTCTAAATCACAATAGGGCTGCACAGCATGTTGCATGGCAAATAACACTTCATATTTGGTCATAATGTTTGATATGAGGAGCACTTTGGCTTTATGATAAAATCAATCGGCAAAGTCTTTTATGGACTCATTGGGTCAGAACTCAATATTCAATAGCTCCATCTTTTGGGTTGACAGTTTTTTGGGCCCACCAAATTCCTTAATGACAGCCTGTCTGGCCTCATTGTCGGACCTATATTCCCCTAAATAGAGAATTACAAGGTCTACGCTATGCAAATCCAAACAATTGATGAGGGCTGTCACTTTTTCATGATCAAATGCTCCTCTCATGGCCTTTTCAAAAAGCTTTAAGAAGGAGTATACATTTCCTTCTTTATTGAATCTCGGAATATTAAGTGGTTTGAAGTCGTCTCTGCCTGAGTCCCTATCCAGAGAGGCAGTTTCTTTTCTTAAGTTTGATTGACTTGGAGAACCTTCTGGCAGATTAGGATGTTGTGAGCGACTTGGAGTGGGCATAGAGGTCAGTACACGTGGTATATTTCGTGTATTCAATACATCCATTCCATAGTCTTCATCTGCCTGATGATAATCTTCATAATCGCTTGACTCTGTTTTCTAAAATTGGGACTGACGCGGCTTCTTAAGCACAACTTGGCATGCCTTTGCGCTACTTCATCCTTCCCTCTCCCAAGATTGGTCACACACTTACAACTATTAATCTTAAGATTTTCCATCTCCTTGTTAACTTGAAACAGATCTGCTTCAGCTAATTTCAGTCAGGCCAAAAGTTCTTTCGTTTCTTCTGACATTCTCATCATTCTAGTGTTGGCAAGTGACAGTCGACTCTCCATATTATTTTTCTCATCAAATAAGATTGTATTGGAAGTATGGAGTTTGCAAATAGTTGACCATATGTTGACTAAATCAGCCTTGTTATCTAAATTGTCTGGTTGTTCTACTTTAGCAAGAGGTAACTGGGCTAAAGCCTCAATATCCCTCTGAGTAGCTGCAAATTCAGTCCGAATATAATCTTCCAATTTGACATATTTTTTCTTCTGACTCTTGGAGGGTTTTCCTTGAATCATGACCCTGTTGTAGAAGATTTTCCGTATTGGATGCTACGTAATGGTACTGCTTCTTAAGTCTGATGCACTGGTTGGTAATATCCTTTTTCCACTGACTTGAGAATCCAGAATTATTTTGCGCTTGTGTTGCTATTTTTGGGATGCCTTCATTAAGCTGAGCTACCAACTTGTCAATCTGACCATGAGCTTCTGCTGAGGCTCCAGTGTTCAAAACAATTGCTTTGCGCACTTCTGCAAATCAAGTATCCAGCTTCTCTAACAAGCAAGATTGGGCTGACCGTTCCTCATCTTGGATATTGTGGAGGTGGGAAAGCTCAAGATTTTGGCATGCAAAAATGCGTTGAGCATGCTTAATAGATGGTTGTACAAAATTGACTAAATATTCGTATGTGTTGGCCTGATTATCTTGAAGTCTTTGGGCCAAAGCAGCCATGGTGGCTTCTATTTAACTTTGATAAATTTCTTTCTTCAGGGCTTGGTCCTTCATATAATAAAATAGACCAAAGTTTGGGTCAATTGGTGAAGAACCAACTTGGTAACCTTGAAACAAGGTTCCCAACATTTCCTTGATGTTGGCTTGGGTAAACTCAGCCAGATTAGAAGGTGAAGTTGGACCTTTTCCAGTTGATTTTAAATCTAATAAGTACTCGTTCCCCTCCTCATTGTCAGAATGATTTGATGTAAAATGTTCAATAAACTGAACATTGCATGTTTCCATATCGTTGTCACTGTACTTTCTGGCAAAAGTATAAAAGCTGATTTTCTATATTCATATTAGGTAGTTGTTTTTTTGAGTGAGCACCAAAATAATAAGTTTTCAGCTGATAGTGAAAGCTAAAATGACTTAACAATGAATTTGAGGATTAATACTCACTTTTCAAATGAAAATCCTGCTTGTAATCGGGAAGTAGATTCTCTGATAATCCTTGATAATAGCCAAGTAACTACAGTACACTCATCGTTCTTAAGTCTACTGGCAACAACAATTACAAGACCTTCTGCCTTTGTACAAAATTAAAAATTATTCCTCTATAATCAGGACTACTTCTTTAGCAGGTAAACTGAGTACTTCTCTTTGGGAAGTATAAATGCACACAACTATCTAATATATATGTAAATGCAACAGATACAAATACAGATAGATAACAGATGGACAACAATAATTAATAAACTAAGAGACAGTAGTTATTAATGATTTATATTTAAGGGATAAATGATGATGTTTTATTAATCAGCCAGGTGCTGGTATTATATTCCTCTCAGGAATCTCCTGGCCAAACTCATCTATTAGATGAGTTCATTCATTTATGCCAATTCTCTGTTGTTTATGGAAATAATCATAAAATATCCTCAAGTCAATTTGGCCCATGAATTGACTAAAAATAACAAATGTTTCAGCCCAAAAGAAGGCAATTTTACTCTCATAATTGGGATAATTTTGGTTGTGATCTCAACACTAAAATTTTCCCAATTAGAGCTATGTCATAATTCGATGAATAATAAAAAATAGGGATAATAATATATATGAATAATAAAGATGACGCACCCCTAATAGGGATGTCAGCAGGCCTCTCAATAGCACTAAGTACACCCTTAATTGGGACATCTATGTTTAAGTGCTTAATAAACTGATTTTATTAATCAAACCCAAAATTTCATCTTAGTGCATTAAGATTAGGGCACTAATTTAGGAGGTGCAATTCAGTCAATGCCGTGAGACCACATTGCACCCAAGTGAACCTATAATCGGCCATAATGTGATTATATCATAGTTATTATTAGTTATGATAATTGGGACAATTTAAGTACGATTGAGGTGGTTTTGGAATGAATTTAATTATGCAGATAAATTGGGAAGGATCAAAGGATCCATCAATGGGATTAACCTATTAGCATTGATGTTTTTCTTAAAGGGTTTATTTTCAAGTCAACCATCAAAATCTAACATTTGGCCACTCCATTTTCCAAGAAGGAATTCAACCCATGCAGAACAAGGTTGAAGCCAACTCAAACAAACTGCCCCCTAAAAATCTATGGGATATTCAGTTATTTTTGGGGATGATGGGGTATTACCATCAGTTCATCCCTAATATTGCCCAACTCAGTGAGCCACATGTCCGGCTATTAACCAAGGATACCCCTTTTTGTTGGGGTGCTGAACAAAAAGCCTCTTTTGAGATGATAAACAACTACTACAGCAATGTCCTCTCTATGGCAGCCAGATTATAATAAACCTTTCGCCTTGTTCACTGACGCCTTGGACTATGCTGTTGGGGCCAGCTTACCCATATTAGATAAACATAGTATTGATCATCCAGTATCCTATTTTAGTAAGATGCTGTCAAAGGCGGAATGCAACTACAGTGTAACAGAGAAGGAGTTTCTTGCTGTTCTATTAGCTGTAAAGCACTACCGCACTTTCCTATATTGAATCACCTTCACTGTGGTTACTAACCATGTATCTCTCTAAAGTTGTCACAGAACATGAAAGATTCTACTGGTTGGCTAGATTGGTGGGCTCTAAAGCTCCAGCCTTTTGACATGAAAAAATGAACACTGTGCTGGAACCCATCACTTAAATGTTGATGGGTTGACTCAGCTACCAGTCCTTCGCTTGGATAATAGTGAGGCGGAGAGGTTACATGACCTCTTAATGACCCCAATGACTGGGAGGATGAGGATGAGCCTGTACAAAAAATGTTAACCTAGCACTCTCATAATACCAGATTGGAAAATGGGAAGTTGTATAAGCAGATGGGGGCAAAATGGCTGCCTTACCTTCGGCCCTTGGAACGTGTACCTGCTATACTAGAAGCTCACTCTACCCTAGGTCATGGAGGAAAAGAAAAATTATGAGGTGATCAATTATCAATACTTTTGGGATGGAATTATGGAAGCTATTGTTGACGCCTTGGAAGCTTGCCTTACATGTAAGAAGCAATCTGGTTTCAAGACTAGATACCAATAATAACCCACTACCCCTCAACAACCATTCCATACCATCAGTTTGGATATAGTAGGTCCCCTTACTCAGTCTACTAGTGGGAAAAAATTTATACTAGTATCTATCAATCATTTCACTAAATGAGTGGAAGCCGTAGCTCTCCCTGCTCAAACGGCCAAGGCCACAGCCTCGTTTCTACATTAAAACATTTTCACTCATCATGGCTGTCCCCAAGTATTATTATGCGATAATGGTAAAAATTTCACCTCCAGAGTAGTTAAAATCCTGTCCACATCCATGGGAGCTAAACAACTTTCTCAGCTCCATATAAGCCCTCCATAAATGGGACCGTGGAAAGACAAATTTTTACCTTGGTGTCTATTCTACGAAAAATGGCCTTGTCTGAGCCACTTCATTGGGATCATTTCTTACCCAGTGCTCTTATGGCCTACCAAATTAGTTATCACCAGGTTTTGAAAATGTCCCCTTTCCATGTCTTGTATTGGCGGGAACCAGGAATACCTGCCCTCTTAGTCAAAGATATATTTTCCTCTAGAGTTGAGGAACCTGAGAAGCTCATGAGAAGATTGGCTTAGCGCATCATTTAACTCCAATCTGAGACAATGACCAATTTAGCAAAAACCGTGACTAAAGAAGGGCAGGCAGCCATTGAGCTCAGAATCCCCTACCTACATTCCAAGTGTTTGGTATTGTATTGTACAACTTAACCGCATCACTCCTGGAAGCTGTAAGCTTAAATCAACTTGGGAGTCCCTTCATCATCACGTACAAGAGAAAAAAGAGAATACATCAAGTCTCTAGCTACTGGTATTACCATAAATCTCGTACATGGCTATTTCCTATGGCCTTACTCTCTCCTAACATCTTGAGGGGGTGATGTTGGACATTTGCCCTCACAACTGGAAAAAATAATGTTGCAGGTCAAATTTAGCTGAAAAGGGTAATTTAGCCATTTGAAATTTTCTGATGTAAAAAATTGCAATTCTAATGGAAATGATGCAATCAAAGAGATTGGCCAAAAGACCTTGCCAATTCTCAATGGAACCCCATTAATTAGGTAGCACCATTTTGAAACCTGAACGGGTGCAAAAAAAATCAAATAGTCAGATTACTCTGACCACATGATGGACTTTGGGGCAACCAGCAGAAGGTATTTCCCCTACCATCAACAAGCCCTTCACAGCACCTACATGGGGATCCCTCTTTATAGGCATGGTGGAGGTCCCCCAAGGTGAAAGTATATTTGATAGCAGTGATTAGTTGAGGTACATCAAAACTTTACTGCATGGGTACATTCTGCCCTAAAACCCCAATTAACGTTTTCCTAAAAAATAACTCACATTTCCCACGATCTGATAGGAGAGTTGATCATATTTCATAATTTGGAATGCGTTGAAGCTATTCCAAAACTATCTTCAAATTCTACCAACCTCAAAATCAGTTTAAATGTGGATTGGGCAGATATCAAGAGGATCACTTTTCTTCTTACCCTTCTTTACTAATTAAACTCATAAAAAACACAAGGTTTTATTAGTGCATTTTTATTAAATTTAATAAAACTTTTGTGGGATCCAGCGGCGCTAGTATGAGCGAGCACCTAGAAGGCTGGATTCCTACACAGAGCTTTACCTTTCCTTACAACCCATCAACTATTGGAGACGCTGAACGTGCTACTAGAACCCCCATCACTATCATGCAGAAAATGGCTGCCTCTGACCCTATTCACTGAAACCATTTTTTACCCATTGACTTAAATGCCTACAAAATAAGCTACCAATAAATCATCTAGATTTCCTCATTTTGAGCTCTATATGTGCGTGCTCCCTGGTTACCAAGTAGCGTTCAGCATCTGCTTGATACCTCCCTTCCTGAGAACTCTAAATTTTAAATATGATGGCCTTATTCAATAAAAATGTCTGGCTCTAAGCTCTAGCCATGCAAGGCATTGTCACCACCACAGAAAGAGAGACATCCAAATCTAATTTCTCTGACCCTCTTTACCAATCTTTCAATATGGTGACCTCATTCTCTTTTATCACGTTTGACCTGGAATTTGACAGAATAAGCTTGACGTTCTTTGGTCTAGACCTTATAAGGTCATCCTTTAGATGAACTCAGAGGACTCTATTGCCAATATAATTCAGAAGACAGTGTTGAATTGAGTACATGGTTGATTCTTTGGCCCTATACCCCCTCCAAAAGAACCTTGAGGGGATCATAGTCAGGATTTGAGATGACAAGCGAGCCAAAACCCTACTCCTTAATTAGGCCTCAAAAAGTCAACTCTCAAGTCAGAGTGAATGAAACCTATCCCAGAAGTCACTGATGTAGGATTTGATCATGAAGCATCATGTACATGAAACATATGGAGTTGACATCAGAAATTCCATCCCCACTTCCCAAACCTTAAGAGGCGCGACCCCCACCAATTCAGTCATGAGAGAGAACGCAGAAAAATGAGGGCGCCAACCAGGTGGTTGATATGAAAGGCTGTGAAAGATCCTGATCCTACAGGGCCACAAAGGTCCCCAAAGCACCAAGTCCCCACATGTCGTATATACATCAACGCTTTCTAGAAAATTTAAATAGTCTATTTCGCCCCATCTTTTTATTCTTTGACCTCTCCTCGCTAGTTTACAGTTTCGATTCCATTACTAACTTTGGCTACTAACTAGAGAACTGTTACATCAAGGAGTACAAAGTTTGTTTATTTTTCAAGTTTGAAGATTTTAGGTGGGTTTCTTCCATAGATTGAGGAACAACCCATATAGTTGAGAGTTTCTCAATCACATTTTCTAAGACAATAACTAGTAAAAGATTATAATTACTGGGCGTGGACTTGTTTTATGTGATCTAGGTGGTAACAACCCTAAAAATTATTTAGTCTATATTCTCATACAATGGTTGTAGGTCACATCCAGAAGGCCTGTAACTTCTCAGTTTACTTTCATTATGTTGTATAACATCAATTTCTGTCCCACCTCATATATGGGCAACTTTGGTCTTGGTCAATCTCTTTGGTTCTCTTATAGTAACTTCATTATGTTGCTGCTGATATTCAGCTGAATCTTTACTAAAACCTCTGATAACACTTCCTGGTATCTTCCATTAGGAATTTATTTTTATCTTCATCCTTCACTGAAGTTGGCAAGCTCACTAAGGCAGCTTTTCTTTCATACAACGCCTTTAATGGAGACATGCCATTAGTCATTTGGTAACTTAACCATTAATCAAACAAAGCCTGATGGCAAAAAGATGTCTCATTTATATCCAAGGTTAACCGCAATCTTCCTAAAGATGAATTTGAGGGTTCTTTTAACTCTTTTCACACTTCTGTTGGTAGATAGTGTAAGTCCAGGGGAACGTCCCCTGTGTGTTGATTGGGCCCTCTTCCTATTCCAAGAAAAAGGCTCCAAAGAGGGTGGCTGTACCCTCATCACCCAGGGTGATCTCGCCCACATGGTAGACAAGTGCTGGGTAACAGCTCTCCCTCTTCGATCCCTCCCCCAGTGCCCACATTTACCTCTCCTGAACTTGTACGCCTGATCAGGGAAATTTGTGCCAAAATTGCTAAAATGAAGTTGATCAGTCTGAAAATGAGTGGAAACAAGCCCGATGATTGGGATCCACATAGTCAAAAAGGAATGAATATTGACCCCTCAGCTGGAATTGCTGATGGTTTTGATTCAGTCAACACCTTGATCATTAAAATTAACCCCCTCCCAAAATCATCAGGTATGATACCCAACGTGCAGGTAACATCATCAGACACCATCAATGATAGTTCAAAGCTCCCTTCTGGCTAATTTGGAGTTGCAGCTGATGCAACGTTTTAACCAAATGAAGAGCCCAGCGACCAGGCACAGGCGTGTTGAGCATCCTGAACCTGTTCCCAACTAATTGGGACCGCCCTTACGTGGGGTGGCCTTGGGGATTCCCATTGCTTATCAGGCTAGACGCCGTCACGCCAACCGCCAGAAACGCAGTCAAGTCTCAGTTTGGGCATTTGAGGTTGAACTGACAGCAACTTGGCCTGCTGCTGACTCCTTTGATGTCAGTTCCCAGTGAACTTATCTTTCCCCATTCCCAAATAATTCGCTGGTTAGGTCAGACTTGAGGGACCTGATCCCAGCTTGGTCCCTCTCCAATTAACCACTATTTAATCAGTCACATTGCACTGAGAAAATTGTTGGTCAATTTTTCTTCCTTAAATTTTCAATTATAAACCTTCCCCAAACTTGTTTTTTATGTTGAAAAATAAACCGCCTTTTCCGCCAACACTCACTCATTCCTTGGGGCTAATGGCCGTATTCATCAGGTATGCTATTATATGCCTGTATGTGATTCTGGCACACCAGCAGTTATTGATGAAACTTCTTTCCAGTTTCATATCCGTCGTACCAGTATCAGTGCCTCTGGCATTCTGGTTTGCTGTAAAGGTGCTCCAGAACCTAGGCTGGCAGGCCAGTCTAATTCTTACTTGCTGTTTGCCTGAGAGATGGTGTGTATGGCGTGGTTAACTGTTTTTTGGCCTTACTAAGTCCATCAGATGTCTCGCAACATCTAAAATAAAGTTTTGTCATTGCTAAAAAGACTATCTGAGGACATCCATGATGGTAAAGAAACCCTATGATAACGCTTGTAGTAAATACATTGAATGTGATTGCTTCTGCCCACTTGGTGAAGTTATATATTGCTACATTATAAACTGATCTCACCCTGATGACTTTTAAAAATGGTCTACCAACGTTAATGAAACGAAGTGAAATGGAGCGCTTGGATAGAAAGACTGTAAATATAACTTCTTTTGGGAAAAGTTTGTTTAGTGAATTAAACACAGAGTCCAGAGCCTAAAAGATATTGTCCAACATAGCCTCCCAGTAATATTGACCTTGAGATTCTGGTACATATTTTATAGCTATCCTTGGTCTACTAGGCGGTATCCTTCCATCACTAGCACCATCTTTTTACACAGCTTCATGTAAGGTATCCATTTCTCTAATACTTGCTTCTCTTGCTTTCTTCTCAGAATCTCATTTCTCTAAAAGGCTCTTCAGTCTTTTTAACAGCATCATTTACTTCTTTTCATTCCTTTTCTAGTTTTCCTATAAAATCACAGATTTATTGCTCTCATGAGATTGCAAATGGAAGATGAGCACCTACAACTAGTCATCCACATTCAGGTGCTTCTATCCTGATTAATGCAGTATCTTAAAGTCAGAGCCTTGAAACTGAACAGCCCATATTGCTAGTCTTCCATTTGGATCTTTCATGTTTGTTGATTGTTTTAGAGAGGCGTGATCAATAATAATATTAAAGTGTACGCCACAGATATAGGGTTGGAAGTGGCCTACTGATCATATCACAGCTAAGCACCCAGGATCTGTAGCCGTATAGTTGCGTTGTGCTTTGGTGAATAATATAGAGTTAGACTCAATCAGGTGGTCTACTCCTTCTTTGTCTAACTATGCTAGAATTGCACGCATATTCACGTGTCTAGCATCTGTATAAATGTAGAAGGTATTTTCAATATCTGGGTATGGCAATATTAAGGCTTCCATCAACTTCTGCTTTAGCAGGTTGAAGTCATCTTCTTGCCCCTTTCCTAACTAGATAGTACTCCCTTGTTGAGTAGTTGGATGAGCAGCTTGGCGATGTCCATTAAATTTTACAAAGTTTATTTGCTGTAGCCTACCAAACCCAGGAACACTTAAACGTCTCTCATGAACCTGGGGGATTTCATCTTGGCGATGAGCTCAATCTTCCCGTGATGGGTCTTGATTTATTAACGATTCACTTCATGGCTAAGGAATTTAAACTAACTCTTTTAGTAATGAGCACTTTCTTATCTTAAGCTTGAGATTATTTTCTCTTAACCATTTGAAATATCTCCTTCCTGTGTGTCAGGTGATTCTTAAAAGTCTTTATGAACACTTTGATTTGGACAAGAAAAATCACACTTGACATCTTCAGATCTCTGAAAATCTGACTAGAACTCTTTAGAACGTATCTGGGGCGTTTCTCTATCCCTGTGGCATATGTGTTGGGACAAAAAGGCCTTGACTGGTGATAAACGCACACTTCTTTTTTTCTTTTTTAAAGGTTCATTCTGCCAATACCCATTATCAAGTCCATGGCTGAGATGTAGCATGATCCTCTAAGAAGTTTCAAGACATTGTAAATGCACTGTAGGGGCAAAGAATATTTTTTTCTCGGGTCGTTTAATCTTTATTGGTCCATGACTAGGCGGTGAGTCTCATCCTTTTCTGATCAGCAGCAGGGCGACGCCAGAGACTCTTGGAATAGCGTACCAAGCCCGCATCCATAAGAAATTGTAGTTCCTTTATAATGAAATCTTCTTCAATACTAGATCAGCAGTATATCTTTGATCAGAAGAGAATGGAGCTTTTAGTGTCAATTTTGTGACCTCCTCCCATGAACAAGCCAATATCACTAACCACCTGCTGAAAGGTATCTGGATATTGGATAAGAGTTCATTCAGTTACTTTTTCCTGTGTCTTTGGCTCCTGAAACCTAATCTCTTTGGCGCCAGCCATGACATGAACTGATTCAACATTGGCGCAGTGGACCATCTTTTCTTTATAAATGGTTTTCCCATTTTTAATATTGACAGGGTGCTTGGCGATGTTTTAAAGATGACTTTGACTTCTTCTTGTTGGTTAAATAGTACTATCTAGGCATCACTATGGGTTCTTGTTCTCTGACTCATTTGAGGCAGTAAATTTTGAGTATTTTCTGTTCATGTATTAATGCTGATGTTAATCAACATGACCTTATGTTCTCCTGGCAGTAGGTACATCTCAACGCTGGCGTACAAGGGTAAACCAGAATCTGCTTGTACAGTCTGTTGTAGATTCTTTGTTTTATGCATCTTTATTGTAGTTGACTGATAAAAAATAATCAGTTTTGACTAGCCAAACTCTCTTTTTCCACTCCTTATTCTCTTTGTTTTGGAATAAAAGTTGCACCTGGTAATTGAAGAAGACTGAATGAGATATGGTTAGAATCAATGATTTCTCTAAACTTATCTAGGAACTGATTTTCTACGAGGAAATTATAATGGTCATTCTCAACCACTACAACTGAAACAGAAAAGACTATTTGTTATAAATGCAAGGAAAAAGCAGAATAGGCTTCTAGTGCTTTGGTTGACTTAAGCTCAGCTGTTATGAGCTTGGCCTAATAATTGAAGTCTGGAGAAAACTTCAATATTATCATGAGCTTATAAGACATAATGGCAACGGGAGCGCCAGTGTTTAGTACTGCTAAGACTTTGACCTTGGTATAGTGACTTCAACTTTTGAAATGCTCTTTACAATAGTCATTTCCGCAGTAAAAATGGTATTGGCTGTCTGACTGAATCCTCCTAAGTTCTCAGGTAGGAAGGTTTTCTTGCAGGCCTTGGGTGACTCACTATATCTAAATTAAATAATTTTAAACGTGGTATCTATAAGCTTTTTGTCACGAGTAATACTTTCAATGATCTTAGTACACTTAGAGGCTTAAGCCAAGTAAGACTGCTTGATAAGATAAACTTTGCCTGTTTAGGTCTGAGGCATGTGGGAACAACCACTTCGCTTAGATCTTCAATAACATAGTATCCTGAGACAACCCACGACCCTGGCTCATTGTCATCAATTCCGTTGATGTGTTGAAAACCACAATTGTCTGATCCAGCGACCTCCTCTTTAGAGTTATCTTTTTTAATCTTTTTAAATGGAGATACTTGTCCAGATGTACTCTTCTTTTTGAAAACAGTTTTATATAAACTTGGTATAATTCAAGTATTTCCATTCTCTACTGGATGGTAAGCCTTATTCTTAGGCTTATCATAGCAACATTGAGCATCATAGATGCCCTTTCTCATTAAGGAAGAGTATTTAATTGTTCTATTAGTTCTGATGCTTGAATCCGTCTTAAAATCTGTATTTAACATCAGTAAAGGCCTACTTAATGGTCTTTATAGGATAAACGGGCTTTAATGCCAGAGCCGTGTGCATCAGTAGTTGCGGTGTATCTAATGAACTAAGCAAGAAGGTTTTTTTCAGTGACTAGGTCCAGAGATCCTGTAGTCCAAAGTTGTTTTCCTTGAGATATAACTTGTTCTCATAGTCCAAAATTTACTTTGAATTCTAAATTTTCATGTAGGGATTTTTACTTTATATTATGAACGTTATGTGTGCTTCAAAACTTAGCAATAAGAATCTCTTTGGTTTATCCTAAGTGTTATGGGGGCAAAGTGTAGAAAAAAGCACATTCTGTGCTTATTGGCTCAAACATCCTTGTACATGGTGAGCTTTCTGCTTGTCACTGGTTCCGCCCGTGTATTTTTGTACAACTGAAGATTTTCAGCTATAGTTCCCTTGCCTGGATTGAACTAAGTCTTGAAGTAAGGGAAAATTGGGAACTTCTTCAAGTTTTTCTGACTTATAGGTTCTATTACCATCACTGTTGTGTTAGTAAAGTGGTATGTCCTCCTAAAGCAGGTAACATTCTGAGAGGGGGTAGGCGTCACAGTTGCATGGTATCCAAATATGTTTCAGGTGATTCAACTGATAAGTGTAGTTTTTATCTTCTTAAAAATAGTATTTAGGATCTGAGAGGTTTTGTTGTTTTTTCTCTCTAGGAACTCCAACTTATTACTCAATTGATTCATATTAAGCTTCTCAGTTCTTTATTATGCTAATTCTGGTTTATAGATTTTTAACTCAATAGTCGTGATAGCTATACACATCTTCAATTGAGTGATCATTTAAACATACTCTACAGGGTTATATTTTTAGAAGTTAAATTTCATATTATTGTTGTAAAAATCTCCACAATTTTTAGTGGTGCCCCTTGGATTAAAAACTGCAGTTGACAAAGTAGCCTGTTCGCTCAAGGGAGCTGTAGTTTGTGGCGAGCCACTGACAATAAATTATTTTTTGTTCATAGGGCGCTTCAACTGGCAAATCGGAGGGTCTATCCTTGCATACAGGCCCTTCTATCATGGTCTAAGCGTGTCCAAATATGTTGAAGCTTTAGAATGCTTTGGATTGGAGGCTACAACAGAGCACACTGGAAGTCTCTCAACCTTTACAGACAACAAGAAGTCTAAGTATGAGTTTTTATTTATAACTTTAATAGGCGTTATAAGAATAAAATAAGAATGACAATACTAAAGGCATTTTATATGAAAGATGCTGTTTTATTGAAATGACCATAAAAGTATTTGTAATAAACTGAAATGGGGTGTTTAGTAAGTGGTTGATTAAAAACATAATAAAGTTTAAGAAATGTAATTTGCCATTTGTTTTTTGGTTGCAGGCCTAGATGAGTCCATTTCTCTGATCATCTGGCTCTTATGGGCTTCTCTCTTAGATTGTATGATGTTTGGGTTGCTTGATTCTGTGTAGCTGATGAAATGCTTGCTATTAGTTTTTTGTAACATTAGTGGTTGTGACTTCTCAGGTACATAGATATCCTTGATTATTGAAGCTTGCAAAATTAATTTTTACTTCTTTTTTGGTACTATTGGTTCTTCTTAGCTTCTTAAAAATGAGGAAACTCTCTTTGGACGTGTTTTCAGTAACTATCCAATTGTAAGCATTCATACCCAAGGTCATAAGTCGTTCTTTGAAGCATCATCTGTTCCATTATGTGCATAGTTGTCTTGACCCTTTTACTATATTTTAGGTCCTCTGAAGTCATGCTGACTGGGTGGTGAAAAGTTTAGGCAGTCAGGGGTGCAAAAGGGCCTCCGTTGATAGAACTTTGAGCCCTTTAAAGCCTAAAAAAAAGAGCTTTGAATTCTTATAAAATTTTGATTGAGACGGTGTTATTTTTACTGAATCTTTATTTTGGCCAAATTTAAAATTAAATTTATTGTGGGGAAGGCTGACCATGGGATGGACACTTCCGAATATGACTCAGGGAAGACAAACTTAGTACCAGGGGAGGCACCCCAGAGAAGCGATGCTATCTCTTGTTGCCAGCGGGAACGCCACTTATGGGGAGGGGGAGGGACGTGTGAAGGGGCCGTAGCCACTATTGAGCACGTGTGGAGGAAGGGGCCTGATTTGATGAACCAGACTGGGAACCAGGAGGAGACCAGCTGTTGGTGATTTGGTGGGAGGTATCCAAACATCCATGCTTAAAAGTGGTCCACCAAATGAGACTGGAATCTGTGGACAGTTTCTGGGAGGGTGGGGGTGGAGCCTGCGATGGCATCTAAGATGATCGTGTGGATGGTCCACATGGCGATTGCAACCACCAGAGCACGGAGGGAGGGTGGAAGGGAGGAGGCCATTGATAGAGCAAACATATCTCTTGACAGACTGAAGGGATGCGATTGATCCTGGCCCAGCAGACGTTGAACTTCACGCCATATCACTTTAGAGGTGGGGCACTTCTCCAGGCGGTGGAACAGCGTTCCATACTGGCCACACATGACACAGGATGAGTGTAAAGCGTTAGAGCGCTCAGCTGTATGATATACCCACCTCAGGCAGTGCCACACATGGGAGCGGACTTGAGGCTGCAACAGAGGATGGTGTGCGTATTTCCAGATAGTTTTTTGGGTCTCCATGGAATAAGGGATGTCCATCATGTCCAGGTAGTCCACCCTGGATAGGACATGGGGCCAAATGGGGATCACGCCATCATGGATGGGTAGCCCCTGTATTTCTTGTGTGAACTGAGGAGAGGGGCAGCCTCTTCGGGTTGTATGTCCACTAATACAGATTCTCCACTCTGCGCTTTGCATGAAGAGTAGGATTCGTTTGTTTTGGGTTTTAGTCCCGTGAGGACCTGTGGCAAATGTGTGTGATGCGAGGTATTTCATCAGGGAGTGGGGGTTTGATGGATTGTTGAGGCCCAAGGCTCAGGAGAAGTTGGAGTGGCCACGCGAGACCAGTGTTGAGAGGGGAGTGTAGGAGCGGTGACGGCCGCGATCAGGTGCCCAGGATCTTGGCAGCATGGGCTTTTTAGTCAAGCAGGCGCATGCCACCTTGAAAATGAGGGCCAAACATGACCTCTAGCTGTACTGGTGGAGGGCGGCCTGACCAAAGCCATCCTTTCAGCAAGGCATACAGGGATTTGAAGAAGCTTGGGGAGAAGGGGATGACGTGGGCTCTGAACCAGACTTTGGATAGGAGCATAGAGTTGGCTAGAACAACCCTGCCAGTAAGGGTAGTAGGGTGGGCTCTGAGAGAGGCGATTCGCTTTGTCACGTTGTCCAGTATACGGCACTCCATTACTGCTGACGCGTATCCGCCTGCCTCCATCCACATGCTCAGATGGCGCACCGGTCCTATGGTAGGACGTGGCATGAAGGGGAGCACCAGAGGAGCGGTGTGTGTTGAGTTAGTAAGGCGTGGACGTGGGCGGGCAGATGGGCCGGGTTGGGAACTAATTGCTGGGGCCCAGCAGTTCTGAAACTGACCAAGGAGGATGATTTCAGTTTTGGAGGCGTTTAGTGCCGCGTTGCTTACCCAGGAATATTCCTGGATGAGGGCTTCAAGCGCGCATGCATCTTTATACAAGACACCCCCACTACGCAGTCATCTGGAAATGTCATCATCTTGACTGGAGTTTGGCCTGGCACATGGACCCCAGTGAGATGGGCATTCACATTTCGCAGTAGTGGGTCAAGGCTGAAGTTGTATAAGAGTGGGCTGAGGGGGTCCCCTTGTCGCAAGCCCCTTTGAGGGCGGACTACTTCCGTTAGTAAGCCTGGGCCATGCACTGCCATTGTTGCAGATTCCGTGAGCAGCATCACCCAGTTGATGAAGCGGGGGTAGGCGGAATTGATGGAGGCAGGCCCTTATGTAATCCCAGTTTACTCTATCATAGGCCTTTTGTTGGTCCAAGAATACCAGTGCCCCAGAGGCTGTGGACTGACATGCATTAGCCATGGAGTGCACGTTATCCCAAATTGACCTTCTGGGGATGAAACCGAATTGTTCTGGGGAGATGGTGGCAGATGCTACAGTCCCTAAACGGTTAGCCATGATTTTTGTTAAAATTTTGGTGTCTGTGTTTGTTAGAGAAATGGGGCGCCAGTTGGCTAAGTCAAGCTTATCCCCTTTCTTGAAGAGTGTGACAGTAAAGGCCTCATGTCCTCCTGGTAGGAGGCGTGTTTCCAACAGGCTTTGGTTAAGTGAGGCGAGCAGCAATGGGGATATATATTTGAAATATTTTTTGTAGAACTCATATGGAATGCTTTCTGGGCCCAGGCATTTTCGGTTTGGCACACCACGAATGGCTGTCCATAATTCGTTCAGAGTAATTAAATTCATTATTTCCAGGTATCAGAAAATGGTGCAGATATGAGCTTGGTCGAGAAATTCCGCCACTTCAGCTGGCTCAATTGGTTCAGCTTGGTATAACTTGGAGTAATATTTTTACATTTTGATTGCCACTTCAGCTGGTGTGTCCACAATGGAATCATCTGATCTTCGCACCTGTGTGCAAGTCATGCTCTGGCGTGGTGCAAAAATTTTTTTAAAGAAATATGTGGTGCACTTGTCACCTTTTGTGATGTGTGTGGCCCTGTATTGAACACAAACCTGATGTTTGTGTTGCCTTTTGAGTGCGTTGAGGTGGGTGGCTGCTATGCCCACTTCCAGCCCCATGCAGGGCTGTATCCTGTAGCTGGATTGTTGGACTCCAAGTGTGCCAATTCCACCAGAGCGCATGAGATAACTGCCAATGTGGCTCGTGAGCATCTGGAGGAGAGATGGCGAGAGTGGCGGATGGTGTCCTTTTCTGAAAGTTGCCCATGTGGAAATGGAGTCTGTGCAAAATGGTGCAACAAACGATTTTGCCAAAGTTGCTGATTCCACCCATGTGGAAAATCCTGGCGACGCGAGCTTGGGGGGGCGGATTTTGCATCAATGTGGGGCCTTAGCAACTGTGACAGGTAGGTGGTAGGTTATTGAGACCAGTTGGTGGTCAGAAAATTCCATTTTCGTTGTTTTCCTTGAGGGATGTGGGGCTGAAATTTTGCCGGCGTTAGAATAAGGTTGATGCGGGTCATGGGCCTTAATTGGCTGTTGTGGATGTGGGGATGAGTCATGTTTTCGAGCAGTGGGGCATGTTGTGGCAGCGCATCCATTAACCCAAGGGTGGCCTTTAGAATGCGTAGTTCTACGTGACCCTGTGGGGCGTGGGGTGAGGGAGGCCACTGGTCCATTGGTGATGTTAGCCAACAGTTCATGTCGCCAACTAGGAAAGAATCAGGGGGTAGCAGGAGGGATTTGACCAATGAGAAAAATTCCCGATGCTTGTGTGCACCATTTGGGGCATAGATGTTGATGATTGTATGCGCTACATTGGCCCACGAGAAGGTGACGACGAGCACTCAGCCATTTAGGAATGTTTCTGAGGATGTGAATTTAAAAAAAATTATTTTTCCGAATTAGCACCCCACAGTGCTTCAACCAAAAGGATAGGGATGGGAGGAGCATTGTTTTTCAAGCTTCCTTAGAACCTCGTGGACAGTGGGACTCCTGGGTGGCCAGGATATCCACGGGTAAATTGTGTTGTCAAAAACTCAGTTTCCTAGCCTGGGATGGGGAGGCCTTGAGTCTGGTGATATTCAACATCCCTAGAGTGAAGGTTTCCCCCATTGCACCTTAGGTGTGAGGGTGGGCCCCAGGCCCACCAGCCTCTTCTATGTCCCCACGGGCTTTCACAGCAGCACAGGTGTTAGCAGCAACGCTATCAGAGTTTTTGTTGATTTTTGCGGAAAGAGTCACATTGGCTTTGGCCTTCACTTTTTGTTTTCCTGACGTTAGATGAATTTTTTGCCGTGTGGATGAGTTTGGTACACCGTCAAGTGGGTCAAAAAAATTTTTTTTAGTTGGGATAGGTCCCAAGTCAGTTTTGACCGGAGCTTGGGTGCAACGATTGGGTGAGATTGAATCTCCCATCAGATCCTCAGATTGAGTGGCCTGCTCAGCATGGGCTTCCCAATCTGATTGGATGATGTATTCCCAAGTTGATTCTGCCGCGAAGGTCTCCATGTCCTCCTGGCATTGGGAGTGTGGGATAGCGGTGGTGGCCTTGGCTGCTTCCTTGGCCGCGGCCCTATGGGCCTTCTTGGCCTTCTTCCACTCCTGCAGGGAGATAGGCTTTACAAATAGGTAGCAGCCTTGTGCTCCCCACAGGAAAGCCTCCTTGGTGCTTGCGGTTGGTTCATAGTGCGCCTCTCCATTGGCCATGGCCGCTGAGGGGTGCTCTTGGAATGTGACGCCCTCCTTGATGGGGCATGCATGCGCCTTATGGCCGAATGCATCACAGTGGGTGCAAATGGGGGGTGCGCTGTCCACGGTCACCCAGAATGGGTGGGTGTTATGCCCTGCGATATCAATAAAAGTGGAGTGCGGGATCTGGGTTAGGTCCTTTGCGATCTCCTCAGTTGGGGTCAGAACTGCAATGGCTTTGCCGGTGCACAGGTGTGGCATCAGCGTGAAGCGTTGCATTTCAAAAGATTGTATTTCGCCATATACAGCAAGACCATCTTTCAGGTGTTGTTCCAAAATGTCACTTTTACCGTAGTAGGCAAAAAGTCAAATGTGAGGAAAATTTGGTTTGATTTTGTCTATCTGGTGCATTTGGTTTTGATGATCTGTTGCCCTTCAGGGAGATCGACCACTATGCGCACTGCTGCAGCCTCGTCTGCTGCTTTTTTGCTTTCAAAACCTAGGTCCAGCCAACTGCGTGACATGGAGTGAGGTGCAACATACACCGCGGTCAGGAAAACTTTGTGTACATCTTCACAAAATTTTTCCCATAAGGCCGTTTTTTGGATGTCCAGATACACACGGACTCTGAATTCCACCAATGAAAGTGGCTGGGAGTGTGGCGTGTTGATGTACTGGTTGCATCGTGCTTGCCACGTGAGTATCTCCAGGGAAATTGTGACTGCCAGTTTTTAAGATTTTTGTCTATTCTGCTGGATTCTCCGTGGAATTTTCAAACGTTGGAGGCTGCAGGCCTTCTACCTGCTCCTCTTACCTTGCTTGCTCAACTGCTCCCTGACATGGGCGCAGACTAATCTCCTCTGTGAGATTATCAAACTAGGTTCAGTCTTGAATTTAATAGGTTGCAAAAGTGATTGCAACGAGAAAGAAAACATTTTGGCCAAATTTACATTAGTATTATTATACTATCAGATTGGGGTTTTCTGTGGGTTTCTTCCATAGTTTAAAGGATTAATCCCTATAGTTGGGCGTTTCCCAACATTTTCTAAAATTATAAATCGGTGAAATGAGTTCAATAAATAATCTGACTTAGAAACATTTGAGATTAGTGCAGGATTCTTGGCCCATGTTGCCATATTTAAAATATAAACCCAATGATATCAACCTTATCTAATTTATATTTTGACATTTGAAACTGGTAATCATGTTTTTGGATTAGCAGTCATTTCCATACTAAAGAAACTAGGCTTAGTCACCCCCTCCCTATCACAACACAAACCCCACATCAAAAATAGTAGGGTGTTGAGCTATATTCTTATATTTTTCCCATTAAAAACTTATTCTAAAGAGATTCTACTTTTGTATATTTAAATTCATTATAAAAACATTCTATCACTAAATTTATGGCTTATTAAAAGGCCCATAAGATACCTCCACTTGAAGAGAAAACTATAATGGGAACTTCTGTTCAGCTCTCTGACTATATTGCCCAACCAATACTAGAAACTTCCACCTTCACTCTCATCATGACAGGAAACACAATACCCTCTCTCACCTCTCACGTGTTAGTCTAAAAAACATGGTTCCATATAGTCTGGAGCTGTTATGAGTTTTTAGTCGCCTGCACACCCAGCTTGGTTTTCATTTAGCTTGCATAATCTAACATATTAAACTAAAAATCAAGTGTAAATTGTGAGACAGAGTACAAAATTATAAAGGTCAGTTGCTCCAAGGAAAGGAGACTTTGGCACCTCTCAAAAGTTTACTATACCCCTTATGGTACTAAAGAATCAATTATTGATAATATAGAACTTCTCATTCTAAGTATGAAATATGTTTACATATACCTCAAATGAACTTTTGTATTTTAGTAGAAATTCCTTTAGATAATGAGGATCCAGAGATCACAGCTTATTACATCTTGATGGTTCATCAGGTTAAATAAAAGCGCCAAGTAGACCCAGTGTATGAGGAACATTCAGATGTACAGCCCTAATCAAATCTTAAAGACCCTAAAACTATTTCTCTGTCAAATGCTAAGGCAGCCTCTATGCCCACCCAGTTTATAAACAGATACACTAGGGTACAGAAGAGCCCCATGGCTAAAAATAGATACAATAATTTGTTCTCAAAATGAGTTGTAAAATTTGACCGCGCTTACTTCTCATTCTTTATAAAATTGCATTAGGGCAGCACAATGGCACAATAAATTCCCTGGTTGACACTGAAGCCACAGTGATTTACATTGTTCTGAAAGTCATGTAGGCGTTGGATCTAGTGTTATCCTGGCTCACCTGTCAAGGAACATCTACTATCCTCAAGCTCACACTTCCCCTGTGAAAAGCACTGCGCTTTATTGCCAAAGAGTATATAATGTGGAAAAATTCGCAGCAATAACAAAATTTCTCTTACCTAGTGATTTTAGGATAGTAGGTGGCGCCTCCAATATGTGAGTTTTGACTTAGAGTAAAACATGTTATCTTCACCTCTAATTGATTTATGGGCAAAAATTTCCTCCTCACTTATTAGCGATAGAAAATGCTGTGATGGCAACAATGAAATAAGATTATACCAGTATTGTGCTTTAGTTTTCTAATTTGCCTAATAGGCTTGTACCCTTCAACTAAGTCAATATGTAAAGCGTTAATCAGATGTCAAGACACTCAAATTTGATCTTTTTTTCTGATGGTTGACCTCATCAAGATTAATTGCTCATTTAATTCCCCCAAAGTGAGGAAGACCAGACAATGAAGATTTGAATTAACAAAATGGTAAAGAAGGGGATTTTTTCTGCTAAGCATCACTTTTCGAAAATCAATTCAGCCTGAAATTTAGCTCCACTAAAGAGATTTACGAAAACTATTAGCAAATATGGCGGGAAACCCCGCAAAAGAACCCGCAGGCTATGCCAAACGAGCCAGCACCACCCCAAACGAAGCAACCCTCGGTTACCCACCTCAGGGTCAACCAGAATCACCCGCTCTCAAGCAGCAGCCATGAAAGCAGGCACCACCCCCCAACCTGGAGCTACTCCAACTAGCGCCAGTTCACCTGATCGCACTTCTGCAACCTGCACGCCTAACAGCTCTGTGTGCGCTGCCTCCCACCAACCCGCTGGGCCCCCTCCAACCAAGGAGGCCATCACCCACGCTGTTTTAATGGCGTCTGCTCAGTTGAATGCAACTCAGCCCATCCAGACATTCGCCTCCCCTATTGTGTCAGCTAATTCAGCCCCATCTATTATTGCTGAAACCGTGTTTCTGGCTCCCTCCATGAGGGGCGATACCCAGCTACCTGGCCCCAAATCCTCAGATGTAAGGTTGGATTAGCCGCACATTCTGGTTCACTAAGCACCAAATTGGGACAACCTACTCTTCCCAATGGGGATTTAAATGGTTTAGATTTTGGAACTTCACACCAGTTCCAATCTCACCCGTCCCATTTAAACCCCATAATCGGCACTTCTCAAGTCAGCACTTTATCACAATATGCTGAAAACGACCAATTCACCAATCAGCCAGTGAGTTTTGCCCAAGAAATCACAGCAAATACTCGGGCTGAATTTACCCAAATATATTGGGATGGTGATGGAACATCTCCTCCTCCCAACTGGCTGGAGTTAATTCCAATCTGGATGGGCCTCCCCAATTTAGCGAGGCCCAACAAACCGCCCCTCAATTTAATATGACGCCAGCAACTGCTGTAACATTCCAGAAACAAGGGAACTCCGCAAACTTGTTAAAACCACCAGCTCACACTCAACCTGCAATTGCAGCCCAAAGCAAACACAAACGTACCAAAGGAGCCACTGGGGCGTGGCAAAAACCTCTGGCACCAACGCTACCCAAAGCTGATCCCCGTGAAGTGGCGTTTATTGCTGATGTTAAGAAGAAATGGGCCGAAACTAGAGCGCAAAAAGCTCTACCTCGCTCAACCCTCTCCCATGCAATTCGCCTTTATTATGGGCATAACCCTGTTGAATTCTATACAGAGGATTACTTCTCATACTTTGCAGCGATTGCGGAGACATTCCCTATTAACACCACCATCCATGAATCAGTGGAGGGCCACTACATCGATGTGGGCTTCACTGAAGCTGCCCTTGCTGACCATGCTGCCACCCTCCAGGTCATTATTCCACGCGGATCTCTTCGCATCTCCCGCACACGCTCTCACCTGGAGAAAATTTCATGGGTTACTTTTTCCAACCTACCAACGACTGTTGATCCTGAGTCTCTTAAACTGGCACTCCATCGTGGTTTAATGGAGTTTAGTTCTGTTCTTTCAGTGGACTTTAGCATCACCTCTTACTATGCTCCCACTCAAAGAGCTCGCACTACTAGGGCGTCGTTCATCCCCTCCCCCACTGTATCCCGTAACATTGAGGTTATTCCTCGTGTGGCGGTAGTTGGGGCATGCCCTGAGATCTTTTTTGTTGACCCTGATCAGGCGCGCCCCCGGTGTTCATGGTGTAACGCCTTTGGACACTTGTATAGTGGCTGCACAGCTCGAAAACAAGCCCTCTTAGCCACCACCCATGGGCCTAAACCAGGCCAAAAAAGATCCCACATGGCTGCAGCAGCAATTCCACAACCCACACAATGGGTTCCCGTTCAAGACCTGTCCCCTGAGGCCTTACACCTAGCAGTTGAAACAGCTAACCCCACCATTGGTGTGGGATACCTTCGCGCTCATGCCCCCCTTCCAATGGGCACCCCCTCCAATCTCCCAGAGTCAACTCCCTCTCTCACCAAGCGCAAGGCATCTCCCACAGGGTGCCCCTCGTCAGCCACCCCCACTCAGGGCTCCGCGGCACCCCCACCAACCTCCACCAGCGATTTATCGCATCAGCCCTCAGCTCCCAATGGAGCTATGCCCACCAGCATGGACTGGCAACTCGCGGCCTGCGGTAGAAGTGCCACCTCAAAGAGTCCTACCCCAACCCCACAGTCCATTTCGCGCGGATCCATTGAAGTGTTGGAGGAAGTGAATATGGACTCAGACTCATCAAATGGGGACACCGCGGAGGTCACCATTGAGCACCCTCAGGTCCTTCCCCTGCAACGGAGCGGGGGCAGCATCCTAAGCTGGCTTACTGGGTCCTCCGCCCCCCCCCACCCTCTCCTTCCCCTCAGAACCCTCGACGCTCCTCACGGATTGCAGCTAATAGTCAAGCTAAAGGACTCAAAACTAGCCGCCTCACAGCAGCAGGTTTAAGCGCTGGCAACCCCCAGGACATGGAGGGGAACAGCTATGAGTCCCCATGGCAGCACCCTGGCCCTGCAATCCATCAACGCAAATGGGTTGCGGGACTTTAAGCGGAGAGCCCGCCTCCTCCGAAACTTCAGGTCAGCACAAATTGACATCGCTGCTGTCCAGGAGCCCCATATCCTCCCCACGAACAATCTGCATGGAATGAACAGTTTGGAGGCAACTCCTTCTGGAAAAACCATGCCGCCCTTATTGTTTTGAATCCCCAGGTTAAAACCCATTCTTTTTCACAATATCTAGGTGGCCGCCTCATACTGGCCAAACTCACCACTCCTGACTTCTCCTTCTTCGCTGCAAGCAACTACCTTCCTAATGCAGGTCAGGAGCAAAATCGGCTCTTGGAATAGCTCGTCCAACTCAA
This sequence comes from Massospora cicadina, assembly GCA_022478985.1. Taxonomy (NCBI): domain Eukaryota; kingdom Fungi; phylum Entomophthoromycota; class Entomophthoromycetes; order Entomophthorales; family Entomophthoraceae; genus Massospora; species Massospora cicadina. Next base: position 166,334 of record JAKSZP010017084.1, read on the forward strand.
TCTCCCACGGAATACAGTCCTCTTAGGAGATTTCAACACAACCATAAGTCGCGTCCGTGACTCTTACCCCCTGCAGCAAAGGAACGCCCTGGATCAAGTCGCCTCCAGGATTTCCTTCGCCTGAGTGGCTTAATAGATGCGCTTCCACCCTCCACGTCTGGCCTAGGTTGCATGACTAGGATCCAGTATGATGGAGGAGCTTTCCAGTCAGCGTCACGCATAGATATGGCACTGATTGGCCCCCTGCTAATTGGCCGCGTCTCCTCTCCCATCTCTCGTGACAACCATCTGAGTGATCACAGGTCACTCACCGTTATCCTCACCACCACACTTAGACCGTCGCGTAGGTTCTGGCCTAGGGTTGCCCCAGCTCTTCTCAGCAACCCCTTCACTAAGGAGAAGCTGTCTATGACCATCCGGGAGACTCTCACCTCCCCCCACCCCACCTGCTTGACCACAAGGCTAGATGGGCGGTGACCAAGGAGGGCATCACCCGCGTTGCTTACAACTGTGCCAAAGCCCAGATGACTGCAGCTCGCGCCAGAGTCAAAAGGGCGGAAGCCAGAATCAGACATCTAGAGCGAAACTGCCAGCCTTCGCCCTCTCCCAGATGGTTGGAAGACTGGGAAGCGGCGCAGGAAGCACTCCGCTTGGAGCTCACACTGCAGGAAGAACGGGCAGCAAACTTTACAACATCTCGTTACTATGCTCAATGGGAACGCCCCACCCGCTTCTTCTTTCAGAAACAGAAAGCCCGGTCAACAGCGCAGGATATTACTGCACTGAAGATTGGCACTACAACCACTTCAGATAAGGAGGAAATCACGCAGGAACTACACCGCTTCTACTCCAGCCTCTTCCATGCCACCCAGGTGGACCCATCGGACATCCAAGACTTCCTGTGGCGGGTTCCAGAGCCGCCCATTGACCCACGGGCTGATGAGGCTCTACTGGCGCCTATTTCCATCCAGGAGGTGATGGAAACCCTTCTGAAATCCCCACGGCTTAAAGCCCCAGGCCCAGACGGAATACCCTTTGAGGTGTACCTTCTGGAACCTGCAGTGATAGCCAGAACCCTCCGCGACCTCTTCGCTGCACTCTTGGTGAATGGCGAGGTCCTCCCCGACTCCAGAGGCTCAATCACGACCCTCATTCACAAGAAGTCAGACCGTGAGAACCTGGAGAACTGGCGCCCCATAGCGTTGATCAACACAGACCACAAGCTCTTCACGAAGCTTCTGGCCAACCGCATCACCAAATGGGTGTCACCTCGCCTCTCCCCATCCCAGTACGGTTTTATTCCGGGGAGGTCGTTATGGGACAACTATAATGACCTTCACGTGACTTTGACTGCTAACTCTCGTAAGGTGAATGGCTTTGTGGCTCTCCTGGATATGGAGAAAGCATATGATCAGGTAGCCTGGAAGTATATTGATGCTTCCCTGGCCCGCTTCCATCTCCCACCCGCAGCTAGGCGCTGGATATCAGCGCTCTATGACCAGCTCCACACCAGAGTCCTGGCGCCAATGGGTTTTACAGTGGCAGTACCAGTTGGACAAGGTCTCCGGCAAGGGGACCCCCTGAGCCCTATCCTTTTTAACATCACCCTTTGCCCCCTCTTGGCCTCCTTACAGGACAAGCTAACAGGGATTCTGGTCCCAGGTAAAGCCCCCACACGCACCATGGCATTTGCAGATGACACTGCCATTGCATTTGGCTGCCCTGGGGATGTTGCCCTCGCTGCTGTGACCATTGAGAGGTACACCAAGGCGTCCAACGCCATGGTCAACACCTCCAAGACAACAGTTGTACAGGTCGGCTCCCCCACCTTCCCCCCACCATTTTGTATTGAACCTGAGCGCGGTACCTTCCGTCACCTGGGCGTTCTCACCAACCAACAAGGAGTTGCGCTAAAAGACAATGAGGACTTGCTCCTTTCAGCAGTTAACTCCAGGATTGCCAGCTGGAACCGGCGGCACATCACCCCCAGGGTCGAGCTCTGATGGCCAATGTGTTCCTCCTCTCCAAAGTCTGGTTCCTAGCGCACGTCTGCCCATTCACAGATGCCTTTTATACGCGGCTCAATGTACTCCTCCGCTGTTGGATCTGGGGCTCAAACCATCCACCAATGGCCCTCTCAACCATTACCTGACCCTGCAATGAAGGGGCCTAGGGCTTCTGGACACGCGATCCCACGCCACCACAATCTTCTTGAAGTTCCTATGGCCGATTGTCTGCTGGGACGCGACCCCCATGCCCCAATGGGCGCCCGCCCTCCGCCAGTCAGTGTCAGCAGCTCTGGGTCTTCCTAGAGCATCTCTGATCTCATTAGGGAGTGGCTCACAAACCACCCAGGCCATCGCCTAAAACCATCCTCATCCCCCTACTGGAACCAGGCTCTCCTTGCCCTGAAACGAGTAGGCGCGCAGATCCACCATGCCTTCCCATACAGAAGGGAAGGCCCTGGCCTCAGCCCACGTCGCCATGCAATTGTGCACAATGGACAAGCTGTCACAACTCGCCTCAACCCCCCAAGATCGTCCTCCCATCCGCCCAAGACTCCTTGAGCTCCTCCCTCTCTCCGTGAGATTTGACCTTAAGGAATTGTGGAAGGACGTCTATCACCCCATCCTGTCAGCAAAGGTGTCCAACACCTTATGGAGGGTGCTCCACTGTTCATACAGGACAGGGGACCAGACTGGCCCTACCTTCCAGCACCGAAGCTGCCCCCGCTGTGTGGAGCCTATTGACTCCCACCTCCATCGTTTTTTCACCTGTCCAGGTGTCGCCGCATTTTGGCCAAAGGCCCACGCGCTCCTCCATGCGCAGCCATGGTCTGGACACCCTGTGCAAGACCTCATGTTTGAGCAGACATTGCCTGGTTGCCACCAATCCCTCCATGTCCTCGCCTATGCCACAGCCATCTGGACCATCCATAACTCCTTCCTTCGTTCTGCCTTTGACCAGCAGGTGTGGACCCGATACACATGATCACCCACTTTCAGGTACACTTTGAGATGGCCCTGAAGGTCTGCACTATGTCGCCAACCCTCCCCCGCTCAGTTGTCACTGCAGCACGGCTCTGGCGCGCAAACCCCCCTCCCTTTCTCGATGCCTCCGCCCTCCCCTTCCCTCGCCTCAGGCTCTTAGGAGCCCAGGCGTAATTCAATAAACATCGATGAATCCCCCCTTGGGTTGGGACCATCTAGTACTAAAAAAAATGGTAAAGAAGGGGTGAATTATTAAGATAACCTCTTTTTTGTCATATACATTAGTTTTTTCCAGAGAGACCTTATAACACTCTAAGACCTTAGGTGATAATAACACCTGAATACCTTTAAAGTTCCAGTACAAGCCTTCGATTGTGAGCTCAATTTTTCGGGTGATTCAGAAGTTTAAAGTTTTTTTTAACCTGACTTAGTGAATGCTTTTAACCAAATGTGGGTCAAATTTGGCCAAGAATGGCTTACAGAAATCTGCACTTGGTATGGAATATACTAGTTTAAGATCATAATTTTGTTTTAAAAAATGCCTAGACTGTCCTTTAGCATCGCATTGATGACGCTCTGGGATATTTTTGGTTTTCCTGCATAATATATAATTAGCCAACATCATAATCAACTCACTCAAGCTAGACACAACATGGTAAGGAATTTCTGGCTGTGTCTGCAGCACTCCAAAATACCCATCTTGTTACTAAGCCATCATATCAGGAGCTATATAAAGACAATGTTAAATTATTAGAACTTGAAATTAAAAGATAGTCATTCTATCGCGCCACCCAAACTAGATTTCACCCGCTTAAAGCCCAATCTGGTGTTGCAGAAACAACTGCGCAGCTTCCTAGAATAAGTCACTTTGTAAAAGAAGTTCTTAACATCCATTTTGAAGTTGAAACAATTCCCTTCATCCTCCCACTGGTATTAATTACCCTTTTATTTAGACTCCCAAGTGTCAACAAACGTTTAAAGAAATAAAGGATGTCTTCACCACCGCACTTGTTCTTCATCATGCTGGTGAAGTCAAGCCCTTTATAGTGGCTTGTGACGCCTCTAGTAAAACGTTTGTACCATCCTTATAAAAAACAATGCGAGGTAGAAAAACTGTGGCTTAGTTCTATAGGAGGTTTAGCTTTACAGAGCGCGTAGGCCATATATAAAGGAGACAGCTGATGAAGGTAAGTCATTAATGCACTAGCAGTAATTTTCACAGGGCGCTAAAATACTTTGGTTTTGCGCACAGATCATAGATCACTTATTTGCTATTGCGAATTCCAAAAGTTGAAACACAGGAAGACCAGAACTCACCACTATCTTATATGCTTCAACTTAAACTATGGGTTTGTCAAAGGGGCTACTGATATTTTACTAGATATCCTAAGTTGTAATCCCCTTAATTAGCCTTCTTTGTTTACAGACTTTTAGTTGTCACTTCCATTCCCCCTGAATATATTATGTCTCCTCCTAATCCAGCCATTGCCTCAGTTGCTTCCTCAATGCCTAAATCCACCTCTTTCATCCCTAAAGCCTCCATTATCTATGCCAACTCTTCTTAGCTAGTGATTAAAGATAATACTTTTAATCCTGTACATGTATCCTCAGTAGAAGAAGGCTCTCTCCTTGGTGCTGTTTGTCATCTAGTCTCAGACCCTAAAAGTCATGACCTCCTGAAAAGAATGATGCTGTTAAAGCTCCTTCTGGATGGAATTCAAAAAAGGATATTTTAGTCTTTTTTGTGTTAAGGTATAATCCCCTCTTATCTGCGCTCTTAAGTCATAAGTGAAATTCATATAACCCTACCCTGGGGCACTAAGGAGCAAAAAAGCATTAGATAATTAAATGTGGTATCATTGGAACAGACTCACAAAAGAGTTTCCCACATGGATTAACAATGCTTAATCTGTGCTCATTCCAAAATATCTAGGACTGAATAAATGGCCTCCTACACCCAACTAAAAATAATAGGGTCATGAAGTTCACTTTCTTTGGATTTTATCGTGAGTATGCCAGCGTCTTGTGGAAAATACTATAATGGGGTTGTAGGTTGCTTTGCAAAATACATTATCTTCATTCCTTGTCTAACAACAACCACAGCTTGTGACATGGAACAGTTGTTTGTAATAAATGTCTTTGTCCTGTTTGGTGTTCCCCAGGAAGTAATTTTTGACATAGGGCTTCATTTGAACTCACTATCTTGAAAGTCTTTATGCGAATTGCTAAAGATGAAGCCTTGTGATTCATCAGCATATTACACTCAAATAGATAGCCAAAAAAATTAAACAACTTTTCTGTAGTTCTTTGATGCTATAATACCGCCTCCTGACACATGGTCTCTAATCTCCATTTGGCCCAATTTCCATACAATAACTCCCTTCTCTTAGAAATGTGATTTTCCCATGTATGTTAATTCAGGGTATAGTATTGCCTTAACTATCGGCCACAAACACGCAACAATATTTCAGCTTTTAGACAACTTTGTCACTTATATCAAAAAAGGTTACCCAAGTCTATAAACAAATGACTAAATCTAATCATGACGCCAAACAATTTGTGACAAAAGTGCCTTTAGGCTCCTAACTACCAGGTAGGCGATTTGGTAATGGTGTACAACTAAAAACCTGCACCTCAAAAAGCCATGTAAGAAACTGGCTTAAAAGCTATCATGAGCATTCCTCAATACTAAAGTCTAAAACAAAGGAGCTTTTTCACCCAAAACTATTCCCTTTATTATAAGATATATGACTCTTTCCATGCAACCTCAATTTCTCTGTTCAAAGGCAAGAAAGCGGTGGATGTTGGGCCCACTATGGTGGAAAGACATTCTGAATTTGAAGTAAAGAAAATTCTAAATGCAATACAGGTGAAGCGTGGAGTGCACTACGTGGCTTCATGAAAAAGATATTCGCCTTGCATAATCTGCTGGGACCCTTCTAAGGATTGTGACAACTGTCAGAGTTTATTGTAAAATATCACAAAGAAAATCTTAAAATCCCATTGCCACCTCCACCCAAGACTGAAACCATCGCAGCAATCCAACTCTCAATTCCTTACAAAGACAATGCACTAGTAACGGCCCATGGGAAATGCGTGGAGCCCATCCTTATGAAAATGATGATGTATGGTCCATGGCTCCTGATATTAAGCTGGATAGAGTCATGGATCCTTTTAGGAAAAGAAAAGGCTCAAACCCTAGGGCTCTGCCGCTTATCTAGATTTCTTACCTAGGGCATACCCTATAAAAACGATGGGTAGCTGATGCTCCTCCTTACTTACCATGAATCTTCCCCTAACCTGCTCCCAAGCCCAAACCAAACCTAGTTTCAGAATCTACAGCGTACTATATGGAGAAATAGACAACTCTGTTATATATATGAAAAATTATAGGAAAACGGTGCAACAGCCACTATTACCCCCCAAACAAGTGTTCCAATCAAGAGCCACTTTATATGGAAACAATTGACACTTGGTGCAACCCAAGGTTAAATAGTATCTAATGGGAAAAAATGGAATAAAAATTAAAGAGATTAGGTCAGAAATGGGAATCAATTTTTCATTAATTTATTAGATTGTCAAATGTGTTAGATATATGATACTTAACCAATGTGGTTTGAGAGTAGCACAGGAGTCTTGACCTTAATGCCACTATGGAATGTTGATCAAAAGCCAACAATTTCAACCTTAGATAATTGAAAATTGGGAATCTGGTAACTATATATACATGGCTAGAGGCTTTTTTATTTTTACTAAATCAAGCTTAGTCACCGCCCCCTCCCTATCACAGCATAGTATTTGGAACCCTGTTAACAGTAGCATGTTCATTTTTATTTTTTTATTAAAGTAACTAAGAAATAAAAATTCAGAAAATTACTAATTGTGACTAATAAACAATTTACTGTTATATACTAATGCTTTAGAAAAGGCCACCTCATTGCTTTTTTGGAGAAAATTATAATTTAAATTTCTGTTTAGCTCTTTGACTATAGTGCTCAACCAATACTAGAAACTTATACTCTCACTCTGACCCTGGAAGGAAGCCCAGTACCCTTCCCATTGATTAAATGTTAGCCCCTAAAAGTAGAACGTCGCCTTTCAGTTTAAGGCTGTTGTTGTGGGTGTTCAGGCATCTTCATATACAGCTCAGTAACTAAACTTGCTTAATTCCTAACGTGGATAGTAATTGAGCATCTGTTGAATAATTGACTGGATTAATTACAAAAAAATTTTCTAATTAACTAAAACCAAAGTTGCGCCCAAGTAATTAAGTTTTAATATCTATGAGATAGTCAAAAATTATTAATGAGTCTTTTTTCTAGATGATAAACTGGAAGTAATGGCTTTGATATTCTAAAATAATATACAATTTAATGCCCCAAATTTGGGAAATTTTAGATTGAGTTGAAAAGGGAAACGCTCTTTTTCCCTTTGTCACATATTTGATAGAATTTAAAATTTAAAAAAAATTATGCCCAACTGCCTTTTCACCCACACTGCTACAAGCCTATGTCAACTTGATTGAATCCTGCTGCCCCATGGGGGTAGTGGTGTGCCGCCTCCTGGCATTTATCAACCAATGCTAAAACGCCCTCAGGCTGGCCCAGATAGCCCCACAAGCACGCCCAGCACTATGTCCCACCCTCAAGACCTAATCCACCACCTCGCATTCTCCCAAGTGGTGCTCAGAAGCCCCTGGTGCTCCCTTAGAGCAACCTGCGTTTCAGCCTTTGGGTCAAGTATGAGAACATTTTCCCCTATTTGAGCGTAACCATAAAAGATATAGCCAGTGGTAGTTTACAAACCTGCCAGATTCATAGATTTCAGCCCCTTTGAGGGTACTTTAATCTTGGCTTCTCTTGCAAAGCCCACGCTATGGCAGCAGCACAGCTGCTTTTTATATAAAAATACACCAATCCCAACAATATGAACTCACTTTCCAGATGAGGCCACACTGGTGGTCCAGTTTGCCAGCTTGCAATCCCAACTATTTCTTAAACGCCTCCACCATGAGCTCACGGATGGCTTGGGTGTCTATGGTGCCAACCCTATGCTTCAGTTCATAGTTCCAAATTGCATTGATCATCTCACTGGAACTTTCATCTTCATGAAGATCCACCCCTTCTGTCACGCCACTCATTTGTGATACCCCACGCTGTGATCAGATCCGCCCCTGATCATCCCATCTGGGCGCATGTCAAAATTGTCCACGCCATCTGTCCCTTGTGCTTGGAACTTGACCATTTAAAAGGCGAGTGCCTAGCAGTTTCTGTGGAAGATGCTTCTGCCGCTCCTCCCTCTGGCGTAAATCCTGCTGCTGTTTTAACTAAATTTTTTGAATGAGGGCCAATTCTCCCTCCCTAACCCTCAAACGCAACAGTTGCTGCTCCCACTGCTCCACACATTCAGTTTGACTTCCAGAACCATTCCTGAGCAGATGGCTGATCAGGTGCTGGCAGATTTATCCATGGTCCATTGTGCATTCCAATTAACATCTGCCACCCTACAAACTACTGTCACAGGCCCAGCGCTGGCCATGACAAATCCTTTCAAGGCTCTCAAATGGGTTGATGATTCAGACTGAGAAAATGGAATTAAAGCTGACTATGCCTGGACGAAATTCTTCACACAACCCCCAATGCAACTCCCTGCCACCATTTCTGTTTCACAACATATTTTTAATTTACAAAATATTCATCAAAAGGCTGTTGATGCAGCTGCTGCCCCCACCAACTCCCTTCTCCACCAAGCCATTATTACAGTGATCCAGCCACTTTGAGAGTGTTTCCTATACCTAACTTCACTATATATTTCCCTTAGGCGCCAAATTCAATATCAAAGAACTAGCATTTGCAGCTGGTTGTGCGTGCATTAACATGGCAAGATCTTTACTTTATGACCCCAACTACCCCCAAACCCACAGTGCATTAATCTCTCAATTTTATGCCTAGACTTTTATCTTTGCTGAATACTAACTCGCCCAATATGCAAAGCAATGCACACTGTTAGCCTCATTGTAAAAGGAGAACCCTTACCTCTTTCATTCTACCCCACACCGCTGATGCTCCAACCCCCTTTTTGTCTTCTTTTGCCCGTCACTTGAAGAAGCCAGTGCCAAACAAAAATCCCTCAACCCCTCTTCCCCTTATAATATGGATGCTTAGGCTAACACCGCAGCATCATGTCAGTGTTTTTTATCTTATATTCCCTTTATTTTGGCACACAGAAAATAAGGATGTGTGGAGGGCCCCCTTTTAGGTTGGGCACTAGTACTTAAAAAAGTTGAAATTAGATCTTAGTATCAATTGGTTGTATTCAAACTAATTTTTAATTAGTGAGTCATATTTCTTAAAGCGTTATGCTACCGTAGTCCAAAGGATTGGTGGTTTAGCCTTTTTGGTATGCATCAGAAGAGTTACTTTCTTAGAGCTCTTTCTTTACTTCAGCAGAAACTCAACTATAGAGGTGGAGCTGTGTGTACAGTAGGAGACCACAAATATATAGGAAAAGATCCGGTGTGAGGGACTTATGATGTGGAGAAAAATTTTAAACCTTTCCCATGAGCCCCTGGTTAGGTGGCGGGGTAAAAAGAGTTAGGAGCTAAGATACAGATAGCATCAGGAGTAACTCTGTTTAAATCATTGAATTTAGAGGAAGAAGTACAGTTCAATTTACAGTTCATTTATAGTTTATCTAATAAATGCCCAATACTTATATAACTTTTCATTGTATTACATCTAATAACTTTTACTATGTTGATCAGGGAGATCATAGGGCAGGACGCCATAGTAATTGTGATAACAAAAGAGTACACCCTCCAGTCTTGATTTATAGATTTTATATCTAAAGAGCGCCATCTGTTGATCTATGTCTCCTCAAAAAAAGCAACTGCAACTCCATTTTTTATTAAAGAACAAAAAATCAGTCATTTAAAAAGCCTAGTCTTAACAGCAGCTTTCTTTGAGAACCTAAAAAAGTATTGTTATAGTTACATACAATACACTATAAATGAGTTAAATTATTTTAAGTTACATGATATTGCTACATAAATCTATAGTAGGTGCATTTTTTGATGTCTAGAACTCATTAACAGTGCACTATAAGCACTTTGCTGAAGGTGCAATATGCTTTTTAAGCTACATAATTCTGAATGTAGGCCACATCAGGAGCAATTCTCGACTTCTTTGCTAGCTTATATAATATTACATTTTCTTTTAATCACTATTTACTATAGCGTAGACTTGATCTTATTCACTAATAACAATTTAACTGAAATCATAAATAGATTTAGGTTGGTAATAAGTATTTAGATTGGATAAAAGTATGCTGTAAACTAAAGTATTGATAGTTTGTATAACTGGTATGAATTGAATTAAGAGTTTTAATAAATAGAGCTACCTTATATACTTTCAATAGGGGTGATTATTCAGCATCAATAAAAATCTAGATTGGGTCTTCTTGGCAATATTCATAGCATTAGGTTTGGAGCTGTTCTCATGAACCTTTTTCTCTAGTTTCATTTGCTGATTTTAAAATACTGCAGATACATTCTTAGTGGGATTATTATTGATTAAAAAATATGTAAGTTAAGCATTTACTCATTTTTTGCATCTAGCTAGGACTGTTAAATGTACAGAAAAATAGTATCTCATTTTTACCAGTTGTCTTTAAACTGTCTATAATCATTGTCAATTAATACTACATAGCTTAAATATTTTAATTCTTAGGTCAATTAGCAGCGAAGTGTTAATTAGAGTCACAAAGCCAAAATTGTTACTTCATCTGAGCTATGCCAGGCTATAAGTTCTCAAAAACAAACTTCTTCTATTTAGCAATCTCTTAGTAAAATTACATTGCTAAAACTTAAATTAGTGAGACTTCACAAGCTTCAACACTAGTTGGAGAAATGAAACTACTCATCTTCTAAAATACTATATATTAAAATCCCACCAATATACAATCTCTTTATTAAGTTAGTCTTAAAAGTGCAGTTAAGCTTTTGTTAATTCTTAGTAGCAGCTTAGTTCAAAACTTTGGCACAAAGTCATTTATTGCTTTTTTTATCCAATAAGCCATGAGCTTTTAGTTTTAATTGATTAGCAAAAGCAACATTGGATTCGTTTCCCAAAGCTGTATGTTAATAATTTTTAAATTTGAGTGCAATCCTTTCTGTATAATCAAAATCTACCACAAATGCGTTCTCTACAATGGAGTTAAAAGTTGTCCTCAAGATTAAAGACATTTTATAATATTCTTTTTAATCATATAAACGCTGATCAATGTCAACTCTTTAAAGAGTTCGCTTTTTATTAATATCCATCTTAAACAACTTCAGAAAGGTTTTTACATTACCATTCTTGTTAACTTTAGAAAATAGATAGTATTGTTGCGTCAAAAAGATTTACTTATGCTACCAGATAAATAGACTAAAAGAGGGATTTTTAAAGATGTCATTATGTCCTGAATAATCAATCTGTAAAATTGAGCTGTCATTTCTCGTTTAATGACCTTCTTTTGGATGAAATATACAAATTAGATCATATTTACCATCACTGACATTGGTATGACAATCATCTAAAAAAATCTTCTTCTAAGAGCTTGTCACCTAAAAAGGGCATGGTACATCCCTATGTGAATATCTTTAAAGACAGCAGCAGCGTTTAATGCTATGCTAGACTTGACGCTTTTCTCATGTTGATTATGCATCCTTTATGTTTTTTCAACTGTTAATCATAGGTATTTAGTACATCGAGCTCATTTAAAAAGTTTTATTTATAAAATTTAAACATTACTTTCATCTTTCTTATTTATTATTAACTGAATTCAAAAAATAAATGATTATTTTAAAAATGGTCTAAAGTTCAAGTTTTATATAATTTATATTACATACTTGGCATTTTTAACCTTTTCTATAATATAATGCAATAGTTTCTGTTTTATCCTGATGCGTCTTAGCTTTTCTTAAGGGTGTTTGTAGTCTCTTAAGTGCTAGTAATGTGTCAAGCTGCCACTTCAATATCCTGTTAGGTATATTATATAAGTTTCTCTACAGAGTTGGAGGTTTGAACAATAGCGCAAGCAAGAATAGTGGCAGAGCTAGCTTCAGTGAAGATTAGATATATTTCTTGTACCAAGTTTGAAGTGATCCCTCTCTTGTTCATTTCTTGCAATTAATCTCTTTTATGACTTGTCCTAAATAACTACCAATACAAACTTCTGAAATTAAATTTGGAGGTCATTTTTAAGTCCCAACTTGTATTCTTAAAAGCTAGTTTCTAACTGAATATGTGAGGATTAAATTTATTCTACAGTTTTTATTTGAATAATCCTTCCATCAACATGGATTGGCGACAAAAGTATGTCATTTGAGAGTTATAAAGTGTGGGTTAGAAGTATACAGCAACATACTGTCACAGCCACTCCATATTAGTGGTTGCTTAATCACTGACTTTGTGAAATGATCTATAGCTTTTATATTGTTTTAAAAACTGTTCCCTATTGTTAGCAATGAAAAGTGAGTAAGATATGTTGATGTTCCTGAAGTTAGATAATAGAATACCAATATGTGGCAAATATTCAAAATGTTGAAGTTTTTACCACAAAAAACATAATTGCAAAATATTAAACTTAGGAGTATATTGTAATTCAATTTTTCTTTTCTAGTTATGATTATGGGTTTATCAGATATGGAGGGATTAGTTATCCTTATTGTATGTTCATTCATGACTGTATATCATGTTGTCCTGAACTTCTAATTATAATGCTAGAGTGTGACTCCAAATGCGCCCTGTAGCAAGCACCACGTGTAGCATCCTGACTTAGGTTTTCTATTACATAGGTCTGGTCCACCTCTTGCACCTCAAAAATCTCTAAAATATGTACCTCTGCAAACAACAAAAGTTCATCTCATTGTACACCATATAAAAGAATTAAGACCCTGCTGCGGTCTAAAACTTTACCAGACAATATATCTCTTCCAGAACAAAAAAGTCTTTATTCCTCAGACACTGCCTGTGAAAATGTTGAGAACTAAGAAATATTCTGGATGAGCGTCAGGTATTTCCCAATCATTAAGTAAAAAATTATAAGAACCCCCATAAACCTCAAAACCAAAATTTTTCAACTCATGCAAATTATATATAGAAAAAATCAAGATATATTTGTGTGAAATAAAGGATGTTTATAAAAGAAATAAGATTATTATGAAGCTCACCTAAAAAAAGTCTCTCAGGCAATAGTCTTGACACTTATTAACTTTATTAAAAATTAAAAGCTGATGAACTCTTTGAAGTGAAATTAACTTTGCTTTCTCGATACAATCACTAATTGCAACTTATTCAATTCAAAACTAGGTAGTTTGATAATCTCTTTGATTAGATTAGTGTGTACCCAATTTTGGGTAAAGGTTGGGTGAACGTAGTAAAGGGCACAAGGTCAGTATTCACACCGTCCAAAATTTGTAAATGGCATGGTGACATTAGTGGCCAAAATACTACAAAGAAAACAGCAGTGAATATCTGTCAGAGATTTTAGCCTGGCAAGTCAAATGCAACTAGTTCGTCAAAACTCTGCATTTCCAGCCCTTTTCATCAGTGGAGCATGGGGTTTGAGTTTTCCTGGATATTAACTTAATGGCACTTTGGGAAAAGTTCTGTGGTGATGTGCAAACACTTCCCAGCCGCTGTATATGTTGCCCCACACTCTATGACTCATGGATGGTTGAATCTCAGGTTTGAATCCGCACAAGCAGCAGATGAAACTGCACATGTGCGCGTGGTGGTCAACCGCCCAGATGGTCAACAGGTGGTCAAAACGAAGTGCATGTATTGGACCAAATCCAACCAAATCTTTGTAACTTTTGACTTCCTCCCCACAACAATAAAGCATACAGTGCTGGAGCACCACCTTATAATTGTGCTTAAGAGCTATAAGAACTTCACTCATTTGAAATGAAATGCTTCACGCATATGCTGGACCTGTACATGGGCAAAGCAATTGCAGTGATTACCCCATCTGCGGGCATCACAAAAGACTTGAACCAAATTCCCCACACTGCAGTTGTGAATATTGACGGGCAGGAATCCCACCCATTCCACATTACAGTGGATAGAGCATCCCCTATCTGCACCTTTTGCCATGCTTTTGGTCATAAGGCGCACACCTGCCCTTCTAGAGAGGGCATCATTCAAACAAAATTTTGATGCAATGGGAAGTGCTGACTTCCATTACTAACCAGCCATTGACACTGCCACCTTCCCATGGGGCACGTAGGGGTGTTACATTCAGTTAAAACCTGTGTCCCCGCAAGAGTGAAAAAAGCAAAACAGATCAATAGAGCAGCGGCAAAGGAAGCAGCTACGGCCGCGTCCATGATCCTGCATGCCCAGACCCAGGATAACATTGAATCATTTGCAGCTGAAGCAGCTCATGAATCCACTCACTAATCAGATTGGGTCCACTTACCTTTAGACCAGATGGATGAGTTGGATTTACCCAAGCAAAAATACCAAGCACCAATTAAAATCAAATTCTCCCAACCCATTCTCCACCAAGTTTTTGTTGTCATCCAATGATGCACCGCAGGAGCACATTACCAAAAAGTTGGCCTAAATCAAGAAACACCAAACCCAACAATAAATCCACAGCAAAGGCAGTCCCAGGGAATAGTTACAGACTGCCAGTAACCCATGAGCAATACAAAAAAAGCTTCTTAGAAACTGATAAAGCAGAACAGGAAAGGCAAGGAGGCCCTTCCCATTGCACCTAAGGTGCGATGAGGGGAGCATTCACAATAGGAACATTGAACATCGCTGGACTCAAGGCCTTGCTGTCCCAGGCTAGGAAACTGAGAATTTCAAAAAATAAGTTACCTGTGGACATATTGGCCATTCAGAAATCCCACTGTTCACACAGTGCCAAGGAAACATGGGAAACCATGCTCCTCCCCTCCCTTTCTTTTTGGTCACCGCACTGTAAGGTGCTTATATGTGCGACCCATTGTTTTTAATTTATTTCTAAAAATCTGTACCTTGATGGGTGTGTGCTTGTAGTGTCCTTTTCATGGGACGATGAAGTGCATGCTATTATTAATGTTTATTCCCTGGCATGTATGCTGGCTCACCAAAAATTCCTCTCAGTCATAACTTCCCCCCACTTCCTCCTGATCCGTTTGTGGTAGGCGACCTGAACTGCGGGGACAACCCAGCCACCTACCACTGGCTTTCAACGCCTACCCCCACAGAAGCACGTCAAACTACGCGTTCTAAAAGCCACTTTGGGGCTTTTTGATACCCTCCCCCAAACATACATCACTGCTTTCCAACATGCCCCATCCCCATGTTCACAAAGGTCAGCTGAGGCCTATGTTTCACATTGACCTTATTCTAGCCCTGTTAACTTTTGGTTCCAAATTTCATACTTTATGATGACAAAAATCGATTTCTCTGACCACAGGATGGTGTTAATTTCTTTCACTTTGTCAAGCCCAGCGGCACATGCGCCAAAGTGGTGCAAACTTTTTTCCAGCTGAGATCATGTCGCCCAGGTTTTCCTCATTAGCTACCAAAACTTTGGCACCAGAGTTTGCCACACCATTCTGTGCAGACCCACTTTCTACTTAGTCAACCTTCAAAGCAAACACCATCCATCAGGCATGCCACTTCTTATTTCATCGCTCAAAAACTGCCTTGTTGGTCATTATGCACACGCTTGCAGAAGTGGACCACCTGGAGTCTAATGTCCCTGCTGCAGGCTACAGCCTGGCAAGGGGTTGCAAGTGGGAAGAAGTGTCTGCTCGTCTCAACGCACTGGTAAGACAACACAAACATTGTCTTTGTGTTCAGTTCAAGGCAAAAAATATAGCAACGGCTGACATGTGCTCCGCCTATTTTTTCCAATAATTCTTTGCACTGCAACAGAGCTTGGCCTGCACACAGGTGAGGCAGCTGGACAACTTTATCGCAGAACCTTATCCAAAGTGGCAATCAAAGTTTGAAACTATTACTCTTAATTGTATCAATCTAATCCAGTCAAACTGGCCAAAGTTGATGAGTTCTTGATGGCACACATATCTGCACCGTTTCCCATTACCCAGAGTTGATAAATCTAATTAATTGGGATGAACTCTGTTTGCTTTTTGAGGTGCACCGCGCAGGAATGCCCAGGTCCAGATGAGATTCCATATGAGTTCTATAAGAGATATTTTAGTTATTTCTCCTCTTTGCTGCTTGACTCAATGAACAAGTGTCTGTTGGAAACGCGCCTCCTTCCTGGGGGCCACGAGTTGTATACAATAACACTGTATAAAAAAGGGGATAAGCTGGACTTGGCCAACTGAAGCCCCATCCCACTTACAAATACAGATATTAAATTATTTACTAAAATTATGGACAACCACCTAGGGGAAGTTTCCTCAGATGTAGTCTCCTCTGAGAAATTTGGTTTCATTCCCAAGTGGTCTATATAGGACACATACACACTGTAGCCAATGTCTACCAATATAAGGCTACTGGAGTGCTTGTTTT
Organism: Massospora cicadina; assembly: GCA_022478985.1. NCBI lineage: Eukaryota > Fungi > Entomophthoromycota > Entomophthoromycetes > Entomophthorales > Entomophthoraceae > Massospora > Massospora cicadina. Next base: position 182,847 of record JAKSZP010017084.1, read on the forward strand.
CTTAGACCAGCAGTAAGCTTATGATAGTGTCAACTGGGATTACCTCAAAGCCTGCCTCCACAAGTTCCACTTCCCCATTGGTTCATTAATTGGGTGATGTTGCTTATAGAATCCGCCACAATGGCTGTACGTGGCCCTGACTTCCTCATTGATGTGGTTAACCCTCAAAGGGGTCTCCGCCAAGAGGATCTTTAAGCCCATTCTTGTACAACTTCAGCCTCGACCCACTTTTATGCAATGTATATGCCCACCTTACTGGTGCCCATGTGCAAGGCCAAGCACCAGTTAAGAGGCTGACATTTACTAACAATTGTGTAGTCAGGTTGTTTAACAACCAAGATGCACGTGCGCTGGAGGTTACTATCCAGGATTACTCCAGGGTCATTAACGCCACACTTAAAGCCTCCAAAACCGAAAACATTCTCCTTAGCTGGTACCAAAACCACTGGTCACCAGCACCCCGTTACCTACCTGTTTCAGAGACTTGCTCAGAGGTTTTATTGCCCCGCCCTCCCCATACCGCCCCGCTTGTGCTCCCTTTTGTGCCAAATCCGCTGCTTGTCCGGTATGCCATGTAAAAGTGTGGTTGGAGGCGGAGGGTACACCTTGCTAGTAATGGACACCACATTTTGACAATGTCACAAAGCGCATCACGTCACTAAGAGTCCACCAGACTACATTTACATGCTGGGTTTTGATTGCCAACTCTATGCTCCTGTCCAAAGTCTGGTTTGTGGCCCATGTCATTACCTTTTCCCCCTCTTTCTTCACCTCTTTATAACCCTCCTTCATGGGTGGCTTTGGTTAGGCCGCCCACCATCAGTGCGCCTAGATGTTATGTTTGGCCCTCGCCATAGTATTGGTATGGGCCTGCTCAACTTAAAAGCCCATGCCTCCAAAATACTTGGCATCTGGGTCGCTACAGTCACCAATCGCACCCCTAGACCACCACTGGTTGCGTGTGGCCTGCCACAACTTTTCCCAAGCCCCTGGCCTCCGCTATCCTACCAATCCCCATTCTCTATTAAACTATCTTGCCTCTAATCCCTCTGCCGCAAGCCCACATGAGACGCCGCCCCACTTCAAGCATATTCTCTTCTCCATGTGAAGCGCTGAGTGGAGAATCTGCATCAGTGGACACACCGCTCAGAGGGGTTGCCCTATTCCCCTTTTCAAACAAGAAGTCTGTGGGAAAGCCGTTCTGAATAACCTGGTACCCCAATGTCACTCCCAAATTGCCCTTGTGGACTACCTTGACAAGCTCAAAATCCTGTACTCTTTGGAGACCCAGAAGGACATTTGGTGGTACACTCACCACCCTCTTCTACAGCCCCAGATTCGCACCCATGTGCGGAGATGCCTGAGAAAGGTGTACCACACTGCTGAGCAGTCCAATGCCTCTCAGTCTTCATGCATTGTATGCAGTCAATATGGGTCATTAGTCCATCACTTGGAAGATTGCCCCACCATCATGGGAGATTTGGCGGGATTTTATGCGCCCCTTTTGCCAGGAGATTAAGCAGGCTTTCAGCCTGTCCAAAAACATTCTCGCCTTTTCCATGACCACCCCTATACACCCATTGCTCCATACCTTAATTGTTACAATAGCGCTATATTCAATCCACACCATTGTCCTTAAAGCATTATCTGGCACTACCCCAACCCTCCATGAAGCTGTGCATCACTTCCTTTCTCACCTCACGGATCACTTTCAAGCCTGACTGTTTGGCCACCTGCCATCCCACCAACGCCATTTGATATCATCCTGGTTCCCCATCTAATTCCTCTCATCGGACCTTTTCTTTCATTTGTGTTCAGTTTTGGCCCAGGCCTCCCCTGTCACTCCCCATCTTTCTTCCACTGGAAACCCGCTGGCAACAGGAGGTAGCCACAGCTTCTCTGGGGTGCCCCTCGTTATTTCTTGGTGTTTTTAGTCAGAGTTTTTGGAAGTGTCCATCCCACGGTTGGCCTTCCCCAAAAATTTAAAAAATTGAAGGGAAAATTTCCAATACAAAAAAACAACCCATGGTCACCAAATGGTGCCCAAAGTTTGATAAATACCTTAAAAACCCCATGGAATCGAGATGGAAAGTTACATACACAGGAATTAATTCCAGTAGTCCTCAGATTTAATTTAAGTGCCAAAACCCTGATAGGTTGTTAGGGTATCCTAATAATTCATAAACTTATTTATCAAATTTTTTATAATGATATCTACTAAAAGTGATTAATTTTGCAATGCCATATAGATAATATGTTGAGTCCAAATTTAATACTACAAGTGGCACCCATGGCACTATTTCTGGCGATTAGCACAATGATGTGTAGATCTTAGATGTGGATGTAGCAGCCTTGAGATTAACATTTTGTTTAAAAACCTACATACCTCTACACATATTCATAAAATTTTCTTGTGTAATTTAATATTAACAATTGGAACAGCAGTACCACGTATCTAAGGTTGCTATTTTGGATTTTTGAAAACCTTTATGGAAGCCTGTTTTTTAAAGATATTACATCTCTAACAAAAATGGTAGATAATGTAATAGTATCTGGTATTAATTAAAAAACAAGAGCTTTAACATCAAAAATATGAAAATTAAAATGGTAAACTTATAGTTTTTGAGATAATATTAGAGAGTATTTATGTTAATATGGTCATTAAACCTATATGTAACACAGACCTCATACTTTTATTATACTCCACTAAAAGAAGAATATGCATAATGTCATTTAATTATAGAAGTTTTTCACAAATAAATGATTGTAGGTGTTGGACATAATGACATGATAGTGCTACTCATTATTGGTTTGGTTGTTAGTTGGTATATTAGAAAAACTAGCTCCTTCACAAGTATTTTCAATATAACTTACACACTAAAATGGTTAATAATTTGCGTGTACCTGCTTAATGAATATACCGCGTGCACCCACTTATAAAAAGGCAAATATTTGAGTTTTCTAAAGCTAGAATATCAAATATTGGATTTTAGTCAACAAACTGTATAATACATTGATATTGAAAATTAGTCAAAATTATCAAAAGTAAGAGACTTTATAGACAATGTTGTCAAACAATATGGTTTTTACAATGCTATGGTAATATTTATATATATATAGATATCTGAGATAGAACAACTTTAGCACAAATTCACACTATTTTAAAATAGAAAATGACAAAGATGTACTAACTTTAAAACTAATATGCTTAACTCTGCACCAATAGTTTTTTCCAGTAATAACAGGCAAGCTTAATATTATAAAAATTTAGTACAGCGTCATAGGGTTTTGCAGTTGATTGTATTTTCCTTGCTAATAGGACTCCCTAAGACTAGAGATTCAATTATTTGTGCAAGAGACAAATTGAACTTGCGCTTTCAAATTTTTATTTTGATGGTCCAATCAACTAAACATTATTAATCAATATAATAATACAAAAGTTTTAGTTTATATGAGTTTTTTATTATGTTTTGTAAGACTAATAGTGATTATAAAAGTCTTATAGAGTACTAGTGCAGTTACCACTCAAAAATTAACCGTAAGAAATGTTTATCTAAAATCTGATATGGATAAAGATGTACAAATAACATTATATTATATACTGGCTAGTCTTAAATTAATTTCAATTTATTCAAGGTACTCCAACCAGGGGATGGACAGTACCAAATCACAACACTCAAAACGACAAAACAAAACTACTAACCAGGTGGGAAGCAGAAACCGCTAATTTACCATGGCAGAGGGTGAGGAGGGGTTGAAGGGTTGGTTTATAGAAAGACCCACCTCAATCAAGGGATGTTGGTTACAGTACCAGATAGAGCAGAGAGCCAGGGCGTTAAGGCATCCACATAGTGGGGGTGGAGGTCAGCGTAGTAGGATTTTTCCTATTCCTCATCAAGATAATAATGGGAAAGTGTTTCAACAAAAGCTGCGAGGAGAACTTCAGCTTCTTTGCGGGCTTCAGGAAGCTGGGTGAAAAGGGAGATACTGTGGCAGGTGATTTTGGCTGAGGGGTTGAATGAAGCAAGCGTTGCGACATTCATAGCAGCAACTTCAGCATCATTGAATAGTTTCAAGATGTCACTGCAGGGAGATTCAGGGAAGTTGGGGGGAAGAAGAGGGTGGGCAGGCCATGCTGGAGCTGAGCCACTGACTGGGCCACCGCGGTGCATAGTTTCAGGCACTGAGGTGAGGCCACCGCAACTAAGGCGAGCTGGTGGTCACTTTGGAAGGGGTCTGTATTGGGCAGAGGAGCAAAATGGAGAGGGGTAGGGGTTTCATCGAAGTTGGGAAGGAAAAATTCTGCCTGACCATAATTGCCTTGGCAGAGAGGTTGACCTGTATGCTTACTAATGAGGACATTACCTGATTTGTCAGTCTCAGCCAATAGATCCCATGGATTTTAGTTCACTGGAATAGTGGTGTTCAAATTTGGGTGGGTGGGATTGGGCGAATGGGTGGCTGCTTGGGTGCCAATGGTGGTCCAAGCATTGCTCTGATTGGCTGGGGTAGATTTAGGTGGGAGAGTGAGGCTGGGGGTTTTGGGGGGCTGATTTTCCATATGGGCCCATTGAACGAGATTGGAGGGTGGGAGGGGGCAGCAAAGCGCCCCATACTGAACCTCCAGAGGGGGCTCAGAAGCCGCAGCAGCAGACTTGGCCTGAGGGCACACTTTTTTTGCATGGTCAAGGCCAAAGCAGAGGGAACAAATCTGCCTACCATTATTGACCTGAGCCCAAAAGAAATGATCAGGCGCTGCAGCCACACTAGCGCAGGGTGGGATTTGTTGGGCTATGGTAGGGTGGTGTGGTATGATGGTGGCTGTTGCACGAGGAGCAGCAAGGCGCTCCACACCAGATGGAATGGCAAAGATGAGGTTGGGCTGAGTGCCATAAGTCATGAGCCCTGCGACCAACTGGTCATACAAAACCTGGGGTGGAAGGTGGGATGGGAGATTTGCAAAGGATACCACCAGCGTGGTGTCTGAAGGGAGGCGAGTATGGGTTGTGGGCATGGGGTTTTTTTATAAATTAGAGGAGTTTGTGCTGCCACTTCAGCATCCTCCTCAGATTGGAACAAACGTCAAAGTAGCCCTTAAAAGGGCGGAAGTCTATAAAGCCAGCTGGCGCAAAGGCCGCAGTGGCTAGGTCAATGATTGCCTTATTGGCATATGGGAACAAACGCCCATAGTCCACTCTGAGGCAATAGCAAATGGCGGAGTGAGGGAGGGTGAGAGGATGGGGGCGAGAAGGGTGGACGCGTGCCAGGTGGAGCGCTAAGTCCCGTGGGGGGACAAAACAGTTGGAAGCAGTGGGCGGGCTGTTTGAGCCCATCCAAACGCACTTTCCCTCGGGGTGGAAAATGATAGGTGGGGGTGCACTGCTGCCCCACACTGGGGTGGCAGGCGGTGGAGCTAAGGACATCAAATAATAGGTTTGGGAAGATGGCTGTGGATAAATGAAACTTAGATTTAAAATTGCTCAAAAAGCAGTCTTAAATTAATCACGGTAAACATAATCAGAATTTACTATTTTTAACTTGCATATGAACAGCTTCAAAATGAAGATTTTCTCTTAGATTTTTATATTTTAAGCATTGTTTAAATTTATAATCTAGTTCAATATAACAGTTAGTAGATATGCTTTTGGTTTACCTTAGTTTATCTGATTTTAGGAAAAGGTTATAATTGTTATATGTTTTAGAGACTATGAAATAGGTAAAAAAACATTCTTGTCACGCATAGTAACACTTAACTATCAGGAATAGTTAAAGGGTATATTTCAGAATCATTATGTTGTTAAATTAAATTACACATTAATTTCTCAGATCAGGCCTCATGTCTAATTTGTTCTGTGAACTTATAAGGCTGCCAAAAGTAAACTAATAAGTCACTTTTCCGTAATGGGTGACTAATTTAGTACCTATAAACTCTGTATAGATCTTTCATATATGGCTTTTTATAGACTTACTATCCCATCTACTTAGATAAGCCAGAGGAATTTGTAAGGAAATCATCTCACTCATGGGACAGCATCAGACTGCAGCAAGTAATATGTCCCAAAGTATTATTACATAAATGATAGATTAAGTCTTATCTTCCAATCTATTATAGTTAATTATGGACAAATGAAACTTATATCATAATTTAAACTACCATCTTATTTAAGTCACAATTTAAGGTAAGTAGTATTATCTACTAAATATTCTAAGAAACAAAACTTAAAAATTTTTAGTCCTTACCAAGTATATAATATCAGAACTAACTACTTTACTTTGAAAATCAAAAATATATAATATAAAACTTTAGTGCATTGTGGACCCTTATATATGTAAGTATAATCTTAATGCAAGTTAGGAGTAAGGCACTTGTGAGGTGGTTGATGGATAGAAATATTTTGTATTATTCAGTATATATAATTTTAAGTCATCTTATTTAGGATGCGTAAACTAACCAATTTTTATTGATGTTCTCTCTACTTTTTGTTGTCATTAATTTACATCATTGTAAATTTTATATCTATTACTTTGCATAACAATAAAATCTATCAATCATACTCTGCAACAAGGTATAGATTTATTTTTTAAGTCTTTGGAAAAGCCATTGAGATATACTATTACTGGAATATATATTTTAGAATACATTTCCTTTGAAGATATGGTCATCCTGCGCCAATTTTTATCAACAAAATTATGCATAAAACAAACTGCTACTTTTTTATATTAAAAAAGGTCGTTGTATTCCTTATTAATTTAGCATCCAATCTAAGTTTTCAACAAATATCCTCTAATGAATAAGTGATATAAAATTATATCATATGGTCTATGTAGAATTAAGCACGCTACATAACATATTATAGAAACTTAGTAAGAATAGTGTCACAGTGGTGTGAGGTCTTTTGATATATGAAATTACTTTTCTAGAAACATTATTTATACTTTTTGTATATATCAAAGCCAAAATTTTGATGTCTCGTGACATAATTTCAGATGCAAAACTCAGGTATAGGAAAGAAGTGGCTAATCATAAAGGCATTAAGTTGGGTATATTGCTTAATTTAAAACAAAATTTGGATCAAAGCTGGGGTTAGGGCCAGAGATGCGCATGTTGGTACTAAGGAGTTGCGTGATAATTTAAATTTTATTTAACTATGGAATTATAAAATGAACTATTATACCAACGAGAATGAGTCTAAAGCTTAATATACATTAGTAAAATTGATTAACATCCTTTTGCTATATTTCTAAAATTTGGAAGTATTTGCTCTAGTCTAGATTTCACGTTTATGCATACTGAAACTACTGTACTACCTTTGATATTTTTTATAATGGCTGGATGTGGCTTAGTACCATTACAAAATGACCATGACCATAACCCATCCCTGATCTACTTCAAAATCGTTTTTTAGACCAACTTCTTTATTGAGTGATTTTGCTTCTAATATATTACTATTGATTTTTCTATCTGTTTCATCATTGGGTCATCCTAGCCGCAGACCTCCATGGGAAAGTATCCAACGCTCTATCATTTTAAATGAAAAATTTGTATGTGGATTTGACTCTGCCCCTAATGAAATCTGGAAGTTCTTTATTAAGCTTCTCAAAGCCTAGACCAAAATTATAATATAGTAAAAAAATCCTTCTTGAAATCTCGCTAAGTCTCTGTTTTTTAAACCACTTGGCTATCTTTTTGACCTTAGTCACCATGAACCTTTGCCACCAAGGTGTAAGAACTATCTGCGGTGTCTTGTCATCAATGTTACTAATAGTAAATTTCCTGCTGATCTGGGTCTGAATCCCAGATCACCTATCCAGAAGTGAAGGAGTTAGAGACACTCTCCTTACAATAATTAACAAATTTTTTGTTATACACGATAGTTTTTTCCACGTAGGATTTTATCTAAGCATAGACTAGTTTTTGGCCATTTATCATAATCACTATTCTCCTCATCACTGTATCTCAACTTAATTTACTTTTTTTGTCTTCAACTACCTGCCATAGCCAACTAGAGTGTTCTCTTCCTGCAAATACTTAGTTTTGGACCCTTCAACTCTGCTTTAATTATTTTGTAACCAGTCCTGGAAGTGTTTTCTAAATTCAAGCAAGCGTTAGCTTCTATTTTTTCTAGTTTTTTTGTAATATTGTAATGTTTTTTATCCACCTCTTGCAGCACCAACTTACCGCGTTAACTTTCACCTAGTGCAGCTGACTGGGTTTTTTAGATTTCTGATCTCAGTCACATATATAAAAAATGATAAAAGATTTGAAATTCCTTTTGGAAGCACTTCAACCAGATTTGCTTACAATTAAATTTTCCATAAGTTCTATGACCTTCAATTCAGCTGCGCGCTGGTGGCCTATTTATATGCAATCTTTAGTTAACCTCAGGACCTATATTCGTCTGATGTCATAAGAGCATTATGTCTCCAAATTAGTGTTTGATAAAAATGGAAAAACATTTGTGTTTGGCTGTCTCCCCTGCCAACTTTGATCAGGTGATCGCTGGCCTACTTGGGGATTTCTGCACCCCAATCACCTTTTGGATCTAAATATTTAACTGCTTATGTTTCAGCCCATGGGACCCTTATAAATCGTTACTCCATAATTAGCACTTGCCTTTGGAAGTGATAGAGTTTTTGCTAAGACCTCTTTGATCTCAGTGGAATCTGCGGGCTAACAAGAGTCAATCCCTATTATTTAAATTCATCCTATAATAAAAGTAAAGCCTACCTATCTAGAAAACCGAACATGGAAAAATGTATCCTCAAAGATATGTTTTCTAGCTGTTATGCTTGGAAAATGCCTTTCATCCTGTAATTAGATTGGGATTCTACCTATGGAACCCAAATAGAGGCAATAAATGTAATTATAAAAAATTTTGTGAACCTTTTATTAGTTCTTATGGTTCTAGCCCTAATAGATTTCTGTGTATCAGATAAAATTTGAGAGCCCTTGACTAACTAACAAAATGATTTTCCTCATTGAAGCAGCTGAAAAACTTACTATTACAATATGGGATGACTATGCATTTAAAGAAAGTGATTCTGGATATTACCATTATGTTGTTAGAGTGGAAACTATCTCTATCCTTTTCATAATGAATTAAATAACCAGGTGTATTATTATTCCTAGTGTAAATTATGTATGTGATCTTTTTGTGCTTTTTGCTAAAAAATACCATTATGGTTATTTTATGATATTGGGTACTCTCTAATCCACATGTTAAAATCATTAGTATAAATATAATGGACGCAGGCGCCTCTGATAATTTTATTGATAAGGCCTAGTCGATCACTTTAGATTACACTACTTACCTCATAATTGGTTAGAGAGGACACCTCAAGATCCATACCAACATGAAAATTCAGGGAATAGTTCAGTTTCAAGTTAAGAAGTAAGAACTAATTGAATATTTTTTATGCAAAATTGCTTTACCCAAATATCTTAGGGTGTATAATGGTGGCAAAAGTACTAAACAAAGCCTATTTGGAGGTCAAACTCTGACCCTCTCTTTATAAAAGTGATGAAGAGATAGTGATCTATGTCCGCTGATGACTCACCAATTGACTTGCCACAAAGGGCAAATGTGCAGAACTCATCCTCACGCGTCTTCTCAATCACACGTCATAAGTTACTTTGCCTCCATGTTTGGAGGAGTTAGATTCATTTTTGGATGCGGCTATTACAATGATTTACCTCAACATTCTGAGTTTTCTTTGCGTTTCCAAGCAAATGGGCATAGTTCACATCTCCCCTCCTATCTGCCCTTTAACGTAGAGAAAAAAGGCAGTACTAGAAGTTTGGGCCGCGGAATAACTAGCCAAAAGGTCAATTTTCCAATGTATTTCATCAGTATACTCAAAGCTCTTACTTGTGGAGAAAGAGATTGGTACTCTACGCCAATGTGTAGAATTTGATAGCTTAAATAACGTCATTATACCCGACGTGCATCTCATTCTTATGTATACAAAAATCGTCAGATATATTAAGAAAGCCAAAGGTTTCACCAAGCGGATTTTACATCCCAAAACCAGATTGCGTTAGGACTGGAAGAAATGGCTTATTGAGTTACACAACACAAAGGGCATTTTTTTTCCAAGCGTGCATTTATTCTTAATAACGTTTATGAAATCTTCTAATGCCATATTGATGCAAATATAGGCGATATGTTGAGCTTATATGTGATGGCTTATATGTATGATATAGTGGACTTCTCCTTGGATCAAGCGTCCCATGAGATGCACATGCAGCAAATGTTTAAACACTTGTTAGGTAAATTGAAGTTAAAGATGAGTAAGTGTGACTTTAAAGTATTAGTTCACCTCATTAAACTACAGCATGTTTGACAAGGGCCATATGATCACCCCAGACAAATAGAATGCTAAAATTGAATGGCCCGCGCCATCCTCAGTAAAAAGATCTAGAAGTTTTTTTGGGACATGAAACTAAATTGAAGAAGTTTACTACTAACTTGTCAGAGGTTGTCGCACCCTTGTATAAGGCTAGTGGCAATATACCTTCAGCAGTCGTCTGCACTGGCGGATAAATTTCAGATTATAAAGTGCTCTTTGCTCTCTAGATCAATACTTCCCCACGTGGACCCAGACAAGGAGCTTATAGTGTACAGCGATGCTTCCAACTTCACTACTGGTGTCGCTCATTTACAAGTAAGCACATTTGGAGTGGAGCATCCAGTGAGATACTTTTTCCTGCATAATGTCCCTCCCTTAGTTAAACTACGCTGTATTTTACAAAAGATACTGTCATTAGTGGAAGCATTAACTCATTGGAGCGACCATCTACATGGTTCTAACATTCATTTTGCAACCAAACTGACAATCAGTCTCTTCTTTACTACCGCTCTCCTCATGTCCTAACCACGATTAAAGCTCATTATCATGAAACCCTTACACAGTTTGTGTTCTCATATGAGTTTATGAATACCAAGGAGAATGTTTAAGCTTAGGCATTATGTTGTAACCCAGCTTTGCTCCTGACCACAAAGAAGTGGAGCTTCATAACACCCAACTGGTGATTTCTTCAGGTATGATTATATTAAACCATTCTTCCACCATCAACTGCACCGCTGTTCTATATTCCCTGGAGAATCTATCTGGAGTATGTTATGTTCAGATGAGTCGTTTTTTTTAACCATTTTCTTGATTTATAACCAGATCCTTGCCAAATTTAACTTTAGCCACTAGGATCTTATGAAGGTGTACCATGGTAAAAGCAATATAGTATAGTTCCAAAGACGCTTATGAGTTCCCGTTGGACCTCTTATCCTGGAGTAATCAAGGAAGAATCATGATGGTTAACCGTGAGGCACCCAGGAAAGGCAAAAAACCTGGAGTTTATCGCCGCATGTATTACTGAAAGGTAGTTTAGTAAAGGTATATCCGTTTACTAAGGATAACTTTTTATGCAACAGTATGAAACAAATCGTCAGCCCCTCATTGGTTTTTTGATACAAGTTCAGATTACAGTGGGCCTTGAACTTCCCTTTCAGTTGACTTTATGTCAAGATTTTACCCAGGATATGTTCAATTCAATATTGAAAAATTTTAGTTCATTTAATTGGGCATGTATGCAAGTTCATTTAACTAGTTTTTATAAGTTAAAGCTTTTAAGGGAAGCTCTGATTTAACCCTTTACCTTGATAAATCAATAGGATCAATCATTTCTATTATAATGACCAGACTTTCAGAAAAAAAAAGTTTCTAGTTGCTGAAAACATTAATTTACCAAAGCTTTGAGTGCAATCGCTGCAACTTATGGACATTTTGATGAAAGTTCTGAACAATAGTTTGTCAGATGCTGCATGTCAATGAAAATAGTTTTATTTCCAGCAACCAATGCCATTAAATTCTATAAGGTAGGCATAAACCGTCACTAGTCATCAATATATAATGATAGAAGATCCCCTAACAAAGAGCTCTTTTTCATTACTAGCTTTTCTATCATGTATATTATATTATCATTTATGTTTAAATGAACTGTTTCTGGCTCTGATCGCGCTTTCTGTCCTCAACTAGGAATCATTTTATTTTGATAATAAAACATGTGAACCTGTTTAGGTTCCAAGTTTCAATAGTTGTTGCTCATTACAGGGGGATTCTGGGCCAAAGTAGTCTTTACTTAAGAGCACAACAGTATGAGTGGTGGATCATCTAGAAAGGGGGTAATAGCCAATTCAAGGAAGGTGAGTGCAAGGACCCCATTAATCAGAACTTGTATGACATTAGGGTAAATAAAACTGCTGTCATAAATCTATGAAACCCCATAAAACAACTTTAAAAGAGAATGGAAGATGTGAGCAAAAAAACTGATGTAAGGATTTCAGTAGCTTCTCAGTGATGCTATTGATATAACCTGAGGCATTTTCCCTATTTAGGAATCAGGGAAAAAGAATAAAGCAGTTCAAGGTTTTTCTCACCTGTCAACTTCCACTTTAGCAGTGTTCATGCACAACGCAGGACAGCTGGAGGATTATCTTGTCAATCTCATACGCCAACCACTTGTACTATGAGTCTTGTACAAGCCAGATAGCTAGCAACAATTGCCAGTTTGATTTTGTGTAATAAAATAGCATTAATTTATAATCCGGTTTCTCAGTTTAGTACTAAATTTTTCTTGATCCTTGATGGTTTTGATTTAACTTCAGATATTTTGCTACAAGAAAATACTTAAATTAGAGTTTAGTCGCTAAACTAGATATCAGATTTAGCAACTTTGTCAAGGAATCTTAGGAGCAAATTAGCTACACTTATAAGTGGAGATATGATATGGGTTTGCATTGTCGGAAAGCCAAGGGGGTTATTGCTGACTTTTATATAAGATATTTGATGTGGGTCGACCTTGGGACAAATATACCACACTGAGAATTTTCTAGCCAGTACAGGTTTCAAACTCAAGACCTGCACTAGGGTGGAAGCAGTTTTACCTGCCAGGCTAACCACCCATTTGACTTATATATATATATATGAAAGTGGCTGCCATGCCACTGACTCCTGCGTAAAATAATGAAGCAATAAACAAACTTCTTATGGAATTTAGAGATGCTAAGAAAAGTATTTTATTAAGACTTCTTATCAGTACCATAAAACCCCAGAGTCATCTTGAAATTAAGGGAGTTTGGGCAAAATTAAAAGGACTTAAAACTCAGATTTTGGATTATGATTAAATTGCAAGCGGAATTGTTAATAAAAGGGTTGGCTCCATGAAAGTTACTATGTGTTGGATTTTTGTATACCTGCATCATCCAGATTTAACATATACCTCTTATTCATCTGTCTTTATCCTACTTTAGTTTTCTTGCTAATAATAGCCATAGTAATATTAGAACTACTAGTATTGAAGAAATTTCTTTTTCTGCTAAACATTTTCTTCAAAAATCTATTAATCTTGATTTTTGGCTCCTCTAGAGAGATTTTTAAAAACTAGGAAAAATAATGGCGTAAATCCCGAAAAATTACTTTCTGACTTGACTTGACGATCCAGAAATCCTCCCAAGCATAATAAACCCTTAGGCCAACCTCAGTATCAACAAGATTCACTCCGCTCTCAGGCAGCAGCTGCAAAAACAGCCACATATTAATATGCGGCCACTTTACCAAAAGTCAGCTCACCAGATCATGTTTCTGGAACTGCACACCCATGAGACCAGTGTGGACTACATCCCAACAACCTTCTGGGCCCCACCTACTATGAAGAATATCGCCCAAGCAGTTTAATCGCATCAGATCAATTAGACGCGCCTCGCCCTTCCAGGCACTTTCCTCACCAGTTGAGTTGGAGGTTTCAGTCCCTCCTACTATTGCTAATTTGAATTTCTGGATCACATCATGATAGTCTATTCCAACGGCTTAATCATAAAACCATCACCCATAACGTTGGATCAGCTGACCAATCTGGTTCACAGATCACTAAATTGGGCCATCCTAATTTTCTCAATGATAAACCACTGAAATGAATTTAGTGCATTACACCTGTTCCAATCTCATCACGCCCATTCAAAGCCCTTAAATGGCACTTCTCAAGTCAGCACTTACTCATCTCATGCTAAAAATGATGATGTTTCAATCGGTTGGAGGGTTTAACACATGAAAGCACACCCAAAAGTCAAATCACTTTTTAAGGCACAAATTTGGAATGTTATGAATGAGTTCACTCCCCAAATGGCTGAAGGAAATTCGATCAAAATGAGTCAAACTAAACTGGAGATGCTCAAGCAACTGTCCCAGTGACAGGCAGCACCAGCAACTACTGAATCGTTCCAGCAAACATTTAACCACATAAACTTGTCCTCACCATCTGCTCACATTTTATCTGCAATTTCATCTTAAAGCAAGCATAAGCGCACCAAAGGGGCCATTGGGGCTTGTTAAAAACCCCTTTTACCTGTAATACCTAAAGCTGATCCCCATGAAGCAGCATTTATTGCCAAAATTAAGAAGAAATGGGCAGAAACTAGAGCGCAAAAGCTCTACCCAGCTCAACCCTTCATAAAATTTGCCTTTACTATGGGTTATAATCCTGGTGAATACTATATATAGGACAAATTCTCATCTGTTAATTAATTGTAGAGACATTACCAATTAATTCCACCATCCATGAATTGGTGGAGGGATACTATATTGATGTGGTATTAACTGAAGCTGACCATGCTGCCACCCTTCAGGTTGTTATTCCGCGTGGATCTCTCCATATCTCATAAACACTTTCTCACCTAAAAGAATATATCATGGGTTACACTTTATAACCTCTTAACAATTATTGATCCTGAATCACTTAATCTGGCACTCCAGAGCGGTTAAGTGAAATTTGGTCTATACTCACAGTAGACTTTAGTGTCCACTCTTAGTATGCTCTCACTCAAAGAGCCACCTGGGAAGGTTTTCATATATCTCCTCCCCCACTGTGGCTCACAATATAGAGCTTATCTATCGCGTGGCAGTTGTTGGGACATGCCCAGATTTAAACTTTCAAGCTTAAATTCCTGTAAATTTAAAAGTCTACTGCACATGTTCTGATGTGTGCATTTGAATAGATTATTGATATATTAATTGACTGTGTGACAATAGTATGAAGACTATAGTCTTAGTTAAGATTTTCACACCCAACTTAAGTATTGCCTCCAATGGTAGACTGGTGCTAACGCTCTTTCTTATAATCCTTGAAGATACTCATGGGCTAAGAGAACTTCTCCCTTGTTGGACATTTGCCCTTTCAGCTGTAGAGGAAGAATTTCTTGGGTCAAATTCAGCTTAAATGAGGAACTGTCAGCCATTTATTAGTTTCTGATGACCCTGAATGCAATTTTAATGATTTGAAAATCTTGGGGATATTGGCCAAAAGACCCTGGCCAAATATCGGTGGAACCCTGTTAATTGGGGTAACACCAGTTTGAAACCTACATGGGCACTAACTGTAAAATTGAATGATTAGATTTTGCCAACCACACGACAGACTTTGGAGCAACCAAAGGAGGGTACTCCCCCAACCATTATCAAGTCCTTCACAATACCTACGCGGGGGCCACTCCTTTTATAGGCGTGGTGGAGGTCCCCCAAGTTGAAAGTAATATCCCTAGCAGTGATTGGTTGCAGTACATCAAAAAATTGCCACATGGGTACATTCTGCCCCAAAAAACCCCAATTTTTAATTTCCCAAACAGTAATTCACCTCTCCCATGATCTGATAGGAGAATTTCTCATATTTCCTAACTCAGAATGCGTCGCAGCTATTCTGAAACTATCCTCAAATTCCCTCCAACTTTCTAAATCAGTATAAATACTAATCATCAAATATTGGGAAGGGATCACTTTTCATTTTACCCTGCGCTACTAATAAAATTTAAAAAATAAATTTTTATGGTAGTATTTATATTTATATTATTAAAAACCTTTGTGGGATCCAGTGGCGGAAGCACCAGCGAGCACAAGTAGGCTGGATTCCTAAAAATGGTGCTCACTACAGGGGAACCCTGTATGCCAAAAGTAGTTGCTCTTGAAAAGCAACTAGCAAACGCTTTATACCGCCTTAAAGAGCTTGAACAACATCCTTACAAAATTCTCTTTTAGGAAAAGTTCGCCCCTGGTGAAGGGAGCGTTACTAACTTCCTGTACGTTTACAAAGCTGATATGGATGGCACCACAGACAAGCAAAAAGTTCACCACATCCTTCCTTGTTTAAGTCATCTAGCTCAAGAGAGGACAATCCCTAATCTGAACCCTTCATACACTTGGGCAGAGGTGAAGGAGGCTCTTCTGGCTGAATTTAAATCAAAACAGAGTCTATACAGGGAAAAACAGGCATTTATGCGCCTTAGTATGTTGGAAGGTGGATTGACCATTGCCTTTGCTGAATGATTTTACCTTACTGTGCAAAGGTTGACCACCTCTAACATTCTTACCCTTGATGATGCTATTGCCGCCCTGTTAACTGGGCTAGCTTCTCGACCCTCTCTAGCCAGACATATCATCTCATTGAAACACCACTTCAAAAATATCCATGACATTAAAAAAAGCTTTGTTTGAAGTGGACAAATTTCAATTATGGGCTAACACAAGTGACGCTGAGGTGAACCATTCAGCTCTAACCATTAAAGAGCTTCCACCGGTTGAACAATTGGGAGTGAGCTTACCTGTGCCTATCCTCCCTACTAGATCGGCTTCCTCAGTATGCCTTAAAAAGGATATATCATCTTTGTGTAAAATGGAGTTTGGTAAGATGGTTACTACCATACTCTCGCGCAAGTATACCAGCGCCTCTATGCCTTCTCTTACAGCCAAGCTGGAAAATGTGTCTCCTAAGGCTACCCAATCTTCTGTAGCCATCTCCCCTACTTCCATTGCGGCTTTGCCCGTTGTTGAGAATACCCCTGGGGAGGAATCTTGAGGGGTTACGATGATGTTGGATACTATGTTTTGGGAGCACCTGCAGAAGTAGAGGTTCCCGATCATTTAAATGCTGGAGGAGTAGATTGTACCACCATACCTGAGGGAATGTACCTCAGCTAAAATTTAGGATGGTCCAAAGTTATTGATACTGCCAGCGATGGTGATCAATTCTTAGCTAGCTTGATTTGACCTCTTCAGTGGGTCCAGCCCATGAAAACCATTGTGGATAACTATCCCGAGATTGATTGCAAATTAACCTTCACCTTTTGGCTTAAGGATGTCTTAGCTTTGGTACATAACTTTGGAGGAACCCTCACAAAAGTTGAAGTGGTTATACAAAAAGTCCAAATTCTGGCCATCTTGGATACTGGGCCCCAGTTAACGTGATCTCTACAAAGCTTATTTAAAAAAAAACTAGCACCTGACTTGGAGTACGCGCAAGAATTTGGAACCGCTGGCCCAAATAATACCCATGCAATTGAGGCATACTATTCCCTTCCCATTCAAATTGAATTTCTTATCTTATCAGCCCCTGCTGTGGCTTTGGACAATAACGCCTATGATATGCTCATCAGCACCCAGTTTATGATGGAATATGAGGGAATAATCAACATGAAGCAAGATTTCCTATCGTTGCTCAACTATGAAGTCCCTTTAGTCCTATCCAATAAAGAAACCTGCAAGTACAAATACTCCTGCCTGATCAATACCTTTTCTCAGATATGAATTTATCTTATTCCACCTTGAGATGCCACACTAAGAAATTGCCTGATTCAGCGGATGCAAGGGATGACATCCCTTTCTCTGCTGCAGATGAGGTATTGATTAAGCCTGGTGAACAAATAGTGGTTGAAACTAAAATTACTATCCAAATCCCACACCAATGCTTGTTGCATATAATAAATCTGGAGGGCGTTAGCCCCTTGGAGTCTAGGGTACTGCCTGGGATATTAGACCCAGCCTAACAGAGGTCTATTACCCTTTTTCTGGGAAACCTCACCGGAAAAAACATGATCATTTGAAAACAACAGGAGATTGGCCGAGGTTTTCTACTTCCAGTAGAAGATATTAAACGTATCCACCCTGATGGCTCTATGGCGGATTTTGGGGTTGCCTACGGATAACCTGTTGTGCACTCTACATAATGTACATATTTTGGATGAATTAACCCTAGTCAAATTGGAAAAAGTTCATACTTTATCAGATGAATATAGCGACATCTTTTCTAAATCAGACCATGGCTATGGTCACATGAAAGGCTGGTGTCACTCCATCAATGTGAGTGATACCAGCCCTATTTGGTCAAAACCTTACCGTAAGTCAAAGGTGGAAGAAGAGCAAATGAGGACAGAGCTCCAGCAATTGCTAGATGCGGGGTTGCTAGTACCTTCACAAAGCCCTTGGTCTTCCCCACTGTTGCTTATTAAAAAGAAAAACGGAGGTCATTGGATCATTATGGACTACCAAAAATTGAATAATCTCACAAAAAAGGATAGCTATCCTATCCCCACATTGACGACGCCCTGTCCCAACTCTCTGGCTCTAACTTCTTCTCCTCCATGGACTTGGCTAGCGGCTATTAGCAAATGGACCTTTCCCCTGAAGATCAGGAGAAATGTGCTCTCATCTGTAGTGAGGGTCTCTTCCAACCAACCTGATTACCGCAAGAAATGTGTAACGCACCTTCATCTTTTCAGTATGCAATAAACCATATTTTGCGGGACCTGAAGTTAGCCTGTGTCATTGTTTATCTTGATGATATCACAGTGTTTTCACAAACCTTTAACAAACATCTTGATCATCTGAAGGAAGTGTTTCAAATATCAAGAAAGTCTAAATATTAAGTTGAAGCCTTCAAAATGTACCTTCTTCCAAAAGAAATTGGGTTTCCTTGGACACTTCATTTACTGAAAAGGAATCCAACCCATGTTAGATAATGTTGAAGTGAGTTCAAAGATGTCTCCTTATAAGAATCTACGGGATATTCAGGTATTTCTAGGGATGATGTGGTATTACTATCAATTTATCCCCAAATTTTCCCAGCTCACTGAACCACTTTGTTTGTTTATTGACTAAGAACACCCCTTTCTATTGGGGTGCTGAACAGAAGGCCGCTTTTGAAATGTTAAAACAACTGTTACAAAAACGTCCTATCCTGAGACACCCAGACTACAATAAACCTTTTATCCTGTTTACTGACGCTTCAGACTATGCCGTTGGGGCCACCTTAGCCCAATTGGATGAAAATGGTGTAGATCATCCAGTATCATATTTCAGTAAGATGCCGTCAAAAGCGGAATGCAATTATAGTATAACTGAGAAGGAGTGCCTCGCTGTTCTGTTAGCTGTGAAGCACTACAGCCCTTTTTTAATTGGGCCCGCCTTCACTATGGTTACAGACCACGCTTCATTTAAAAAGTTACAAAAGATGAGGACCCTACTGGCCGATTAGCTCATTGGGCTCTAAAGCTTCACCCTTACTTTATGAAGATTGAACACCGTGCTGGGACCCATTACTTAAATGTTGATGGGTTGACGAGGGTGCCAGTTCTTTTTTTGGATAACAGTGAGGTGAAGAGGTTGCATGATCTATTAATGACCCCCAATGACTGGGAGGATTAGGGTGAGCCCGTCTAGAAGATGTTATCCTGGCACTCCCACAACACAAAAGTGGAGGATTGGATGTTGTATAAACAAGTGAGCAAAGTGGCTGCCTCACCTTCAGCCCTTGGAACGCGTACCCGCTATCCTAGAAGCTCACTCCACCCTAGGTCATGGAGGGGCGAAGAAAACATATGAGTGGATTGAGTATTGGTACTATTGGGATGGAATGATGGTATCAACTGTTGATGACTTGGAAGCTTGCCTTACATGTAAGAAGCAATCCAGTTTCATGACTCAATACCAGTATCAACCCACTACCCCTCAGCAACCATTCCACACCATTAGTTTGGATTTAGTATGTCCCTTACTCAGACTACTAGTGGTAACAAAATTATACTAGTAGCTATCAAACATTTCACTACATGGGTGGAAGCCGTGGCTCTTCCTGCCTAAACGGCCAAGGCCACAGCTACCTTTTTACATCAAAACATTTTCTCTCGACATGGCTGTCCCCAAGTACTACTCTGTGACAACAGGAAGAACTTCACCTCCAGAGTAGTAAAAATCCTGGCCACCTCTATAGGAGCACAACAACTTTTCTCAGCTCCATATATTACCCCTACCAATGGAACTGTTGAGAGAGCAAATGGTACCCTGGTATCCATTCTATAAAAAATAGCCTCTTCTGATCCACTTCACTGGGATCAATAATTACCCAGTGCCCTCATGGCCTACTGGATTAGTTATCACTGGGTATTGAAAATGTCCCCATTCCATGACTTTTATGGGCGAGAATCAGGAATACCTGCTCTCTTAGTTAATGATGTATTTTCTTCTAGAGTTGAGGAGCCCAAGAAAGTTATGAGATGATTGGCTTGATGCATCCTCCAGCTCCAATCAGAGGCAATGTCTAATTTAGCAAAAATGGTGACAAAAGAGGGGCAGGCAGCCAATGAGCTCAGAACTCCCCTACCTACATTCCAAGTATATGACATGGTATTATACTACCATAACTGCATTACTCCTAGAAGTGGTAAGCTTGTATCAATCTGGGAAGGACCCTTCACCATCACCTACAATAGAGGTAATGAATACTCTTTAAAATTGTTAGCTACCAGAATTACTATCAACCAAGTACATGGACGCTTCCTTCAGCTTTTTTTCCCCCCACCATTCTTAAGGAGGGTGATGTCGGACATTTGCCCTCTCAGCTGCAGAGTAAGAATGTCTTGGGTCAAATTCAGCTAAAACGAGGAGCTGTTGGCCATTTACGAGTTTCTGATGACCCTAAATACGATTTAATGTTATCTAAAATCTTGGGGATATCAGCCAAAAGACCCTGGCTAATTCTCGGTGGAACCCTGTTAATTGGGGTAACACCAGTTTGAAACCTACATGGGCACTAACTGTAAAATTGAATGATCAGATTTTGCCAACCACACGACAGACTTTGGGGCAACCAACGGAAGGTACTCCCCCAACCATCATCAAGTCCTTCATAACAACAACACGGGGACCACCCCCTTTTATAGGCGTGGCGGAGGTCCCCTGAGGTTAAAGTAATTTCTCTAGAAGTGATTGGGTTCAGTACATCAAAACCTTGCTGCATGGGTACATCCTGCCACAAAACCCCAATTTTCGATTTCCCAAACAGTAACTCACCTCTCCCATGATCTGATAGGAGAGTTTCTCATATTTCCTAATTTGGAATGCATCGCAGCTATTATGAAACTATCCTCAAATTCCCTCTGACCCTCTAAATCAGTATAAATACTAATCATCAATTATCAGGAAGGGATCACTTTTTTCTTTTACCCCGCGCTACTAATAAAATTCTAAAAAATCAAATTTTATAATAGTATTTATAATTATCTATTAAAAACCTTTGTGGGATCCAGTGGTGGAAGCACCAGCGAGCACAAGCAATCTGGATTCCTACATCCCTACCTCATAATGTAACTTAATAATGGAACTTAACCTATTATTAGGTTCAGAGGTTCTCTCTTCCTTTTTTAATGCAGGAGCTCACGGAGATCTTGATAATAATAGACAGACAAAGGAACCTTTTCATTTACTATAATCCAATAGTATACAATACTTTAGTATATAACGTCTACCATTATATAAGTATTTAAGTTTTCAAGTCTTTATGTCTACTTTTTTAATAAAACCAAGGGATTTTATAGGGGAATTTGGTGCTCAACTCTTTCATTGGTGCTCCAAAAGGATATAGCATCTATCGCCTATGGATTAATCCTCTGGACTTATCTCAAAAAATGATCTTCCTCATTCTTCTAGTTGGATTTCGCTGCTGAATAGAATGTTACCCTTCTAGGTTGAATAGAATAACGCGTCCCAAAGCCTTTGCACAACCTTATAATATTATGCTCCTTAGGATGACAACCTATTTAGTTAATTGGACCTTTTACCCATTAACAGCAGGTTGCATTGCCTAAAAGGTTAACTTGCAAGTTGCTATTAAAAGTGTTGTCAACGCCCAGCAACTGATAATAAATCCTTGAATAATCAGTGACAAACTCTGATTGACTCATTCAATATATAAAATTATCAATAATTAGATAATCAAGTTACTTGGTAATTGGTGAGATCCTCCCTGACAAGACATTAGTAACTTGGCAGAATTGAATACCAATAGATTAGTAAGTATCTATTTGAAATGATAACCAACAATAGTTATCATCTCCTATGATAGCTCACATCCACTAAAGGGTTTCATCCCCATCAGATAAAGCAGATATTTATATAATTAGTGAAGCTAAGTAATGTGGGCGTATTTAAATCCCAACACATCCCTCTCTAGATCAGACTATCCACAAAAGATAGAAACTTGGAAATGGATGCCACCTTGAGCCGTAATCACAATTTTCCATCATAGTTAAACTTAATTACAGTGGAGCTCAGTCTTGTTCTCACTTGCTGCATCTCATGCCATTATTGGCAACGCATCTCTTCTTCTTTTCTCACTCGCTGCCACCTGACTGGAGTAAGTTTTGAGTCTCATGCCAAACTAGAAGTATTTTATTCATTCTTGTTAATAATATGTTTTGAAAATTTAAAATTACACTTTGAAATGACATGTATTATCTCAAAGTTACTTTGGTGGACTAAATTAATATTAAGTATTCACTCATTACTAAATGATTTTTTATTATTGAAAGGACATAATATTTATAGGTTTTGTAGAGGCTCTCCTTTATCTGATCTTTTCAATCTCTGAGAAATTAAATCTTCTGAGATTACATGATCAGGATAAGCGTGATTCTTTTTAGGAAACTTGATGAGATCAAATTCACCAAGTTCCCCTTCAGCAACCAATTGGGAAATATTGAGAGTAATAGATTCAGTGATGGAAGAATTTGGAGAAGTCCCAACACTTCCCCTCCCCCAAGATTCAATTGAGGAAGATGATGAGATCTCAGAAACCTAGGATGGATATGATTTACAACTATACCGGTTTCAGCATGAGAAATGGAATACTCAAGCCCTCTTTGGAAAATGACTCAATAAGGACCAGAACAATTAGATTATAACTTCTCCATTCTCCCACCAGGTTGAGAGTGGTAATACATAACCTAATCTCCAACCTGATACTCAGGTAAAGTGGGCTTAAGTTGGTTACTCTGAGGGTCTTCTTTTTGGTAGTCATTTCATTTGACTTCATAACTTGATCCTGGAGGAAAATAATTTTATTGTCCAGATTTCTCATAATCAAATCAGAGTTCTCTAAACACTATCATCAAGTATCACCTGAACACTTGAGGGAACTGAAGGATCTCGCCCATATATACTCTGGAAAGATGGCATCTTAATAATTTTATGGTAACTGATTCAGTATGCAAACAAAGCACTAGGTAGATAAAAGTCCCTCTGAGATGGGTCTGAGGAAGCCATCTTTCTCAAAACTTAAGCTAAAGTCCCAACAACACACTCAATGGCCCCATTAGTGGATGGGTGATAAGGAATAATGGACTGTTTAGCAGTATCAACAGTTTTGACAAATCTTGTAGAAGCTGGGAAGTGAAATTAGTTCCATTATCTGACTTAAGGCCTTTGGGACACCCATGTTGAGAGATGATGTGATGGTATAAGAATAAGACAGTTGCCTTATTGAAATGAGTAGCAAAGTATATAGTCTCACCCATTTAGTTAAATGGTCAATGGCCATGATAATGTATAGGTGTCCATGAAATCCCTATGGCAAAGGTCCTATGACATTAATACTTACCACTTCAAAATTCTTAGTTAGTAGAATCACTTGATGTTAGTAAGTCAGGTTAGCAGCACCATGGCTTTTTACAGACGAGACTGCATCAAGAGATTCCTTTATGGAAACAGTCATTTTGTTCCAATAATAGCTAGTCTTCAACCACACCTGAGTTTTCTTCAGGCCACTATGACCTAAATAACTATGCCCATTCATAATAGCGTTAAACCACGAATTTGGGTACAAAAATGGTAACCGCTTGGAGTAAACCTCCTTATACAAAGACCCCTCTTGTATTATAGTGTCCTTGGTAATAGTCTTAAGGAAAGCACAATCCTCTTCATATTCTTTATCCCACAACTCAGGCTTTCCGATTAAATCATATAATCGTTCCAACTTCTTGGGATCTAAGACTAACACAGACAACCAAAACAGGCCATCAGCATTTGGATGTTTATTACCTGAATGATGAACAATCAAAATATTTCAAATTTTGTAATTGTAAGGCCCATGAGCCAACCTCCCATCCAGATCCTTCATATTTTGCAACCATCATAGAGAAGAATGGTCAATAACAACAGAAAAATGATTGCCACATAGGAAGGGTCAGAAGTGTTTGATTGCCATAATTACAGCTAGGCACTCCCTTTTGGTTACACTATAATTTCTCTCAGTCTTAGATGGGGTTTTTCTGTAATGGGCTACATGATGATAGATTTGATGCTCATTGCACTGAGATATAATAGCCTCAATAGCTACATTACTCGCATCAGTATGTAAAATAAAAGGCTTATCAAATTGAGGATGGACTAAGACAGGCGCTTTGGTTAGAGCAGTTCTAAGGGAATTAAAGAATTGCTCATGAGAAAAACTCCACTCAAAGGATACACCCTTTTGTAACAACTGAAATAGAGGTTTATCCAAATTGGCAAATTCAGTTTTAAAATGTCAGTATTAGCAACCATACCTAGGAAGACCTGAACATCATACAAAGAGGCCAGAGGAGACATTCGACTAATGGCCTCAATTTTATACAGAGAAGCTGAATCCCTTTAGCAAACCTTGGGCCCTAAGAACTCCATCTCATGCTGGAAAAGGAACATTTATAAGATTTGAGCTTCAGCAATGAATTCCAAATTTGTCTAAAAACTTCATATAAGTGGTCCAAATGCTCAGTAAAGGTCTTCAAAAACATGGTAATATCATCTAAATACCAGAACACAGACAGTTTTAAGTCTTGGAGCATCTCATCCATGGCCCTTTGAAAAGTATCCGTAGCATTGCTCAATCCTTGAGGCTTGAGGTTGGTTCATATAGGCCCTTGTTAGAAATTAATACACACTTGGCCAATCCTCTTGGGTTGACTTGATCTTACAAAAACCACTGATAAGATCCATCGCAGAGAAATAGGTAGAGCCAGCCAGCAAATGGATGGAATCATCAATTCTAGGTAAATGGTAACTGTCATGACAAGTAATTGCATTTAACCTACACAGTGCATTCAAAAAGTTCTGGGACTAAAGTTTTAAAGACACAACCTTACAAATAAATAAACTTTCTTTTATCATAATTTATCATACAACCTTTACCTCTCTATATATATTTATATTGCTAAAACAATTGTTAAAAGGTATGCACATAGTTCCTATTTTGTATAACAATGTTTAAACCAGCTGTCACATTCTTCTGAATTGTCTCTACTTTATCAAAAGGATAAACTTTCAGTGCCACCTTCAGATTAGAGAACAGAAAGAAGTCAGACAGAGCCAAATCTGGTGAATAGGGTGGATAATTATAATCTGAAGATGGCACTGAAGGTTCATCCTTTTGCTAAAGTAGAGACAATTCAGAAGAATGTGACAGCTGGTTTAAACATTGTTATACAAAATAGGAACTATGTGCATACCTTTTAACAATTGTTTTAGCAATATAAATATATATAGAGAGGTAAAGGTTGTATGTTAAATTATGATAAAAGAAAGTTTATTTATTTGTAAAGTTGTGTCTTTAAAACGTTAGTCCCAGAACTTTTTGAATGCACTGTGTATGATAATCCATAAACACCCAGTGAGAATCATCCTTTTCTTCACCAGTAGAAACGGTGAGGCTTAAGGGCTGTTGTAGGGTTTCAATTATCAGGCTTCCAAAAATTAAGTTACTTCTTTGGTGACCTGCGCTTCCTTAACCTTAGATTTATGATAAAGTTTAGCGCGAATAATAGGATTCTCTCCAGTCTCAACAACATGCGCACTTCCTTCATCATACCAAAAATCAGAAGTACGCTTCACAAAAAATCAGAATATTCCTACAATAATTGGTGTACTAGTTTTTATATTGGTCTGCAGTAAGATGTTTTCCAATCGCCAGACCCACAGTAAGAATTTTCTTATTGGGTTCCAGTTTTAAATCCTGTAAACTCCCTACAGTATTAACATCATAAATCCTAAAAAAGGTGATAAATTAACATAGGCTATCAGAGCCTTTCAATCCACAGTTTTTGGCTCAGTAGTAAGATTCTCCAATAAAACAGGTAACGCCTCTTGATAGGCATAGTCTAACACCCCATGACAGGACATAATCTCTTTAATAGAAGGGTTTAAAACGCCCTGAACTTGCAATAAATGGTCCTTGGGAATAACGAAATGCAAAAGGTGTCAACAATAACTTGAGATTTCAGGGGAATAACAACATCATTGGGGGAGAAAATGGTCATACCTTCCTTGATGTCAGCCATCTTGAGCGGTAGAGTTACCTGAGGTCCTTCAATATGAAACTGAATAGAATAGGACCTCTTTACCCCTTTTAACAGACAATTACGACGCTTAGCATGGTGAATAAGAGCATGTTCAGATAAAAGTAATGAGACCTGATACCCTAAAAGGGATATAGAGGAGTCAGGTAATTAATGACCCCATCAAAACTCCTGTAAAAATTGAGTCCCCATAAAAAGTTATAACTCAAATTAACCTAACATAATTGTGGGTACCATAAAAGTTAACTTCCCAATCTTCAAGGGAAGCGCTAAAAAGTCTCCAATTGACTGCATACTCTGGGGTCCTGCAGTTCCATACTCCTCAGATTTGGAAATGTTGGGCATAAGCTTTATCCGCTTGGTCAGCTTTAAGATACTATATTCACGGGATAACAGGTATCAAAAAGCCTTAGCATTGATCTGATTACTCAGTGATCAATGCGAGTGATCACATTTATAAAATTGAGAAGGTAGCGCCATCAATAATGGCAAGGCATAAGAAGAAGTGTGTTCGTCTTTATTATACTTTGCAGGACTATGATCCTTCTGGTTTATACCCAAATCATAATAAAGATGATAAATCTTATTGGAATTGACTTCCTTTTTCTTCTCATCCGCCTTCTTCTTAGAACAGTAGTCTTCATTATGGAAGTATTAGTGGCAATAGTTACATTGAATCGCTCGAGAGTTTTTTGCACTGCATACACTTTAGGATGACTCAGTTTTGAGAATCATAGATTTGTGGGTTTTCTGTAATTTGAGGAGGCAATTTCAAAAAAGCCTTCTTTATGTTAAAGGTACTTTGGAAACTCTTCTTTGCAAAAATAATAATTGACTTAGAACTAAATCTGGGAAGAGAAAGCAGACATAATGGCAGTAATAGCTTCATTGAGTTTTATTCAACCACAGGCCACCAAAGTCTGTGCCTCCCCAATAGAACTGATGCGCAAAATCCTCAATAGTTTCATTGCAAAGGGGTAGTATACCCATAAAAGCCTGTTTTTGAAGGATAAGGTTTGCTCACTCACAAATTCCTTCAGCAAAACCTCTTTGACTTCAGACAAAGTGGTACAAGTCATAAGATGTGGAACCATGATATCCTGTGCAGAACAAGTAAGACAGTTATGCAAACAGTTTATCTTTTGAAGGTCTGTTGCCTCCCGTAGAGCCTTCTTATATAAATAAAGGAAAGAAATAATACTCCCTTCCCCAAGAAAATACTTTTCCATATATCAGTTTACATCTCATAGAAGCATTAGCCGTTAATACATGGTCCCTTGGCTGCTCTGGTTGGGTGGAGATGTAAGAGTTAGATTCAGAGGTTGGGGAGGAATATTGCAGATGCAAGTCAGCGACCTCAGTGCAAATTTAGTTAATCCAATGATTTAACTCTGAATAGACCACCTTAGCATCTAAACTTTGGTTTTTCAAGAATTTGCTTCTGTTGGGCATGGTAGTTGATCTCTAAAGAATTGAGCTTAGTTTGGAGCATACTCCCCTTATATTCACACGCCTGCAACAAGATATCAGTGTCCTTTGCCCATTTTCCCAGGTTAAACAGCTCATAAGGTAAGGACTGAGGAAACAAGAGGGGATCGATCAGGGTCCCATTTAAAGTCAAATTGCACCCCTGGGCTACTTTATAAAGTATCTCTTGCAAATGTTCAATCATGTCATTATGAGCTTGGAATAGGCTCAGCCAGATAATCGGAGCCTATGGCGCTAGAGGGTTGGAGGAGCCCTGGAGGCCCTGGAGGCCCAACGGCACCAGGGAGTCCAGGAGGTTCACATGGGCCAAGTGGTCCAACTAATCCAGAGGGTCCAAATGGCCTTCTAGGTCCCATAGGCCCACTGGGCCCATTAGGTCCTGGAGGACCTACTGGACTGGGAGGACCTTGAACCCTGGGGGGCCCATAGTTCCTGGGGTTTCCACCATTTGACTAACTCAAACTTGAAATTTGGAGAATAAATGTCCCAAATGTAGGTGCCATTTCTGATTTCCTCTTCCACCAACTGGCTTTGGCTGGAGAAGCGGGAAAGGTCATCTCTTCACTCAACTTGAATTTCTCAAACTTGATCCACCCAATGATTGTCAATGAAGCTAAATATTCTGTGATCAAGCTGAGCGATTTTACTGCTGTGCGCCATTAAGAAGATTATGATTATTAATAATTGCATCTCCTTTATCCCAACTAAACTTGGAAGCAGAATTGAAGAACTCAGAAACATAATCGTGCAAATATTGAGGTCCTTCCAATAAATTAAATATCCCCTGATGATGAATTCCCACTACTTAAAATAAGTGCTATAACGCAGGGTGCACAAACTGGCGTAAATATGGTCTGGTACTAACCCTGGGCAATTGAGAGGTTTGGTTTAAGTACCTCATTGTAGAGGGCACAGCACTGGCTGAGACAAGTAGAATAAATTCCTGGAAAAGAGAATCCATTGAGTAATTGCTGGATGATGTCACATAAAGCTTTAGGCTATGTTTGAAATTTTGTATTAAAACTTAAGTTGAGACCATTAGGCTCTAAATTGGCACGGAATTCCAACGTAGATGATGCACTTACGAATTTGGTCCTATTGGAGCAAACCCAACACAAAATACTACCATGTTCATTGTCCTGAGACTCTTTGGGAAAAAGGAGAATCCATTGTAGTGATTGCCTTTTTCACTAATGCATAACTCAGAGAACCCTGCAGTGAGCACCACTTTTGAAGTTTTAAATTACACTTCAA
Source organism: Massospora cicadina (assembly GCA_022478985.1). Taxonomy (NCBI): domain Eukaryota; kingdom Fungi; phylum Entomophthoromycota; class Entomophthoromycetes; order Entomophthorales; family Entomophthoraceae; genus Massospora; species Massospora cicadina. The sequence continues at coordinate 212,069 of JAKSZP010017084.1, forward strand.
AAATGGCAGGTATTATCTTAAAGTTACTTTAATATAAAATCTCCAAAAATAAAATTGTGAGTTAAATTAATAATAAGTATTCACTCATGAATAGAAAATCTTTATTATTGAAAGGACTTAATATTTATAGGTATTATAGAGGCTCGCCTTTGATATGATCTTTTCAATCTCTGAGAGCTCAAATATTCTGAGATTACATGATTGGGATAAGTATGGTCGGTTTTAGGAAACTTGATGAGATCAAATTTATCAAGTTCCCCTTCAGCGACCAAAGGGGATAATTAGAGTAATAAGTTCAGAGATGGAAGAATTTGGGAAAATCCTGACAATATTTCTGGGATTATGTATTCTCCAGGTTGTGATCCTATGACTCCATGCCGTTTAAAGGATATTCTTGATCATCTTCACCAGTTCCTTGTTTCTAAAAGGGTGGTTAGCATGGCAGGGCAATTCCTGCTTCCACTCTAGTGCAGGTTTTGTTTAATACAAGTTTGAAACCTGTACTGGCTAGAAAAATTCTCGGTGTGGTATATTTGTCCCAAGGTTGACCCACCTCAAATACTTTTTAAATGAATAGTATTGGAAATTGCTTAACTTTGATGTTGCAGAAACAGTTTCAGGTTGTGCGATGTGTCAGTCACACAGCCCCTATAAAAACAACTACTTTTTGAATAGTGAAGACTGGGTTTGCATGGCACAATATATCAATCAATTTAATAGAATTATTAACCATGATTATTGGAAGAAGCCAATATAGCATCATGGCTATTAATCACTTAACTTGTTAGGAAAAAAACACATGATATGGCCGAGCTCTTTCAGCAGTACTGCCAAATTTGTACTGGAGAAAATAAAGTTGGCATGGTTGCCCTCAAGTTATCTTAACAGATAACAGAAGCAACTTTACAAAACAAGTAATACTGTCATGTTTACATGACTTTTTGAGGGCACCAATAGCTAGGACAAGGCTGGGAGGCGGGAGATCAAAAGGGTCAAATTGCAGGACCTTTTTGACCTTAAGCACACCTTGGACCAACGCTGGGTACATACTAGGTATGCGCGGTAGCTTACATGGATGATATGATGGTATTTTCTCCTGACAACGAGTCTCATGCAGTACACCTTTGGCAGGTAGCGGAGCGTTTAAGGCAGCTGAACTTGCATTAAAAAAGGCAAATGTGAATTTTTTAAGTTCCAGGTAACCTTCCTAGGCAACGTCATGTTTGACCAAGGACACATGATAGTTCACAAGGAGAAGGCGATTTATGAGTGGCCCACTCCAGCTTTGGTTAAGGAATTGAGAAGCTTTTTGGTGACATGTTCGTTCCTTGAGAAGTTCACACCAAACCTTTCTGAAGTTGCAGCACTTTTGTGTAAGGCGAGTGGGGAAAAAGTACTCCAGTAGTCCCCAATTTTACAGGATGCCTTCCAAGCAGTAAAGTGTACTTTGCTGTCCACGTCCATTCTTTGCCATGTCAACCCCAATAAAGATTTCATTGTTGCTTCAGTTACCTCCAACTTCGCCATAGTGGCGGCCCTATTGCAAGTAGGTGAAGATGAAATAGAGCATCTGGTGGGATATTTTTTGGGAAGATGCCTCTACAAGAGTCAAACTACGCCGTTTATGATAAATAGTTATTAGCAGTGGTTGAGGCGCTTTATTGGCGTCATCACTTGCATGGCTCATTCCAACATTTCCTCATGTGTACAGATCACCGTGCATTACTGTACTACTGCGCACCTCATGTCTTAACCCCATGGAAACCCTCTGGCATGAGACCCTTGCCCAATTTTCATTTTTTGTGAGTTTGCTAAGGGCAAGGAGAATGGTTTGGTGGATGCTTTGAGTTGCAACCCAGCACTATCTCCCAATCCTAAGGAGGTAGATGTGCATTATACCTATTTGCTGATTCCACCGGGTAAGATTGTGTCTCAACTTCCCTCTTCCTTGGTCAATGGGCCAGCGCTCACTCCTCTGGAAAATTCAAAGGGTATGGTATGTTCAACAAAGTAGTCCTTTTTCAGCCTTTGTCAGCTGCATATATACTATGGTCCTTTCCAAGAGCGCATTGAATCAGGAGGTCATCAACAGAGGTTACTATGTGAATGATGAGATGGTGTGGTTTCAGGGGCGCCTATGGGTTCCTGATGGACCACTTTGCCTGGAAACAATCTGGGACCATCATGATGGAATTACTGTTGGCCATCCCAGGAAGGCAAAGATCTAGAGCTAATTTTCCGCACTTACAATTGGAAGGGGTTAGCCACTCAGGTAGGCAGGTATTGTAAAGAGTGCCTAGTCTGCAATAAAAATGAAACTGAATCGCCAGCCTCTAGCAATGATGTTGGTACCATTCAAAAAGGCTGAAGGGCCTTGGACTTCCTTATCAATGGATTTTATTGTAGAATTGTCTGTATCTGAGGGCTATGATGCTATCATGGTGGTGGACCATTTTATGAAGTTTGGTAACTTTATCCCTTGCAGAACCACAGTCACTGCGGCTGAGAGGGCTAGGCTTTTTGTTACTCATGTGTTTTCTCTTAACGGGTCCTTCAAGAAATAATTAGCAATTGGGGACCCCAGTTTACCTTCATCTTTTTGGAAGAATTGCGTAGGACTCTTCATATTTGCCCCTGCCGTTCAACTGCCTATCATCCTCAATCAGATGGGCAGACTCAATGAGTGATTCAGTGCCTCAAACAGTTATTGCGGTGTTACACCGCCGCGGATCATTAAGATTGGGTTTCCCATCTCCTCATGGCCCAATTCAGTTATAACAATTCTCAATATACATCAATCAGTTGTTCCCCCTTCTTCGCTAATTATGGCTTCAATCCTGCTTCAACATGGAGACCAGTTGTGGATCCAAGGTGGAAGTGGTGGTTGACTTTGCAAAAAATGATCAAGAAAATACACCAGGGGGTGAGCACAAATTTAGGTGCGGCCATGAAGGCTTACAAGGAGAACGCTGATGGTAAGAGATGAGTTGGACCAGCAAAAAAGTAAGAAGATCTTGTGATGCTGGATGCTAAAAACATCCCAATAAAGCAACCATCTAAAAAACTAGGGCCAAAGAGGATTGGGCCATACTGCATTGTCAAAAAGGTGGGCCACGCTTAATAACAGTTGGATCTCCCCCCTTGTTTCAAATCATTCCATTATTACATGAAAGCAAGCTCACATTGTTTGAGGGACCCCCTCCAGAGACTCCCAGGATTATCTCGTGGATGAGGCGCCAGAGTGGCAAGTGGAGGAAATTGTTTCCTCTCGTTGGGTAATAAGAAGGCTTGAGTATCTTGTATCCTGGAAGGGATTTGATGCAGCAGAGAACAGTTGGGTCCCAGCGCATGACTGCGCCCATGACCAAGATCTAATTGTAGCATTTCATGAGTGTTTCCTGAAGCCGCAGTATCAAAGTTCAACCAAGCCATTGCTGCCATAAAGTTGGCCCCTGCCCACAAAAACTTTTCCTTAGCAAATGCCATGGAGGGGGGTGGAGCCCAAAAAAGATGAGAGGGTAATTTCATGTTTACATGACTTTATTGAGGGCACCAACAGCAAGGACAAGGCTGGGAGGCAGGAGGTCCAAAGGGTCAAATTGCAGGACCTTCCTGACATTAAGCACACCTTGGACTAAAACTGGGTACAGGCTAGGTATGCCCAGGTTGGTACAAATGAGGTGCCTAATACCCAGCCCCTTGTTTTGGCTCTCAAGCTAAATAGATGAGATTTTTATAGAATGATGATTGCAGAATAAAGTTAATTAGTGAATGGCGGTTTAAAACCCGTTCTATTTATGAAATTGTAAGCTTAGGTTGGTGTTATGGATTCAGATGATAAGAATTAAACTGGGCTCTCAATCAGGGTGCATGAGCACCCAGTGGAGAGCCCAGAATGACATAGTCACAGCGGTCTGAGCGACTTGTAGGAGTGGAGTTCTATTAGGGACGTGAGTAAAGTAAAAGTTCATTAATGTATTAAAGGCCCCCAAGGCAAACCAGATGGTTGCAATGGGGGCAACTGCAATTCTTATAGGAGCAACCCCCGAGGGCAGGAGAGGCAGGGAGGATGATGAATCCTCCAGAGTTTGCAGTTTCTGGCCTTTGGATTTGAACAAATGAGCTTGTATGCCAGCGAGTGGTGACACAGGGGCCACTGCGCTCAGAGGTGAGATCAGAAGTTTTATGTGACCTGAAAAGGTGGTTGAGACTGAGATTCCCCTGAACGGGGTACTCCAGGCCCCACAGGTGAGCTGAACCATCAGCGGCTGGGCCAGGTGTGGACTCCAAGTATGTAAGTGGTGGGGCAGGGATGCTCTGGTGCTTTTCCAACAGGGGAGAAGTTTTAGAAAATTCAGCAGTATAATGGATGGGAGAGTTCATGTTAATTGATGCACAATAATGAATGATACAGTGGGTTTGTCATTAGGGGCAAACTGAATTTATTAAATTTACAATCTGCTGCTGCATGGCAGGGTCAAGCAACTAAATAACCTAGTTGGAAAACATCAGGATAAAGACTTGGGTGACATTGCACTTTGCTGTATCAATAAGCAGAATTTTTAATCAAAATTAAAGTGAACGGAGGTCACAGCAAGATGTATGGGATATTCATGGTTTATTAAGTGCAAAGCTTGAGAAGATAAGATAATGAACTGACAACTGCCCCTGGGCAGGGCAGTTGCCTTAAATATTGGGTGAATCACATAGGGGAGGTATTATGGGATTGGTTGTTTGGGGTTTTCTGATGGGATTTGGTTGGCTGGCAGGGGGTGGAGGGAAACTCAAAATATTGGCAAAAATTGAAAAAAAAACTTTAGCAAATTTTTCTACATTTTCTGGGACCAAACCAAGTTGATGGTGCTGATCCAGGTCCTGATCATCCAAGTTGGCCTGTTCACATGATTCAGATTTTCTGGATTCATCCCAGGAGGCAGGGGCCGCTGTACTGAGTTGTGCAAGACCTGGTCCAAACTCTCAATTGGGCTATTTGCATGATCCAAACTTCCTGGATCCGTCCCAGAGAGTTGGTGTAACTGGTCCAAGTCATTTAGTGTCTGGTGTGAGATCCAAGTCATGCCCTGACTTGATTTCTGGTGTTGTCCAGTTCAGACTGGCTCCCCCAGAACAGAATTTTCATACTGGGCTCTGTTGTTGGTGGATGTTATTTCCTCAAAATTTTGACATAGTTTTCCTGGGGAGTGGGGGTCCCAAGGGCCTGCCCATGACCTCTGGTGTGCGCAATCTCTCTGCAGATCCCTCTATTAAACTTACCAGGGTTGAGGAGGGGGAAGGGGAGGGAACAGGTTATCCTTGTGGGAAAGAGCAGTCACCAGCACTCATATACCACGTGTGTAAGTCACTTAACTACAACAGGGGGTCCACTTGAGCCTTCAAACCTCTTTTTTTCTGGAAGGAGTGTTGCTCTCTATCCAGTTGCAGGGGCTGGTCTCAGGACTTACAGTTGGGGTCAACTTCAATTGATCACTCAAGTAAGGTCAGTTTCAAAGTATGTTACCCTGTCAGATGGAAGCATGCATCTATTAGTGCACTAAGGCTTAGTACCACTTTCTCCAATCAATGATTTCCCCAAGTTGGCTTAGTTATGTTTGCTCAAGACCAATGTTTCTCATTGATCATCTTCTTTAATAAAACCCCTAGTCATTTTAAGTTTTTCCCATATGTTGACTTGGGTGAACATGTGCATGGACTTCTTTGAGGAGGTCTCACATCAAGCTAGCCATTTTATTTCGTTTAAAAGTATTACAGCCTCAGGTACACCACTGGGCCTACCAGGGTCCCTCCAAACTGGGTCACCAGTGCACTCTAGTTCTGTACAAAACTCAGTTATGAACAGCCCTTTGGGGCACAGCCAAGTTTTGCTGATTGCTTGATCTCTTATTACTTGTACCATGATAAACACCTTTGCACTATGTCTCCTTAGCTCCAGGTCCCACTGCAGGGCTACCTTTATCTTAACCTTGATGACTAGTCCCCTCACTTTGGTCCTGTGCCCTGTGCACCAGCACACAGGGAACTAGAGAGTTATAGATACTCTCATGACAAATAGCAAGGCTGAACAGGTTCATGAAAATATGATATGCACTGATTGCCTTACCTTTTTTAGTTCTAGTGGTGCCCAACCCAAAAGAGGGGTCCTCCACACATCATCAATTGTGTTGTGCTAAACAATGGTATTATTAGATAAAATAAAAAACCTCTATTTTGGTGCCACAACATGGGGTCTAAGCATCAATATTAGAAGGGGAAAAGGAGTTGGGTGATTCTTGTGTGGTGCCCTGATGATGCCTTACTATTCAGCAACTAATGGAATGATCAAAAGGATAAATGGTACTTTATCCAATACAATGAGGTAGCTTGCAATCAGAAATCCTTCAAATTGAGTAATTAACTGATGACAATTACCTATAATGTAAGTTCCCATTTTTTACTGGTCTTTACACTTTTAAACTTCTCTTATAAATGTCAGGTTTGTTTGTCACCAATATTGTACACAGCAATTAATCAAATTGAATATAATTCCCCTATAATATCTAGAGATCCTGGCAAAAGTACTATTATGATAAAAATAATTAACATATTCAATTATCATCAATCAAATTAGTCCTGGCTAAAGTATTTGAGGATATATGTGACTGGTTCTTTTATCTCTAAATTAGTGTGATAATGTTATTTATTATGATACCCATGGCTTTGTACAAAAAATCAAGCTTGATAAACTATGGTTTGAAGCTTTTGTTAGTACTAGTGGGGTCCAACCCAAGAAGGGAGTCCTCCACGCATCTAAAAACTGAACAGAGTGAGATTCGAACTCACGCCTCAAAAGAGACCACGGCCTTAACGTGGCGCCTTAGACCGACTCGGCCATCTGTCCTTTTGTTTTATTTTCTAAATAATTTAAAATTTTATTCCTTTACAATTAAGGACCTCTCAGATGATAGAATAGTGAATAGATTACATGCTAAATTTTTTAAAAATTAAAACAATTGCCATTATTTTTATAAAACTAAACTGAAAATAAAAGACCAATATACAAATATATTCATTATTATAACTACTTTAATATTGAAATAAAGTATTTGACTTCAGAAAGAAAGAATAATGTTATTTTGTACTATATTATGATTTTTTTTTTGTTTTTTACTAAAATAATTCTACGCTTGACAAAATTTACCACTAATTACTTAGGTAATGGATACCAACACTTTTCTCTGACGTATCTTGGTGGAGGGTTTTTTGTATGATAACCTCTCTTATAAACTTTCAAAATTAAGCTAAGTAAAAATTGAAGCTAAAGCTAAACCAATTCATACCTAAGTCTGTTGCACTCATGAGACTTTTGCAAGTAGTTTACTAAGGGATGAGTCCAATTGAAGTCCAGATAGCTAGGAAACTTATTCTGGACCTTAGGGGAAGCATGTATGAAGGAAGAGACAGCTGACTAGCAGATCATTGTATTTAAGATATGGTGTTAATGGATAAATTTATATGATGATCTTGAATAACCTTCATATGGACTTCATATATGAATCAGCATGGTGATTGGAACTTGTGGTGGAGGATGTAAATAATGGCTCAGTCAAGCGCCATCATATTTAAAGAAATCCACAAGATTATAAGCTGTTAAGTATTTGTGAAGCGTTTAAATTGCGTCTTGAAGCATTTATAAACTTACTTTATGGAAGTAGAAGTAAAAAGTTAAGTAGAGTTGTGATAAGATGCTAAAAAAGCTGCCCATCTTTGGCATATGTTGCCAGAAAAATGGGCAGCCTTTTTAATGGTCAAGACATCTAGTTTCTCATCAATTTTAGTTCTTGAGAATTCTTTCTGGATTACAGTCTCCACCATGTCCTTTAACTGGTCATAAGGAAGGACTGGATTAATTTTAATGCCACATGTCAAACCAGTGGTTAATCTTTCACATTTACTATAGAAAGTGAGTTGTAATAGAAACTCTGGCAGAAAGTCCTGATTATTCAGAAAAGAGCTTTATATGGCAGTATCAAGATTGTCAGGTTCCTCAGTAATTGCTACAACTGGAAGAGTACTAGGGGCGTTGAGAAAGTCAGTGAGATTGATATCATAAGAAGGAGACGCATCTATATAAAACAGAGGATGAAGTAGATAGTATTTTAAGAAACTGTAATGCTTATGGTAGAAGGAATATTTCTGGGTATAGCGGACTCAGTTGAAGCACAGGAGTGATGTCCAGGATAAGCAATGTACATACTATCATCTCAGCTCTTAGTTTGAAATAATGGGACGTCCTTGGATGAGAGAATTAATATGGCAGTAGAAATGTGAGCTCAGTGAAAAATCTGAAATGTTAAAATATGTTAATCTGGTTAAGCCAGAGAATTGTTTAGATTTTATTAACCATATTATACATTCTATAAATAATGCAAAATTAGAAATTTAATCAATTAAGCAATTGGTCTTCTTTAATTAATGCTAGTTTTAATGATTTAGAATTATGAAAATATAAGGACAAATTTCCAATATTTTCTAAATGAAAAAAATCCTGACTAGTTTGCTAAGTTCTTTGGATATGATTTCAGAAAATTTCAATCAAGCTACTAATTTGTTTAATGAATTATGGCCATTTTGATGACTTAAAGTATTTAGTTACTTTCTGAAAATTATTTATAAAGATTTATGTAGTTTTGATTGCTAGAGCCTTATTGCCTCAATTCAAATTAAAACTTTTATCACCTAATCCTGGATCTAATCCTTGAGTAGACTGTGAGAAAGTTTTTAGGGAGAGTGCATATGCTTTTATATTATACTGTTTTTAGCACTAGTGGTGCCTAACCCAAAAGGGGGAGCCATCATGCATCTTTATCTGCAAATGGGCTAAACAAAGGGATCATCATAAATTAGAAAAATTCCTAATATAGCCCCTATGTTATCAGCCTAGGAAGCCATATCAGAAGGAGAGGAAGCTTTGGGGAAATTTTTGTCTGGTGCCCGATTTAGCTGGTGGACCATGGAGGACAACATAGGGGTAGGGGCATCAGTGACATGGGGCATGAGGAGGTATAGCTGAGGGTTTTCTTCATTTATAAGGCCAGTGGTATCCATTGCCTCAACATATTGAGCAAGTTGATGATCAGCGAAAGTGATGAGAGCTGGCACACAAGTAAAAGACTTGATGCGCTGGCAGGTTTGGAAATAGTTGGGGTCAAAAAGAGAGGTTTTTTGCTGCATCGATGCAAGTGCAGCTTGCACCAAAAGCGAGCTCCTCAATCTCATATTTTGCATCTTCCTCAAAATCATTGGGGATCTTGGGGATAGGAATACCCTCAACCAGGGGTTCCATCGCCTTCATATTATACTGTTTGTAGGGGAAGATGTGAGAATTAATTTGTCATTCATCACATATGAGGATTGGTATCTATGAGGGTAAGTCAAAAAGTTAAGGCAAATTTTTAAAAAGGAACTTTTTATTGTGAAAACAAGATGACAAGTAACATCATTTCTCTACATAATCTCCCTCAATTTCTATGCACTTGGTCCATCTCTTGACAAGCTTTGTAATTCTGTCCTGGAAGAAGATTTGTGGCATCATGCACAGCCACTCACACACCACCTCCACAACCTCATCATCTGATGAAAATTTGAATTCATGCAGGTGCTCCTTCATTGGACCAAAAAGGTGAAAATCACTTGGAGCTAGGTCAGGACTGTACAGCGGATGCTCCAGCAGCTCAAAACCAAGATCTTGAATGCACTGGATTGTTTTCCCCACAGTATGAGGACGGGCATTGTCCTGAAGCAAAAGCACACCTTTTGAAAGTTTTCCTCGCCTCTTTGTTTTGATTTTGGGTTTCAGAACTCGCAGTAGCTCACAGTAGCTGTCACTATTCACTGTTTGACCTTTAGGAGTGCAATGATCTAGAAGTGGACCTTTCATATTCTAAAACACTGTCATCATCAACTTTCCAAAAAAACTTGTCTTTTGAACTTTTTTGCTTTAGGTGAGGATGGATGCTTCCACACCATACTCTGCCGCTTACTCTGTGGTTCAAAGTGATGGACCCACGTCTCATCAACGGTTATTATGCAACTGAGAAACTCTTCTCCTTCCTCTTCTAAATGCCTTAAATGTGATTTCAAAATTTCCAAACGTTTCTGTTTGTGCTGGTCTGTCAGTTGATGTGGTACTTAATGAGCACACACTTTGCAATAATTTAGTGATTCGTGAATGATTGCAACTGCTGAACCATGGCTAATGTTCAATGCATGTGCAATATCATCAATTTTGACATTAAGATCATCATGAATCATTCTCTCAACTGTATCGATGTTCTTGTCCATCTTTAAAGTGGATGGCCTACCTGGATGCTCTTCATTGCAGATAGATACACGACCATTTTTAAAGCGATTTATCTACTCATAAATTTTGTGTTCACTAAGACAGCTCTCACCATACTGCTGCTGCATTCTGCAAATAATCTCTTCAGGTTTAGTCCCTTCAGAGTGCAGAAAACGTACCATTCCCCTCATTTCTTCCTTGGTGCACATGGACAACGGGGCACTCATAATAAAATGCCCTAAAATCATTACAAATGGAGTTGAGCACTGAAACAACACAGCAAAAAAACAAAAAAAACTTTGAGGTTATGATATGTCATTGTTCAATCAGTGCTGCCATCCATTGCAGCAGGGAAAAATAAATTTGCCTTTATTTTTTGACTTACCCTCATAATTTCCATCTGTCACTTATAAGAATCTTAATATCTTCCATAAAATAATTTGGTTTAAAATATTTTATTTTGATATTTTTTTATATATTTGGAAAATATTTTTTATCTATTAAGATTGTGAAACAACAACTGTTTAAGTCCTTTTACCTTCTGTCAGTTTATTGTCAACCACCCTTTTAGCTTATATAATTTCCTGTTTTCATACAAAGAAGCACCTAGTAATTCAACCCCTCTATGTGCCTGTGCAAGTAGGCCACTTTTTCACAGTAATCAACCATCACCATTACTGCGTCAAAGCATTGATAAAACGAGAGCTCTACAATAATTTTTATTAGTATTATGTCCAAGAACCTTTAACAGCCTGAAATTTACAAGCAGGCCAGTTGCCTTCCAGTAGCTGGCTTTGGTGCTGCGATATGTAAGGCAGGTCTTGGTATAATAATCTACACTCTTATTAATGCACTACCAACTGTAGGTGCAATTGATGAGGTTAGTGGTCTTGTCCTTCCCTGAGGTGGCCTGCTCTAAGGAGGTCAAGATGCTCATAGATAACTTTCTCACTGAGAAGGCCTGAGGGTACTCACCACCTTAACTGATTATTGTTAGTCTTCTAAGGCATGATAACCCCATTCAATAGGTTCTCCATTCTTGGCACAGGATTTTATAAAGATTTTTAAATTCCTAAGAGGTTTGACAACAAACACACGAAAACTTGGTCTAAGTCCTCTGGCACTGCAACCAAGACAAGGTCTTCATTGGCTGCCATTTTTGTATTTCTATCAACCTGTTACAGAGAAATGTGGACTCAGGTGTTGTGGGCACTAACCTGGTAGGCATCGATAATAGTGTTGGTTTTTTCAATTGAGCCTCTGATAGAAGATATTGCAGCATTTTAAAAGATCATGATTAGATTTAAACATTGAAAGCGTCTAAAGCCAGGGAGACCAGCAAGAGGTCAACTTTAGGGGAGAACAATGATAATGGAGGGCGCCGTGGTAAATTTAGGCAGTAAAGGTCCACTGAGAGACATGAAGGTTATTCTTCCAGTACTGTATTGTCTCCACTACCACTGGAAGCTCTTTATTAAAAATGCCATAGTTAGGTTGGGCGAGAAACATCTTTATGGATAAGGTAGCCACTGATCATTCCAAACTATCATCTCCTTTCAGCAGGGATTAGACTATAAATAGTTGGATGATTTAGTGGTTATAATGAAAGGCCGTATGGGGTCATCCTCAGCCAGAAATGTGCTATACAGCATAATGGACTTTACATCATTGAAGGTATATTTGCATTCTGACGTCTGAGCTATAATTTTCTTCCTAGTGGCGAAGTATTGTGATGTAGCTACCTCTGATAGTTGAGGGAGAACTTATTGTATATTTATAAGTACTAAGGTAGCTCATCAACTCTGACAGGGACAAAGGTGTAACCTGAAATTTTAAATGGCGTCTTCCTTGTATGGTACAATTATGTGCCCCTTAGTAATGATAATGTTTTTTAGGAAGATGACATGAAACTAAAAAATTCACATTTTTGCCTTGATGGTGAGATTTAGTTGGGATAGATAATACATAACTGCTGACAGATGCTGAATATGTGATGCATTATCTGGAAAGACGACTAAGATGTAGTCCATATAGTAAATAACACGCACTTAATGAGATCCCCAAGAATGACATCAATGATCTACTAAATCAGGTGAGCATATTTCAGCACAAAAAGGCAATACACAAAACTGATAGATACTTACTTGGTGTGGAATGCCATCAACTATAACTGAATCTCTTTAATAAAGTTCTGTTTGAAAGCCTTTATAAAGTCCATCTTGCTTCTAACTTTGGCTTTTCAGAAAGCATGAAATTTGCATTCAAGAGGTATGGGGTTTAGTTCTAGGACTTTCACATTGTTGAGGTTGACATAGTCCAAACAAGGGATAATAGATCCATTATTCATTTATAAAATTAGAAGAGTGGAACATATCAGAGAGAAATTCTTGATAGCATGTACCTTTTCAATCATATCACTGACCTCCTCTTCCAGGGCAGCCTCCTCCCTTAAGGACAAGATGTAGATGGTAATCTGGTTTTTAAATAGATCTACTATTCGTTTTTACATAAAACTAAAGCAATTATGAGATGGTAGAAAAGAGATTTTGTGGCGTCTATGAGAAAAGCATATCTTATAATAAATTCAAGGGGCTCCAAAAGAGGAGCAAGGGTCATGTTGGCTGCAGGTGATTCAACCCAGGTATTGGTAATGGCCGCTGTCAGAGAATTGTTTGACCAAACATTTTGCCACTTATGACAGTCAGCCAACCCTAATAGATGCACTGCCGTCATGATGGCAAGATGGCCTAGTTCTACACCTATACAATTCAATTAATTTTGATCTCAGATGATCTAACAAAAATCAGATAAGTTCATGCTGCTGCAATGTCAAGTTATTTCTTACTAATCTTAGTTTCACCCAAGAGACCACTTAATAGTCATATTCACAAGCAGATGACTGAAAAGGGAATCTGATGTCTCATTTAAAATATCCACAATGATTCAGATTTATGCTTAATATTCATATGAAAATGGTCAAGTTAGAAACACAAAAAACAAATACATGGTAAAAACAGGTAATATGATTGTCAAAAATCTAACGCCAATAAAGCAATTGGCTATGTACCCTAAGCAATCCAAAGATAATGATTGTGATGGGGAAAAGATGCAATATTTTATGCCAATTTGAGGACAACACAAGGAAGAGATGGCAATTATAATAAAAGAGTATGTGATGAAGTTGATCAAGGAAGGCATTATGACAATCCTGCATCTGGACCAAGCAGTGCAACTAATCCAATTAGTTAAAGACTCTACTGTTTCTTTTGTATCTATTATTACCCTTTTTTAGTTAACAGTCTTCATTTTTCTACCTTATTGTATCAGTTGAACAGACCTTTGGGCATCTCCTGCACCGAAAAATTACAGTAATGCTCACTACAAGGGGCCACTGATACAATCACTACATTTCATCTGACCTGAGTGGACAATGCGACTGCTTGCAACCTTGTTAGTGTACCTTCCCACATTCCCCTTTAAAATCAAATATGAATCATGGGCCACCGACTGGGCCACCTTCTGGGAATAATTTGTCGCTGATATTGACCAGTTTCAGAAGACCCTGCACAACTGTGAACAGTTTCCCAATAAAAGTTTCTCTCAGAATCCCCCAGGACATCTGGTAATTGCAGATAACAAAACCACCCATATTACTGAAGTTATCAGTGAAATCACTACTCTAAATGATTTAATTCACGACTTATATCAGGACATCATTTGTGTTATTCATTTAATAGATGACGCCCTATGTTAGATTCGCCGCATATAAAGACAAATTAGAGATCAATAGAAGTTACTATCAAGACTCATACCAAATAATTAGTAAACTAAAGAAGGAGTTGAAGATACTGCAGCTTCTGTTTAGAATACAGTGGAAAATTGCACCTTAAGTGGATTTTTCTTCACCTAAAGCAGCAAAAGACAAAATTTACAACCAATGATAGTTCTTTGGATGAGTACTCCATTTTTCATGATGAAGACCCCCATGTATTCCCCACTATGACTGTACTTCTAGTGATGCAGCCATTTAGCATGCCCTGCACCAGAGATGGAACAGTTTTAATTAAAGCTGCATGGCTTGGTGTGGGATAGACACCTTGCGTTGATCAACTCTTTTTTCAGTTGGGGCAGGACTTACATAATCCTTCAGACAGTTCAAGATCATTGGAAAAGTAGTGCCATACTAGTACCAGTAACAATAATCATCTCTACTCTCAACGCCAAAAGTGTGAATAAAATCACCTGTTGCTTTAAGGATGACCCAGATTCCTATCAGGGAGTCAAACGAACTGTATTAAAGCTCTTTGGTGGGGCTGATATGGGTGCTCAGAGAAAGGCTGACTTCCTTATCATCAGCCTTCTACACCACAAGACCCCCTCAAATTCGCTGATTGGTTTACCCAAGAAGCCCACGTGCTGATAAGAGTGAGAGTCTTGTATGGTGCTGTTTTTTGATTATAGCAATAGCCTTAACTATAAGGTCAAATCAAGAGCTCCACATTGAAGGGCTTTCATTTTTACAAGTGGCATGCTCATAATTGTGATGGCTGACCACTTTCTTCGATTCAACCCTACACTCTGGCCCCCAAACTCAGGTCAAGAATATAATGTTCCCGCCTGCATAATGGGGCGCCTCATTAGCCCTATACGTAGCCCCTTTGACCCCTAAAGTCTGGAAATGAAGAAGTCATTTAGGAATGTGTCTCTTATTATATGAACTGACATCTTTAAAAGAGAAGGGGATACTGTGTGCAGAACTTTTCAGGAAGTTTTGAGGGCGCTTGACGCATTAAGTGGCGTATGACCTGAGAAAAGAATGGGTAGAAGTAGGGAGGGACTCTTTACTCTTGTTGACAGCACCACATAGTCCCACAACAACAAAGAAAGCCTTCCACCACTAAAGCCAACTCCCTCAACACATTGAATCGCCTGCAGTTAAGATAAGGGATATAAAGAGGTTTTTTGTGGAATAGGAAATTCTTATCTTCCCTAACTATCAAGAAAAGTATCTTTTAATGAGTTCCACTCTTCGCCAATACCGCCACATCTGCCTCCTACAAGAACAACAAACTCCTTCATTATGATTCTGATTCCTCCCTAGATCACCTACTGTTCACATGCACTTGAATGAACCGAGCCCCTCTGCCAACACTAAAGCTTGAAAACCAAGAATCACTATTGCATCACTGCCAAAGGTGGAAGCCAGAAAGACGCAATCTAAGGCACACTCTTTCAGCCTGACAAGTTGAAGCTTACACCATGGTCCAAAGAAGGTACAAGATTCTAAGCCTCTATGACAAATTGAACACTCTGAAATGATAGAGAAGACGCCATTTTATACGTTCAACTTAGAGCACCTAATAAAAGGGCACGTGGATAATGAGGCTCAAGCAGAACTCCTCCACTAGGGAGAAAATAAAAAAGCCCAATGTAAAAATTAATGATACAAACAAATCTAGCCATTTTTATTTTCTATTGACTCTTGTTTTAATTTTTTATATCTTTAAACTATTTTAAGGGTAAGCCTATAGAAGATCATCCCTCTTCCCCTCAAGCGCATATGCAGAAATCACATTAACTGTTAGAGTTGAAATTTTTCCACAACTCTGAATTGTAAGACCCCTCACTTAGCTAAGTCCTTGCACCCCCCCAAAAAATTAACATTAATGAGGGGATTCTGCAAGACCCCCAATTTATGCGACTTAAGGTACCTGTTGTTCATTCAAGGAGTGAAATGTTAGAAAAAAAATCCAAACAATAAACCCCCTATAACGGTCAGCCAACCTTAATAGCCATACTACCACTGTGATGGAGAGATGCCCTAATTTTACATTTTTATCATTCAATAAATTCAATCTCCAACGAGATGAAAAAAGTCAAATAAGGTTATGCTACCACAATGGAAAGTTACTATGCTGATATCTTAATGAGTCAAGCTAGGAAACCTGCCTAATCATCAGATTTGCCAGCGGATGTCTGAAAAGTGAAGCTATTCTTTCTATTATAATGTCCAAAATGATTTTGACTTTTATCCAAAATTCATAAAAATGGCTGAGCTGTAAACAAGAACAAAATATATTCAGTCTAAAACAATTTGATTGTTAAATGCCTAGTGCCAAGATGTTTTTGGCTAGGATGCCTGTTATAAAATTGGCTTTATCAATGAGATACACCATAGATGATTTGCATGGGGTTTGACCCACTGAGCAATAGGACCAATGATATGAGGATCGTTGCCCTTGAATCAACAGAAAAACTTATTTAATAAATGTGAAGCACCTGCTCTCAAAATATTCTTTTTATTTAATATAATCACTGTCATGGCTCTTCTCTGTTCTGCGCACTCTATACTTTTAACAACCTAACCTCCTCAATCATCTCATCCTGCTTGTATTGTAGCGACTTCAGATGATACTGCTTTCATGGCTTAGTAAAATACTTCGCTGTATCTCATTGGTTCCTCCAATTCTTCATTTTTTTATTTACAATTACCAAATTTGGCGATTTCCCAACAACCCAATATCGCCTCATTTCAAGGCGCTTGATTTAATCATACTTATAACAAATTGGCGGATTCCATCCATTCCATCATATCAACTCAGGGCTTATCATCCAGTTATATCAGAATTGCGACATTATACCCTCCTTGACTGGATGATAAGGATCCTATTGTTTATACACCCAGAGAAACTTTGCATGCACTCAGTTGATGATCTGACTGCTAGTGGGGTCCTTGATAGTATATGCATCCATACCTTTCTTCTCAATAACTTCAAATGGCCCAATCCAGATACTGGACAACTTGTGTTTCCACCTGAACCCATGTTGATCATAGAATAGAACCATGTCTCCATCTTAGAACTGTGCCAGGCCACTTCGCCATACCTGATTAACAGCCTGTTTTTTTATTTTCTTGGATAAACTGAACAAATACGCTTCAGTTTATAATTTAACTAGCATATTCGTTAGGGTGGTCAAATAGCATTGCACATCCATTCCGCCAGTGTCCTCTACACAAGCATATAGGTGCGCAGGCAAAGCAGGGTGCAGTCCATAAAGCAATTGGAATAGGCTTTTCCCTGTGACAGAATGGTAGCTAATATTGTAGGCAAACACTGCGGTAGAAAGGAGGGTACTCCAATCAGAGGGCCTATCTGTAACTAGCTTCCATAGTATGTTCACCAGGGTCCCATTGACCCGTTCAACCATTCCATTGAACTCTGGGTGAAATGGGGTTGTTAGAACTCCGTAGATGGCCATGATTTTGTTGATCTTGGGAAGTATATTGGAGGTAAAATTAGTACCATTGTCAGTAAGGAGAAACTGCGGACAGCCGTGGTGCTGAATGATGCACTCCATTACAAACTTAGTCACAGTAACTGCCCCCAGATCCCAAATGGCCCGCGCCTCAACCCACCTGGTCAAGTGGTCAATTGCCACCACGATATACTTGGACTGGTTAGCTATGGTTGGCAGAGGACCAATGACATCAAGGGAAACTGTATGCCAAGCAAAGTGTGGCTTCACTAACCAGTATAGTGTCTTCCAGTGGAACGGCTTTTCCACTTGGCACTGTTGACAGGAGAAGACAGTATCTAGCACATCAAAGTTCATGCTTTCCCAGTAATACCAAGGCCACAATAATTCTAACTTCTTGCACACGCCACCATGCCCAACTGCTTTATGTGTGCTCATGATAATGTTAGGCCGCGTTGAGGGTCATGGGAAGTTTACTATGGAGTTGCTGATCCACTTGTAAAACTCACCATTCCACTGGAAAGTATTGGCTCGCATTTCATTCAACGCCTTGATGACTTGTGGTGGCTCATCATTGTATTTTCCGCTGAGCATCTTGTCAAATATTATGCCACTCAGATACACCGTAACTACAATAATTAGTAACCTCAACAAGCAATCAGCATTCTGTTGTTTTGCTCCTGGTTGGTAAAGTATCTCAAAATTGTACGCCTGTAGTTTAAGGGCCCATTGGGCTAGACAACCCTCTGGCTCCTTGGGGTTCTGCAAATAGTGTAATGAGGCATGATCCGTTATGACTTTAAGCTTTACACCATGCAAATATACTCAGAATTGCTTGTATGCATAAATCACTGCTAAGCACTCCCTCTCAGTCACAGTGTAATTATGTTCATGGCTATTCAGGCTCCTGCTGCAGTACGCCACTGGGTGCTTCTCCCCTTCATCATCTTTTTGGGACAGAACTGCCCCCACAGAAGAAAGAGATGCATCCATCTGTACAATAAATTCCTTTTCGAAATTTGGGTAGCGTAGCACTGGTGCATTGATCAATGCAGTTCAAAGAGTATCAAAGGAGCATTGACAGTGTTCCATCCATACAAACGTGGCGTCCTTTTTTAATAACTCAAACAGTGGACCTCCAATACAACTAAAGTTGGGTATTAATCGGTGATAGTAGCCAACCATACCTAAAAACACTTGTATATCTCGCTTACTGCTTGGTATGGTCATCTTCTTAATGGCCTCCACCTTAGCTGGTTGGGGCTTCAGCCCTGTTACCTCAACTACATACCCAAGGTACTCTAGCTGATCCTTAAAAAAGTGGCATTTCTGAGGTTTTATTTTGATGTTGGCCTCAGCCAACGAGCGGAATACTGCTTCTAGATGATCAAGGTGCTCAGAAAACATGCGGGAGAAAACATTAATATTGTCAAGGTATACAAGAACACATGACAGATTCAAGTTGCCAAGGATAGTGTCCATCGTTTGTTGGAAAGTAGCTGGGGCATTACACAGCCCTTGTGACATACATGTTGGTTAAAAAGCCCTTTTGACGTGATAATGGCGCATTTTTCGTATTCCGCCGCAGGTAACTCAATATGCCAATAGCCAGATATTAAATCCATTGCGAAGAAGTAATAAGCTCCCCCCAACCAATCCAACACATCATCAATTCGTGGCAAAGGGTATGAGTCCTTTTTTGTAATGCTGTTGAGCTTGTGGTAGTCTATTGCTACCCGGTTAGTACCATCCTTCTTTTTGACAATTAGGACAGGGGAAGCCCATGGGCTCTTCAATGGTTCAAGAATTCCTTGCTCCAATGGTTTATCAATTTCTGCTGTAACAACTTCTTCCGCTGCTCTAGATCAGCGGATTGGCCATGATCTGATGGGGGATGATCCACAGTGTTCACTCGATGGGTCACTCCTCAGGAGCACCCTAAATTATTATCATTTACAGCAAATAACTCTTTGTATTTTTGAAATAAGGCTTCCACTCGATCTTTCTGATCTTAAATTAACCCCATTAAATTTTCACGCGGTACAACTGCCATTACACCAGGCTGTGTTTTGATGGGCAGACCAAAGTCATCCAATGAACCAAATTCATGAATCCTGAGGACCTCCTCAACTGGAATGAAATGTAGGAATGAAACTACTTGGTGTCAGCGGATTTGCATTAGTTTATCCTGAAGATTTTCTACAAAGACCTTTATCTCCCCATGCCCTGGAAGTATAATGCCAGGGGCTACATGAGGCTCAAGCTGTGATTGTTGATAGGGCCCAATGACCTCCACATGTAGCCCAGCAGGCACTTCCACCTCTAAATCAGTGCTTATAATTGCTTGATGGCCAGAGGGAATAGATATAGAGCCAGCGGCTCTAAGCGGTAGCCCTTGATATTCATAAATTTGATGGGGAAGAGCCCGAGTCTTGCTCTTTAGTTGATGATAACAAACTGAAACCACTCAATCACAGTACTCAAGGTTAATGTGACTCATGTGTACTGGATCCTTTGGCATACCGCTGGAAGTGAAGTAGATTGGGATCCGCTGCCCCATATTTTCAAATGTCTCCGCAGTCATATCAACAACAGCCCCAAAGTGGCGCATAAAAGTGGTTCCAATTAACAGGTCATAGTTATTGTTTGGTAACACTATAGCTGGGGCTACAATGACAATTGACCTAAACCTCAAGGGTAGAGCGCTTTACGCACCTTCAGAGACTGTGCTTTCTGCGCCTGCAGTCCCATACACCATATGATGCACCACATCAGGATTTAATGTCAACTTTGACACCAACTTTGTGGATACTATGTTAATTTGGGGCACCTGTATCAATTATTGCACAAACTTGAGTTTTTGCTACAACAGTGTCACAGTAAGTACACTCAGAGTAAGATGCATCTGATTGTTTTAAGAGATAGACATTTAACGGATCTTTTTTTCTAAGGAAGCTCATAATACCCTTCCCCACTTTAGGGTATTTTTTAACAATAGCGTCCACAGGGAGGGCCACGCTTACCCCTTTCAAAAGAAGCGCATCAGCTAACGGGTCTGGTTTGTCAGTAGAAAGGTCATCAAAAATTTGACAAGAATAAGGCTTTGGTTGTTCCTGAGAGCCTGCTTCCGCCATGTCCATGAATTGCGTTTGTGTCAGCACATTTACCCCTCCAGCCGGTTGCTGATATAAGAAGGCATCATCATACTGAGGAACTTCCACTGAAGGTACAGGAATAGGTTCCTGTGGGACGTTTTGGGTCAGAATAGCGGAGGTAGAGAGTCCCATCTCTACTCCGCTCTGACTTTTCCCTGATGGTACTGCTCCTGCAGTAGGTACTGAACCTGATGATTGCGACAACTTCTATCCAGGTGCCCAGAATGACCACATGAAAAACAATTGACCCCATAAGATCTGCGACCTTGATTGTTGTAAAAGGAGCCACCCCAAGGGTTGGGCTGGAATCAAACAGTGTAACCTGGCCCCTCCCAATAGGGGAACTGCTGTTGGCAATTGTGTTGGAAATGAGGCTTATATCGATGATAAGGCCAGGGGATGCCAACTGGACGCTGAACAGGGAGGGATAATTTCTCCAGATAAAAAAGGCTAGCAGCAGAGGCGCTAGGTTTCCGCTCTATATTTGGTGGAGGGAAGGTAGCGGATAGATTGCGTAGAATTTGAACAAGTTTGAGCAAGGATACGTCAACCTCTAAATATGGAGCTAAGGCTTTAAAAAGCTCATGATTTGGTTTCACAGCAGAGGTTAACGCTATGCTTATGTCACATTCAGTCAAAACTCCTGCCCCAATTAACACATGGGCTTCTGCTGAGAATTGATCAGCAAACATGGTGAGGGTCTTGTTATGTTGAAACCCAATGATAAAAAACTCAGCTTTCCGTTGTGCCATTTTTAAAGTTCCTTCAAAAAACCGCAGCACAGTATCATTCACTTTTTGATAGGTAATGGAACTGTTGGGAAGATAGCAATTAACTTGGTCGGCGCTTCCAACATCCAGGGTGGACATTAGTAATTTAGCTTTACATCGATCTGAAGCTTCTTCTACTGCAAACTCAAATCATTTAAAGAACCCATGAATGTTTCCATCACGATAAAATGGAGGCAGCTTGTCAATACAACATTCTTGCAGAAACTCCTTCTCCATTTAAGCACAGCATCCAGAGCAAGCTTAAGTTCTGCATATTCAATAGTTGCAGTGTGTTGAGAGAATTCCTTAGTAAAGCAAGATGAATACAACATGACTAGCGGCTGAGAAACGCTTATTTGTCTATGTGATTGATCAATGGGCCCCCTGTAGTGAGCACCACTGTTATAAAATTGGCGTTATCAATGAGATACGCCATAGACAATTTGCATGGGGTCTGACCCACTGAGCAATAGGACCAACAATATGAGGATCGTTGCCCTTGAATCAACAGAAAAACTTATTTAATAAATGTGAAGCACCTGCTCCCACTATATTCTTTTATTTAATATAATCACTGTTGTGGCTTTTCTCTGTTCCGCGCACTCTATACTATTAACAATCTAACTCCTCAATCATCTCATCCCACTTGTATCATCGTGACTTCGGATGGTACTGCTTTCATGGCTTAGTAATTCACTTCGCCATATCTCATTGGTTCCTCCAATTCTTCATTTGTTAATTCATGATCACCCAATTTGGCCGATTTCCCAACAACCCAATATCGTTTCATTTCAAGGCGCTTGAATTAATCATACTCATAACAATTTTGCAGATTCCATCTGTTCCACCATATTGACTCAGGACTTATTGTCCAGTCATATTGGAATCATGACAATACTCAAATCTAATTCCAAGGGTTTAACTCCAATGAGGCAACAGTGTAATTCCACACCTTTTGAGGGAATAAAGGGAGAGATGGTAGTAGTATAATAAGTGCCAGCGATGATGCTTATGGAAGAGGCTTTATGACGATACTGCAACTGGATCAGTCATTGCAACTCTGGCAATTAAAATATGACCCTCATATTATACTTTCAGTATTTATTTTTAACCTTTTAGGTCTAGCAATATTAAGATTGATGCCTTAATGTACCAGTGAATTGGACCTCTGTAAACCTCCAGAACCAAAATATTTACAGCTGTCATCTAAGCAATTTATCATTAGGTTGGTTGTGGATCATAAAGATTTACAATTTTATGCTTTCAGCAACACTGGGCAACACTACTTAATCATCAAGTTCTTTGCGCAGGGCAAACTTATAATACCACTCAACTCCCAGAATGCTAAGGTATAAAATGCATTTGATGGCAATAAATTGTCTCATGAACAGGATTTACCCCACAGAAGGATACTGGGAAGTGAACCTTATAAGCGGAGACATTATGAGATACATATACATTCACAAAGCGCCTTGGGAACAAAGAAAGTTCCAATGCTTCCACTAATACAATCCTATTAAATTATTAATTGTGCCCATGTCAAACAGTGCTTCATTTCCTTGTTCTCTTGTGGGGTAAAGAACATAGCCAATACAAGAAGTATCCAGAGGTAGATCTATTGATAATGGATGTAATAGGGGAGAGAATTATAATATGAGACTCCTCATCTTTTAGGGAAGGCAGGTTATATATACAAAAGAGGAGTATTATAATCTCACAAATTTGTCCGTTAAAGTGGTTGCAGCTTGTGCTTATAGATGGGTAAGCTGCAGCGCAGTCTGAGGCCTTGGAGAAGGTTTTTTCACTCACTGACACCCCAAATTGATTGGCTAGACTTTTTGCAAATTCCAGCAGTACAGGACCTGGTCTTGGTGCGCTTACAGGGCGGCCAATCTCTACTAAACAGGACAAGTATATGTGGTTTGTGGGAGAGTTTAGTGTACAACTTTTCAGGCCTGGGTCCTGCATCCTGGTAGTTTTTTCCGCAGGGTTGCTTCTATAGAGTGATGTTAAGGGTAAAGGCTAAGGAGATGTGAATCATCTTGGACAAAGATATAATTTTTGTTTATTTATTTAACTGAGGCAAGCTGACCAGGGGACGGACATTGCTGAACTAAAAACTAAAATCATAATAAAAAATTAACGATTCAAACAAAACGCCCAAAATGGATGGATCAATTGAAACATACCTAACAAATATCCAACCAGGTGGGTAGTGAATGCTGCTATCCCTCCATGGTGGATGGGGAGGGGGATCAGGGGGCTCGTTTTCAGCCGCATCCATCTCATCCCAGAGTAGGGTGCGTGTTAAGGCAGATAGTAAGGGTGTAGGGGCATAGGCGGTATGGGGTTTGATATCCTTGATGACTGGAACTTCCAAATAGTTGCCAGCCATCATAATGCCAACGATGTATTTAGCCAAAGCATCTTCAGCTTTGAGGCGGGCGTCTGGGAGTTTAACAAACGTGGCAATGTTGGTTTGGGTTATTTTTGCTTTCATATTCTGTGCTACAGTTAATACTTTCTGGATGGCTTTAATGACGTTTTTGTGTAAAGTTTTCATGTTGATCTTACTTTGTGTAGTAAGATCTTTGGGAATAATGGGAGGTGGAATTTCTCCTGCGAGTGCAGCCACAGATTTGGTGGCAGCTTTGCAGAGTGGACAGCAATCTGGTGTGGCGGCTGCTTCTACTGCAAGCTGGTGGTCGCTGTAGAACGGTTTGGCATTAGGTTGTGGGACATATTTCTGAGGCAGGAATTTTGCATCCCATTCTGCGTTACAGAGCTTCTCAAATTGCAGTGATGGTTCTTCAATGACGTTACCTGATTTGTTGATTTCATCCAATTATTTCCATGGGTTTTGGTTGAATTGGATTGGGGAATCAGCATACAGTTGAGGTTTGTTCAATTCATTTGTGGACGCATGGGATCAAACTGGGATCCAATCTGATGTTTGATTGGAGGAATTATTTATGGCATTGGGGTGGGGAGGAGGCTGATTGGTGGCTGCAGGTGCAGCTGCAGCATCAGGCTTTGGGGGTGGAGGAGGTAGGATTGTGCCCCATACCTGAAATTGTACAGGGTGGGCATTGGATTGGAGGCTGGTGGATGAGTCATCCAATCCATCTATTGTGGTTGAGTAGGGGCATTTGCGTTTTGAGTGGTCTAACTCAAAACATGATGGACATATTGTCCACCCACCCTCAACGCAGGCCCAAAATGGATGGTCGGGCACTGAGGGAATAATGATGCGCGGCAGAATTGCCACCACAATTTTACTAAATTCAGGGCTTATCATGGCATATGCCTGAGGCCCAGCAAGTCGTGTGGCCCCATTTGGGACCACAAATTGTAGGATGAGGTTGGAGCCATAGGCTGCCAAACTGGCCATCAGCTCCTGGTGGAGCACTTCAGGGGGAGGTGGGTGGGCAGGCCAGAAAACTGGACCACCAAAGTGGTGTCCGCTGGGAGCCAAGTCTGAGTTGTGGGGAGAGGGGTGCCCTGTAATACCAGGGGCACAATTGCTGCAGTGGCAGTGTCAGCTTTGCAGGTAAAGCTGAGGTCAAAATACCCCTTGTAGGGGCAGAAATCAATAAATCTGGCGGGCATATTACTGCCTGTGCCATTTTGATAATGGCTTAGTCATGGTATGGGAATAGCTTCCCATATTTGACCCTAAAGCCATAGTGCATGTTGCTCTGGGGGAGCACTAGGGGGCGGCGTGGTACCTCTTGGGTATGAGCAAGGTGGGCATCCAGGTCCTTGGGCGGAACATGTTGGCCCATGGGTTTGGAATGACTGGGTGAACCAGTCCTAGCGCGTTTTCCTGCTAGACGGAAAATGGTGGGTTAGTTTTACCGCTGCCCCATGCTGGAGCAGTTGGCGGAGAATCTGAGGACATCAGAGTGAAACTACTATGGGCAAATACAATTTGTTTTTTAAATTCATGTAAATTGACTTGGAAAGTTATGCCAAGTGGAAAGAGAGTTTTTTAAGATATAATTTTTGTTAACCCTTTACTTTTAAGGACAAAATTAAGAGCTGATCCATAGAGCGCAGTAGTGCAAAGTCATAATAGAGCTAACCTCCACTATATTGGAGGTTTCAGTCCTTATCTTCAGCGGGGTCAGAGCTGGTATGTTCTCAATGGAAGGCTTCATGCCAGAAAAATTTTCTTTAAGGTAAAAATCATCGGTGGTACAAATTACAGAGAGGGGTTACAGGACCTGCTCTCTTGTTGATCTATATGAGTGATAGGAGCCATCTAGTACACTCAAATTCCCCAAAATGAGAGGAGGCCAGACAGAAGAAATTGATGACTATATTGAGAAAAAATCTTCAAAACCATAGTAATGAAGTATTGTTTCAGCACTAGAAAGCCAGCAGGAAAAAGAATTTCAAAATCTTATAATTTTAAAGGATAATTTCAGGGAAACTAAACCTATTAAGGTGAGGGAAAGCAACTTCAGGGAGACATGGAACAAATTTGAAAAGGCATTAAGGCTAATAAAGATTGGCGTCCCAGGTGGTTCTTTATATTTTCCTGAATATAGAGAAATTATCTAGGTGAAAAGTGGGTAGATATTATAAGCATTTTATAATTTTTAGAAATTTTGGGAAACTTTGGAATAAATTATCAATATCATGGTGAGGAATAAATCCAAGAATGGCTGTCATAATTAGTTCCATTTTTTCTGGTATTACAAGACTAAAAGTGATAAAAACATTGAAAAAAATGTAATATACAAAAAAAATCAATTGACTATCTATCTAAATTAGTGGATAAAAGATGGGTAGTTGTTCACCCATAGGGGAATTTTTATCTGTCAATATGACAATGAAGGATGAGAATAAGGAACATATGATTAGAATCATGAAATATTGATTGATTAAATTTCAAAGGGATTAGTAAATTAAATATTATCATTCTGTATTGATAAAATTGGGCTTAGACAATTTTAGGAATTCACTTTATTGATTGTTTAGGTTTATATGCATTGAAGACCTCTGATTGGTTTCCATCTTTCAGTGATTAGTTACTCTGAAACATTTGGAGTGTTTTTATTTTATTTTTTTATATGAGTTTCTTATACTATAAAACTAATATTTCAATGAATTGGCTTAGTGCCTATATTATAGCTCTTTAAATGTAGCTCCTGATCTTAATTTGGGCCTTTTATCTGACTTTGAAGAATCACCCCTCTTTTACCTACTACGTTATCTTCACAGGAGCCCTAGTCAAGTTTTATATTAACCCTTTTTATCCTGGTGTACTGGGTGATTATCTTATCTATTTTTATTTTTTATTAGAACCTTGATAAACCCACATTGACGTGCACTGATCTTAACAGTTGCTGCCTTGGTGTTTACTAAGTTTGTCCTAATGGATATCAGTTCAAAGGCGTCATGTGAGCCGTTTCTATTATGTTGGCAAAGCCATTAAACTTGAGCTCCAAAGTAAGGAGGATGAGGGCTAAACCATGGAATAAATCATTCTATTGAACCAGGCATATTTGCAATGATAGTATAGCAAACTATGAGAAAAAAGTAATAAAATTTGCTTTTTAAAAATTTGTTTAATTAGTGTAGAAATCCTTAAAAGTACAAAAAATATCATTTTTAAGTTATATGGGTCTGAGGGAGTGTGGTATACATATGACGTGCTAAGGAAAGACTTTGCTTTCATCAAGAGTACTATAACACCCACAATAGCATTCATAGTCCACATAATATTGTCATTCTAATTAGCCATGAATAAGATTTTATGGGGACAGATGAGGGAGCAACTGAACTATCAACCATATTTTGACCACCAAGCTGAGAATTGGTAGTAATCTCTCCCACGCCTCTCACACCAAGGGTAAGCTGGTTGGTTTGGTCAGGGGTGGCTGTATTGATAATCCTAGGTGGGGTTTGGGCTCAAAATTGGGGTTGGCCTGAGTTCACACCTAATAAAAGGGTGTAGTCACCATATTTTTGATTTCAAGCTTTGGTAGTATCTTCTTTGAAAGAACATCTGCCACGGTATTTTCTACAATTAGATCTTGGGTATGGTGGATTGTATTGAAAGTCTGGTTGACAATCCAAAGAGGGGATAGAATAAATACTCTTGGGCAAGTGGTTGGCGTGACAACTAAGGTGGTTCCTTGATTATCCTTGCTGAGGGATGCTACCACTGAGAACACTAAGAAACGGCCACTGCCATCACAAAGATCAATAAATGGGCCCCCATAGATTTCAGCAGTTTCATTGAGGAGGAAGAATCCCTTAAAATTGTAATAACATCTAAAGGTTTTTCTGGTTTGAGTTATCCGTCTAATAAAGATTCTGCAAAATATCCTCTCACTCTATCATAGTAAGAGTGCCGATCTTTTAAACTAGTATGAGGAGATGGGGTGTCCTGAAACTTATATGGAAGTTGGATGGATAAATATTCCAAAGGACGCCAAGAATTTGTGCAGAGCCATTACTTAGTATACTGTTCTGTAAAATCCTTGGAAATAAAAAAGGCGGATGGCTCTTTTGGTACTTTAACTTAAAGATCTTCAACAAATTTTTGAGATGGATGACATTTTTGCTTTGATCTCCTTAGAGGTTATCTCATTTGTAAAATGATTCTTGATTATATCATCTGCGGGACGTTTAATTAGGACACTCAGGGATTCTTTCTTGACTGAGCTTCAATGATTCTTCCCCTTTTGGGGATTTGATCACAACTCACTAATTTCCTTATAAGAATCTCAGCATATGATCTCAATTTTGGCCAAATATGCCTTGGCAGATCTAGCAATAATGAAGAGGTTTAGATACCCATCAATTCATGGTTGGTGTGGACTCAATCTAGGTGGGCAGCACCCATCATTTTTTTTAAGGGTGTTCCCCAAGTCCACTATTTTCTCCAGTGGTAGTACTTTGGGTTTTCCCTAAAATCAATTATCAGGATACAGCGTCCTGTCCAACCTAATGGCTGCAGCGAGGCCCCTTACAGTATGATCAATTAAGATCCAAATATTTTATTCAAGATTTATAATGATCTGATATTGGCTTTTGAGCTCAGTATGCAAAATTTGGCACCTTTTAGAGTAAGATATTCTGAAATTTCTGTGTCATATTAGGTTCCTTGTTCATCTTTATTTCTGCTAACTTATCTTTACATTCATGGTTCTGAAACTTTACCCAGTGGGCTGTGCTACTACCCATTTCTTGTTCTTAAAGATTTAAAGTATCTTTCTATAGACTTAAGTAAAAGTTTTTATTCTTATTCATGGTCATTTTCTTACCTTCTCTAAGCTCTCAATCAAAAGTAAAGTGGAACTATCTGTGACACCCAGCAACTTTATCTATACAGATATAGTAGATCTAAAATCTCTTCATTTACATATGATATTTTTATCTAAAAGTATGTATATCCAATAGCCTAAAATCATAATATCTAAAGGATGACACTTAACGTCCAGTATTATATAACATACTCCTTACTACTTTATTTTAGTATTCATGTACTAATCACCTTCCTTAGATAAAGGAAGCTTCTATATCCATAGAGTTATCTCAACCTTTATATATAGTTAGATAAAGATTAACTTTTATCTATACTACTTATAGTAATCCCTCCTAATCCACCAACTCCCTTTATAAATTTGCCTAAATGTTAATAGAGCTATTTTTAAAAATCTACAAGTGATTTGTTTAGTGGGGTTTTTCCTGGTACTACCTGATGAGGTTATGAAACCTAGCATATTGTTAAAAACTTTAGTGTATTGTTTATAAGGTCATCACAGGTTGTATAATTTTTTAGAGAATTTACACAAAATATGTCAAGGCTTTTATTCCCATATTTTATCTTTTTATAATTTATCTCATAAAAATATTTGCCATAATCTCTCTTTTGCTTTGATAACTAAATTGAAGTAAAATTTGGATTTTAGTTAAGAAAATACAAAAAATGACCACTCAATCAATCCAAAGCTTACTGATAATGATGCCATTGACGCCTGCTTCCCTGGCTTGAGGTGGTGGTGTGCTGCCATCTGGCATCTTTCATCTGCCGCTGAAGCGCGCCTGGGCTGGCTCTGATAGCCCTCCTAACGCTACTGGGCGTTATGTCCCCCTTGGGACTTGGCCCATCACCTTGCAAGTTTCCAGGTGGTGCTCTGGAGCCTTTTGTTGCTCCCACAGAGCAATTTGCATTTCAGCCTTTGGGTCAAATATGGGAACCTTTTCCCATATGCAAGCGCGGCCATCATCAAGATGGTCATGGCGATGTTTAAACCCACTGTCTTCATTAATTTCCGCCCCTTTAAGGGGTATTTTGACCTCAGTTTCTGTTATGAGGCTGATGCAAATGCAGAATCTAAGCTGCGTTTACTTTTATAAAAAATCCCTTTCACAACCATTCAACCCTGGCTCCCAGATGAGGCAACTTTGGTGGTCCATTTCGCTGGGTTGCCTTCCTACCTTTCCTTCAAATGCCTCCACCACAAGCTCATAGAGAATTTGGCCATTTATGACACAGACCCCATGTTGCAATTCATGGTTCTGAATGGAGCGAATCATTTGGTAGGGCTGCGCGCCTTTGTGAAAATCCACCCATCTCATCACAACACTCACCTCACAATCTCCCCTCACATGGTGATCAGATCCACCTCTGATCACCCATTCTGGGCGCATGTCAAGAATGGCTGTGCCATTTGCCCCTTGTGCTTTGAGCTTGATCACTTGAAGTGCAAGTGCCCTATGGCTTCCAACTCCACCACTTCCACTGCTTCTCCCACTGGCGTCAGGTCAGCGGCCAGTTTGGCTCAATTTTTTGAATGGGGCTTAATCCTCCTGCCCCATGACCTTGGTGAATTCTGGTGCCGCTTCTAAGATGGCAGCCAATCAAAAATTTAAGAAATTTAAAAAATTCTAACAATTTGACTGTATTATGTAATCCTGAGTTGATGGCTGACTCAGTTTCAGCTGAGCTGCCATGGTCAACGGCATGTGGCCAATCAGCTTCTGCCACTGCCCCAATTCCGGTGGCTAGCCCAGTGCTGGCTGAATCCAATCCATTCGAGGCTCTTGAATGGATTGATGAGGATGAATGGCCATACCATGTCAAGCCAGATTTTGCTTTGGGAGAATTTTTTGTTGATCCTCCCAAATTGTGGCCCTGCCATTTTTTCCCTCAAAACAGTTTCCCAATTTATTCAAAAATATTAACTCAATGACAGTTGAAGCTGATGAAGCTCCTGCCAACACCCTCCTCTGCTAACAACTCCACAGGGCGATGAAACCCCTTGTTGAGGGTATTACCATCCCAAATTTCCTCCATGATTTTGAGGAGGATGCAAAATACAAAACTGAGGAGCTCACTTTTGGTGCAAGCCACGCTTGCATCAAAGTGTCAAAAACTTCTCTTTTAAACCCACTTATCCCAATACCTGCGAGTGCATCAAGTCTTTCACTTGAGTGCCAGCTCTTATCACTTTCGATGAGCATCAACTTGCTTAATATGTTAAGGCAATGGACACTGCTGGCCTCATAAACAAAGAAAACCTTCAAATATACCTCCTTATGCCCCATGTCGCTGATGCTCCCACCCTAATGCTGTCCACCATGGTCTGCCAGCTAAAGCGGGCACCAGACAAAAGTTTCCTCACCTTCTGATATGGCTTCCTAGGCTGTTAGCTGAGGTGCCATATTAGGAATTTTTATATCTAATAATCCCTTTGTTTGGCCCATTTGCAAATAAAGATGCGTGGTGGCTCCCCTTTTAGGTTGGGTACCACTAGTGCTAAAAATTATTTGCCCTAAGTTATAAACTACACAATCAAGGAGCATATATCTAAATATCTCCTTTTTCTACCCTTACCTAACATAAATTATAGAAGGTAAAAAATTGTTTCCTACTAATTAAAAATCTCCTATCCATAAGTTCCTTTCTTGACCCTACTTATGACTAACTACCATCTCTTAAATATATCTAATACTTATATCTAGGGATCATATATATAATCTTGCTTTTACTAACCCTTACTTAAGGTTAATTTTAAAAATATATAGAGTATATCCCCTCATTATGAAATGTATATAAACTATATAAAAAGATCTTCTTCTAACAAAAGTCTTCTATATTATGTTAAAAATATCAAACCTAAAAATTATATCTTATATCATACTATTTTTCTTCGTCTTTTATAGCTTTTTTATTATCATGTTATACCCTCAATAAAGCACTTTACATTACCTTTTATTAAACATTGAATTTAGGTCACTTTCTGGAAGTAGCTGATCCTTTTAAGATTTCTCATACAAGCTAGAATATAACTTCCATTTCTGCTAAAATGTCATCCTAGTTGCTGTTCACTGGGCAACTTTGTAATGTATTATTATATTACAGATTTATTGATGAATATCAATTATCTTAGTAAATATTTAACACAAATGGAAGATAACATCTAGTATATGTAAATGAAACCTATAATCTATAGAATTATCTATTTACTAAAATTGAAAGCTTAAAAAAGCTTTGTATAAAAAATTTTAGGATATATTATAAGACTTATTTTTTAATAAGAAGATAGTTTGCACTTATATAAAAATTAAACTATGTAAACTAACCTGATAAAAATTAAGTTACTTTATGGTGAGAGAGTAAAACTTAAATAATTATCTATCATTACTATAAAAGACTATAGATCTATAAGCTAAAAGATTATACCTACACAAAACTTGAAGTATTATACCAAAATAAGGATAGAATTAAGTTAAAACTGGTACTTAATCAACTTTTATAGAAAAACCTTTCTTTTCTACTTCAATACCTATTATCATGAGAAAATTAGTTATCTTTTATATTACAACTATATAAAACTACACAATATATACTGTTAATCCTTTCATTATATTTTTGACTTATATTATAAATGTATCTATATATTGATAAGTAAGGTTTTTTATATTTCATTTACTTAAATTGTAATTTATCATTGATTAATAATTTCTTGTCAATAGTAAACCACCAAAAAAGGTTGCATCATATTAGTACAAAACCGAAATTTTATATAATGGACAAAAAACTAACTTTGAGCTTAATAAAGTATAAATAAAGAAAACTTTTCTCTCTTGTTGTAACCATTAATTGCAACTAATTTGATTCAAGACTAGGTAAGTTTAATAATCTCTTTGAGGAGATTATTGTGCACCATATGTTGGGTAGTAGTTGGGCTAGCAAAGTAAAGGGCACAGGATTGGTCTTTGCACCGTCCAAAGTTCATA
This sequence comes from Massospora cicadina, assembly GCA_022478985.1. Taxonomy (NCBI): domain Eukaryota; kingdom Fungi; phylum Entomophthoromycota; class Entomophthoromycetes; order Entomophthorales; family Entomophthoraceae; genus Massospora; species Massospora cicadina. The sequence continues at coordinate 244,849 of JAKSZP010017084.1, forward strand.
AACGCCCTGGCAACACCAGTGGCCTAGATAAAAATAAGAAAATGACAGTAAGTATTTCCCCAGATATTTTAGCCTTGCAAGCAAAATGCAACCAGTTCATCAAAACTCCGTATTTCCAGCCTCTTTTATCAGTGGAGCATGGGGTTTGATTTTCCTGGTTATTAATAAAATGGCGCTTTGGTAAAAGTTCTGTGGAGATGTGCACAAACATTTTCCAGCTGCAGTATATGTTGCACCGCACTCTATGACCTGAAGTTGGTTGGATCTCAGGTTTGAATCTTAAAAAGCAGTGGATGAAGCTGCACAGGTGCGCGTGGTGGTAGACCTCCTAGATAATCAATGTGTGGTCAAGACTAAGCGCACTCAGTGTAACCATTCAAGTCAAATTTTTGTAGCCTTTGACTTTCTCCCACAACAATAAAGCGCACAGTGCTGGAGCACCACCTCTTGGATGGTTTTAAGAGCTATGGGGAACTTCACTCCTTTGAAATGCAACGCTTTACATTTATGACAGATCTGTGCACAGGAAAATAGATTTCAGTGATTACCCCATTCACAGTCATAGTGGAAGGTTTGACCCAAATCCCCCACACTTCAGTTGTGTTTATTGGTGGGAAGGAATCCCGCCCATTCCATGTCAAAGTGGATAGCACGCCCCCTATCTGCACCTTTTGTCACGCCTTTGGCCACAAAGCGCATACATGCCCCTCCATAAAGGGCATCATGCAGAATGAAATCCTCCCCCAATGCAATGAGCAATGCAGACTCCCATTATGAACTGGCTTTTGGCACCAATGCCACCTTCCCATGAGTTGCGCAGGGGCGTTACATCCAGGTCAAACTTGTGTACCTTCAGGAGTGCAAGAAAGCTAAACAGGCCCGCAGAGAATTGGCCAAGGCAGCAGCTATGGCCGCATTCATGATCCTGCCTTCCCAGACCCAGGATGACATCAATTCATTTGCAGCTGAGGCGGCCTGAGAATCAGCTCACCAATCAGTTTGGGCCAACCAACCTGAGGACCCAACAAGTGAATTAGATTTACCTGAGAAAAATTACTAAGCATCAATTGAAACCAATTCTACCAACCATTCCCCCCAAATTTTTGTCAACTTGCAAAGATGTACCTCAGGAGCACAGCATTTTGAAATTTTGAAACAAATCAAACGCCAAAAAACAGAAACTACATAAAAAGTGAAGGAGTCCCTTAAGCCCATGTATAAAAAGCACAATATGCGGTCTACTACTGCTGCTGAGAAAGCGGCGAAGTAAGGCCAAGGGAGCCCTTCCCCTAGCACCTAAGATGCGATGGGGGAGCCTTCACAATAGGGACGTTGAACATTGCTGAACTCAAAGCCTTGTCATCCCAGGCTAGAAAACTGAGTTTTTAAAAAAATAATTTACCTGTGGACATCCTGGGCATTTAGGAAACCCACTGTCCACACGGTGTTGAGGAAACATGGGCAACCATGCTCCTCCCCTCCGTTTACTTTTGGTCGCCACATTGTGGGGTGCTTATATGTGCAACCTGTAGTTTTAAATTTATTTCCAAAAATTTGTGCTTCGATGGGAATGTGCTTGTTTTGTCCTTTTCATGTGATGATGAAGTACATGTTATCATAAATGTTTATGCCCTGACCTGTGAACGGGATCACCAGAAATTTCTCTCAACCATAACTTCCCTCCCACTTCCTCCTGACCCACTTGTGGTTGGTGACCTGAATTGCTGGGCCAACCCAGCCACCAACCACTGGCCTTCACCGCCTACACACCCACAGGGGAACGTCAAACTATGTGTTCTAAAAGCCACTTTGGGGCTTTTGATACCCTCCCCAAACATGCACTGCTGCTCCCCAACATGTCCCATCACCATGTGCATACCAGTCAGCTGAGGTCTATGTCCCACATTGACCATATTCTTGCCCCGTTGAACTTTCAGTCCCAAATTGAACACTTTATGATGACTAAAATTTATTTCTCTGACCACAGGTTGGTGTCAGTTTCCTTCATTTTGTCAAGCCCAGTAGCACAGGTGCTAAAATGGTGCAAACTTCGTCCAGCCGAAATCATGTCGCTCAAGTTTTCCTCATGGTTGGACACCAAAACTTCAGCACCAGAGTTTGCCAAACTGTTATGTGTGGACCCACTTACTGGCTGGTTAACCTTCAAAGTGAACTCCATCCATTGAGCATGCACCTCTCATTGCATTGCTCCTGGGCTGCCTCATCAGACATTGTGTGCACACATGCAGAAGTGGACCACTTGGAGTCTAATGTCCCTGCTGCAGGCTACAGCCTAGCTTGGGGTCATAAGTGGGCAGAAGTGTCTGCTCATCTCAACGCACTGTTAAGACAGCACAAAAATTGTGTTTGTGTTCAGTTCAAGGCGAAAAATATAATGTCAGGTGACATGTGCTCTACCTATTTTTTTAAAAATTCTTTTCACTACGACAGAGCTTGGCCTGCACACAGGTGAAACGGCAAGACCACTCCGTCGCAGAAACTCCAGCCAAAGTGGCAGTCAAAGTAAAAAAATACTCCAAATTATATCAATCCAGATCCAGTCATACTGGCCAAAATTGATGAGTTTCTCAATGGTGCACATATCTACACCATTTCCTGTTACCTATAGTTGATGAATCTAATTAATTGGGATGAACTTTGTTTGCTGTTTGCGGTGCACCGCGCATGAAATGCCCAGGCTTAGATGGGATTCCATATAAGTTCTATAAGAGATATTTTAATTATTTCTCCTCTTTGCTGCTTGACGCAATGAACAAGTGTCTGCTGGAAACGCGCCTCCTTCCTGGGGGCCATAAGGTGTATATGATAACAATGTATAAAAAAAGGGGATAAGCTGGACTTGGCCAACTGGCGCCCCATCTCACTTACTAATACAGATACTAAATTTTACTAAAATTATGGAAAACCATCTATAGGAAGTTGCCTCAGATGTAGTCTCCTCTGTGCAATTTAGTTTCATTCTTAAGTGGTCATTATGGGACAACATACACACTGTAGCCAATGTCTGCCAAAAACAGCTACTGGAGCTCTTGTTTTCTTTATCCAACAGAAAGCTAGTGATAGGGTTAACTGGGATTACCGTAAAGCTTGCCCCCACAAGTACACCTCCCCCATTGGTTCATAAATTGGGTGATGTTGCTTATGGAATCCTCCACAATGGCTGTGCGTGGCCCTGGCTACCTCACTGATGTGGTTCACCCTCAAAGGGGCCTCCGCCAAGGGACCCTTTAATCCCACTCTTGTACAAATTCAGCCTTGACCCACTTTTATGCAATGTAAATGCCCGCCTTACTGGTGTCCATGTGCAAGGCCAAGCACCAGTTAAGATGCTGGCATTTTCAGATGATTGTGGGGTTGGGGTGTCTAACAACCAAGATGCATGCGTGGTAGAGAATACTATCCAGGCTTACTCCAGGGTCAGTAACGACGCACTTAACGCCTCTAAAGCTAAGATCAATCTTCTTGGCCAGTACTAAGCCCGCTGGTCACCAGCAACCCATTACCTTTCTGCTTCAGCAGCTAGTTCACAGGTTCAGTTGCCTCTCCCACTCCATACCACCCTGTTTGTGCTCCCTTTCATGCCAAGACCCACTGCTGATCTGATACGCCATTTGGGAGTGTGACTGGAGGCGGGGGGATACGCCTCATTGGCAATGGAGCACCACATCCTTGACAATGTTATAAAGCGCATCGTCTCCCTCAAAGCCCACCAGACTACCCTCCCAGGCCGGGTTGTGCTTGCCAACTCTATGTTCCTGTCCAAAGTCTGGTTTGTATCCCATACTATCGCCTTTTCCCCCTCTTTCTTCACCTCTTTATACACCCTCCTACAAGGGTGGCTTTGGTTAGGTCTTCCACCACCAGTACACTTGGATGTCATGTTTGGCCCTCGCCATAGTGGTGGTATGGGCTTGTTCATTTAGAGGCCCATGCCGCCAAAATATTTGGCGCCTGGGTTGCTACAATCACCAACCCCGCACCCCTAGCCCAACACTGGTCATGCAAGGCCTGCGCCAATTTTTCCCATGCCCTGGGCCTCCGCAATCCTACCCACCCCCATTCTCTGTTAAACTATCTTGCCTCTCATCCCTCTGCCGTGAGCATGCATGGGATGCCGCCTCACTTCAAACATATTTTCCTCTCCATGTGGGGCTCTGAGTGGAGAATCGGCATCAGTGAACACAACCCCAAGAGGGGTCGCCCTACTCCCCTTTTTAAACAAGGAGTCCATGGGCAAGTCATTTAAAACAACCTGATACCCCAGCGTCCCCCCATCATTGCCATGTAGACTAACTTGACAAGCTCAATATCCATACTCTTTGGAGACCCAGAAGGAAATTTGGCGGTACACACACCATCCTCTTTTACAACCCCAAATTTGCGCCCATTTGTGGAGATGCCTGAGAAAAGTGTACTGCACGACTGAGCGGTCCAATGCCTCTCAAACTTCATGCATTTTATGTGGTCAATATGGATCTTTAGTCCATTACTTAGAAAATTTGCCTTCCATTACAGGCAATTTGGAGAGATTTTATGTGCCTCTTTTTCCAGGAGTGTGAGAAGGCTTTCAGCCTGTCCAAAAATGTCTTCGCCTTTTCCATAACCTCCCATATCCACCCATCACTCCACGCCTTAATTGTTGCAATAAAGCTATGGATGATACACACCATTGTCCTTGATGCACTCTCTGGCACTAACCCAACCCTACGTGAAGCTGTGCGTCACTTCCATTACCACCCCACGGATCACTTTCAAGCTTGGCTGTTTGGCCACCTACCATCCCGCCAACGCTGGTTGGTGTCATCCTGGTTCCCCATATGGTTCCTCTCATCGGACCCTTTCTTTCATTTGTGTTCAGTTTTGGCCCAGGCCTCCCCTGTCACTCCCCCTCCTCCTTCCACTGGAAGTCCCGCTGGCAACAGGAGGCAGCTACGGCTCCTCTGGGGTGCCCCTCGTTTATTCTTGGTAATTTGTAGTTGTAAGTTTATCAGAAGTGTCCTTCCCATGGTCGCCTTCCCCAAATATTATTTTTTAAAATTTAGCAATATAGATAAAGAATGGGCACCACAGTGCTAAAAAAGATATAGATGAAGAAGTTAAAGACTTTATATAGGATATCTGATTACTCTAATCTTCAAGGACTTTACTTTGTAACCATAGTAGATATAGAAAAAATGATTCATCTGAGTTGCAGAAGCCATATTTGGTTTTGGATAGTCAATTGACTTGCTTCTTGGTTTTTGACTCAGGAACATAACTTGATCCTATCTCTGTTATTAGATTTTTTGTTAGATCAGATATATTGATGTCAACCCTGTGACACCCATTCAAATCCTTTCCCAACCTATCAATTCCTTTGCACAATTGCATTGTACAAAGGTCATTGATCCTTGTTATAAGAGCTTTACTTCTTCTTGAATGAAATGATTTGACTATAGATATTATTTGCCTATATAAATAAAAGATCAACTTATTTATTAAATCTTGTCATTTATTCGTGTAGATCTTTAGCATAGTCTATCTATACTAAAGGATCAAAAACTTCTCCGCATAGTTGTTTTATATGAAAAAAGATATAGTTGGACCAGCCAACCTAACCTGTGCAGTAGTGAGTAAAGGGACCTCTTGCTACACGTGTGGTGCTCACTACAGTGGAACTGTAGTAGTAAAGAAGAATAAATCTTTACTCTTACAATGAATTTGTTTCAAGAAGGAGAGAACAGCAAGAACTGCCAATATGTCACCTTTTATGTTAATACTCCCAATCCTGATTGACTGGCATTGGAGGCTGTCAGCTTTCAATATTCCCCTTAATTTGAGCGCTTTGAGACTTATACCTTCAAGGTGGGGCAGCTGAGAGAGATTGGGGTCATAATACTTTATGATTCTGGCTCTTTAGTCAAAACAATCTAACCTATTTCTGCTTTATTCTACAATCAGCAGAATCAGTACCAGCTAATTAACAATATGATTTTCTTTGGCTTTACAACATAGATTAGTACTACAACAAGCTAGTAGCCTATCTCATATGGGGCATACCTGGCTGGTTATCTCTAGCCCACTGTGAAAATTCTTAACTGACCATTTTTTGTCACCACACCTTAATTGTGGAATTGTTCAACAGAAACCAACAAAATGTGGAAGTGATAAAGGACCTGAATAGGCAGCTTGAGGCCAGCTTTCAAGGGTACGCCAGGTTGTTAATGACAACCATAACCTTAGCATCCAAATCTCGTAGCATTTTTATAAATTCATTAAGCAATTAATAGGAATGTGTTGACCATAGGATATCAAGTTATGCCAACTGCAGAGTCACCAATAATTGGGTTAAGGGTGACTTTCCTCCAGGAGGAGATCAAACGTAACTGTGTCACTTTGGGAGACATAATTTGTCAGGATGAGGCAGTCAAAGCCCTTGACCAATACACCCAACGAAAAATGGGGTTGGCTGCACAGCACTTAGGAAGCAATTTTGATACCAACAACCACATTATGTCCAAATTACAACAAAATAAAAATCAACAAGTAGCCATTTAACAGGATATCAAAGAATTTAGAGGCTTAACCTTGACGCTACAACAAGAAAGTTAAGACCTCCTCCAGTCAAACAACAACCTATGGCGTTAAATCTGCAAACTTCATACCATTGGAACTACTCATAAAAGTGAATTGGAGGAACTGCACACTAATGTGCGTGTCATGCAAAGACATTTTACAGAATTGAACCAGTTCAAGCTGCAATGTATTCAAGCACAGGGGAATTTAAACTTAGAAGCAACAAAATTGAAGTTGAAGTACAGGATGGCAGATGTCAATGTCTACCTCCAACTCTGCCCCTGCTCATTCATCCTAATTGGGGAGGAACTCACAGAATAAAAGGTTACCCAATAATCAATGCATCAACTCACCCATGCTGTACCACCCCTATTTCTCATTTTTTCTTTCCATGGAGACCCCCACTCCTGAACAGAGTCACCTTGCTCCAGTAACCCAGGACCTCAGATCAGTGCTGCTTCAATGACGCTAAAATCCTAAATTTTTTATCCAGGATTCCAGCACTTTAATCCAGTTAACTTTATAACATTTTATAAAGCACAATAATGTGCAGTTTTCCTTGAAGATGCTCTTGATGACCATGCACAAAGATGATGATCTTTTTAAAGCTGCTAATAAAATTAACTGTTTAGATGATCAGAGTCAAGTTCTGATCATTACTTACTTACCTGAAGAACATTGTACCTTTGCTGATGTGAAAAGCATGGTTTTACAAGTGTTCAGAAGCAAAAACGCATGGCTACCTGTAAGGCGAATTTATGACTATCAAGTTTAAGAAGATTGAAACCATTAAAAATTTACCAACTGATTTTACCACTAAAGCTCAGTTGTTATTGGGCGCTAAGGCCATGGTGGACTTTGACGTTAAGATCACGCCCCAGAATGCCACTAAGAATTACCTGGAATTATACTGCTCTCTGATTCTGGTGCTCATGAAAGAATTATATATGACCTCTATGATTGAATATTTGAAAAATATGAAATTACATTTGGACCACCTAATATCAAAGCCTGAACAAATTTACCTCCTCTTGTGAATGATGGTAAGACCTTGAAAAGCTTACTTTCTTGCTGAGCAAATTTTGAAAACTGTCACAATTTATCTGAGACAATGTTGTAATTAGTTTGCCCAACCAACTTTTTATAACTTTATTTTTTATATTCAATTAATACATAGATATGGGGTTCAATACGCTCTTAGCAACTTTATGGCACAAGGCCTACATTTTTATATGATGCTGGTCACTTATCAATCTATTATTGATCAAATCCCTAAACCCCACTAAAACATTTCTCGTTCCCTTGCATTATAGACTGCAGCGCCTTGGCTTCAATCCGTTAATTGCCTCCTATTTCAGTTCAGCATCAATTTTTTTTGCCTCACATTGCATAAACTATCAGTAATAGTTCTTTATAGTTACTATGTCCAGCCGCCAGTAATTTGAGTACTTATAGCATATTTCACTTAGTCTTCATATTGATCTTATGTTAAAAATTTCCCAAGTCCTATGCACACACTTTCCTGGCTTTCTTGGGATATTGCGCCAGTAGTTTACAAATCTTAAGGCTTAGTAACCACAAAATGCACCAATGAGAACTCTGGTAGAGAGAACATATATGAGTGAGATGGCCATCTGGTAGGGGGTCTACTTCCCTAAGTAGATAGTTTTAGTCTACTAGTAAGTTGATTTAGTGATCCCCTGAGCTACCAGAAGTACCAGATACTATGGTGCGCTCCTTGTTTGGATAATAAACCCTAATCCTAATTATAAAGTTTTTGCTGTTAAAATTTTTACCCATTTTCTTCCTTAATACAGTATCTGATGTTGTTAGTTGTGTGAACCTAGAGATCTGGAATCTGACGCCTAAGCGCCAGTATCAACAGACAACTTGTTAGATCTGCAAACAATAAGGACACTGCATGGCCAGCTGTCTAGGTGCTACCCTGGGGTGAACCTTGTAAAATCTTAAGAGGATGACAGCCAGGGAAAAAAGCCTCAGCAGTAGACGAGGGACTCTCTACTTCTGGTTATTCTTGAGTTTTGCCCCAATTTATAGAGAATGTGAATTACTCTCCTATTTAAAAATGTGATCAGAGCATCCCTATGTTGTCAGCCATTACCAAAAGTCAATTAGTGGTTATTGAACAAGAAAGACAAAAAGTTGTTTTATAAGCCATATGCTACCCAATATATCATACATGTAAATTTGGAGATAATGAAGAGTCTCAATTTTTACCTCTCTTACAAGAGCTAAAGTTGCAATACCACCTGAGTCCCTGAACCTCATTTCCTTAATGTAGGAGAACAGATCAAGACAACGATTAGACAAATGATCCTACTTCTATTCTCAAGTTAGATGAGGATTCACAATACCTTATTGATTGTACTTATATTGATATTCATGTACTAAGTTCAGGTGCGCGCCATTATTAATAGCGGCACTCCTGTGAATGTAATATCCAGTCATTTCATAAAACTGTAGAGACTAGTTCTTGATTTAACTCACCATCAGCATATATATAGCCGCTGGCCCTGAGGGTACCACTATAGAAGAGCCATATAGCGCGTTACCAATTTGGTTTGGCTCTCTGAAGATTAATGCCCCGCTATTGTGCTTTCCAATAATAACTACCAATTTATTGTTGATAAAGGCTTCCTTAGATTTTATGATGTTAATATAGGTGACGGTTAAGAGGACTTTTACTATCCTAGGTCAAACGCTATCCTTCACTATTTAAAGATAGTTGGACTTCTCTAAGTTATAGAAATAATTTACTAATGTGGTCTATAATGATGGTATAGTCCCCATCCTTTATCAACAAGTAGATTATCAAAGTCTTCTACCTCCTGCCACCATTTGTGGAAATAAATGCATTCCCTAAGAGCTTCCAAGGATTGTGTTATATACATGGAGAATAGCGTGTAATGTCAAAAAGAATAAATTTGGAGTCACCTAAAGGGTAGGTAGGAAAAAACTATTCCCCTTGGCAACTGTTGAAGTCTATACCTTTTATGGTTCTTGTCATAATCTCATCCAGCCATCAGGAGATCTGTGTACTACCCGCCAACCTAGCCGCCTCCAGAATATCTGTCAAGAGATGACAAAATATTGTTCTTGTACATCTCAATCTATTGGAAAAATTTGGGAAAATACATGATATAAGAAACTTAACAGAGTTTGCTTACCTGAGCTGGATCTGCCAAATTTTGCAGCCCTAATCATGAGCAACTTAATAGATTAACTGAGTATCATAAAGACCAATCAATGTCTATTATACAAAAATATGCCCGAGTATTTACAGTAGATTATGACCTCAGATGTGCAGTAGGGATTAGTACCATGTTAAAACTGGGGATGCAAAACCATTTGTTTGTGACCAATATGGAGAAGTAAGGCCAGAGACACAGAGGTGCATAAGGTGTTAGAAAAGCTCCTACATCAAGGGATGATTAAGCCTTTGCGCAGCCCATGGTTTAGTCCAGTGCTCATAGTTAAAAAAAGATGGCTCTAATAGTGTCATCATCGATTACCAATGCCTAAATAGCATAACTAATAAGACTTCTTATCTTTTACCTCAAATAGATGACGCTTTAGATCGATTAGGGGAGCTTTTACCAATTTAGATCTCATTAGCACATACTGGAAAATAGATCTGCCTTCCAAAGACCAAGAAAATTGTGTGATTGTTACCTCTCAAGGGTTTTTCCAACCAACTGAAAATTCCCCAAGGATTGTACAAAGCGCCAGCCACTTTCCAGTGGATGCTGGAAACTATCATGGGAGATTTAAAGTTGAGTTGCGTTTTGTTTTACCTTAATGATATAAATGTGTTCTCAAAAACATTTACTCTACATCTGCGCATTTTTGAGGATTCTTTTGAAGGATGGACTGAGCTTAGTTAAAGGTTAAGCCTATCAAGTGCCAGTTTTTAGGTTAAAAATGGAATGTCTGGGACACATTGTTGACACTTGAGGACTATAGCCACAACTTTAGAAGTGTAAGGCCTTCAATCGTATGAGAGATCCTGAAAGTGAGCTTGATATCCATGCTACTTCTCAGAATGATTGGATACTATCACTGATTCATGACAGGATTTATACAGCTCACCAAGCCCTTAGACCATTTGTTTTAAGGAGGAATTACCTTCCAGTGGTCAAAGAATGCAAAGACTCATTCATCTGGCTGCGGAAAGCCTTGACTGAAGCCCCAGTTCTGAGATACCCTAACTTTGAACAGCATTTTATAGTGTATTCTGATGCATCTCTCATGGCTATAGGAGTGGTACTTTCCCAGATAGAGGAGGATGGGGAAAAGTGCATATATCTTTTTGCAACCATACCCTGGATGGGCATGAACATAGTTACACATTAATCATTTGAGAATGCTTAGCCATCATATACACTTATAAATAGTTCTGAGTCTAATTTCATGGAATTTGATTAAAATTGTCACTGACCATGCTTCTTTGTGTTAGTTATTTAATCTCAAAGAACTGAGGATTGGTTGGCATGAGGGCCCTGAAATTATGAGCACAACTATGAGATAGTTAATTGCTCATAACATACCTATCAGAATGCTGATGAGCTTTTACAACTGTCTGTTTCTGCAGCCCACACTCCTTTGTGGACCAGCTTGTAAAAAAGATGAAAGAGAAAATTATGCTGGCAAGAAACCTGTGATTTTCCACACTCTGGATCAGCTCATGAAGGATACAGATTTGGGAAGAATAACTATACAAAATTGTGAGGTTTTACCAGAGGCTCTACCCTCCACCTTCTGCCTGCCCAAAGATAATCATGTAAGCTTATTGCACTATAGGGCATGGAGGATTGGTGAAGGCCATAAAACTAGTTCAACAAGGGTACTATTGGGAATCTTTAATATTTGACATTCAAGATATTTTAAAGAAATGCCACAAATGTCAAGCACAGCAGCCCTATAAGCCCATGACCAATTATCAGCTAGTTAAGCCTAACTAGGCTTGGCACACAGTGTCTATCAATGTACTAGCACCTTTCCTGATTAGTATCCTTAACTTCAAATACATTATAGTAGTCATTGATCATCTCACTAAGTGGGTTGAGGATCAGCCCTTCAGAGATCTTGAAGAAATATCCAATGCAAAATTTATAATGGAACAAATAATACACTGGCATGGTGATTCTCAAGTTATCCTCATGGACAATACCACTAATTTCACCTCATGAGTCATTCCCAAGTTAAATGGGATAATAGGAACCAGGGGAGTTCTTACATTTCCATATCATCCCAGGACTAATGGAATGGTGGAATGCGCTAATTGTACGCTAGTACAAACTCTTCATAAGTTTGCTACCAACTCTTTATTGCAATGGGCCATATATTTTGACTTAACTATTTTTGCATATAATATTAGATGCCACAGCAGTACAGGGTACTCACCCTTTCAGCTTTAATACAGTCAAAAGCCTGCGTTACTGCCCTTATTACACCCTATCATAACTGATGAGGATGAAATTTAACCATCTGAATAATTTGAATGAATGGTAGAATCCCCCTTAAGATTCAAATTGAGGCCTATAGAGTGGCCCTAACCTGAAGAATCAATCAGAAGGAGAAGGATAACTTACATCATTTTAATGTAGCAAGTTTTTCAGACAAAAATTGAGTCACTTACTGCAATACTTATGAACTTGACAGGATACATAAGTTGGCTACTCTATGGTAAGGGCTTATATTGTACTTGACTGGGTCACTGCTGAAGCATACACCATTTGGAGTCTAATTGATGGATGAATAGTGAATTATGTTCATGCCAAGTTTCTCCAACCTTATTATAAATCTAACTACCTTCTCATCAAAGAATGAGTAGTAAATCAAGTTAAGAGGGGATTGTTAGATAATCAATTGACTTGGTTCTTAGTTTTTAACTTGGAAATATAACTCAATTTTAACCTTTTTATTAGATTTTTCTCTAAAATAGATTTATTGATATTGACCCTATGACACCCAAAAAACCCTTTCCCAACTTATCAATCCCTTTGCACAATCAAATTGTTCTTTATTTAACGAAACTCATCATAAGAGCACTACTGCTTTTTAAATGAAGTGATTCACTATAAATACTATTCACTTTTACTAAATAAAGGACCACTTTATCTATCAAAACTTTTCCTTTATTCATGTAGATCTTTAGCATAGTCTATCTATACTAATAGAATAAGGTATTCTACATGTAGTTATTCTATATGGAAGATATAGTTGGACTAGCCAACCTTAACCTGGCAGTAGTGAGTAAAGAGACCTCTCACTACTGTTGGTTTAGGTTAGAAAATTACTGTATACCTTAACTTGGACTGCTTAACTTTGGGTACTTATATCATATAGATTAAATCAAAGCTTTTTATATAGTGTTTTAAATGTCATATCTGAACAGACCTATAATACCTTAAAACTTCCAGCCTAGCATTATATTATATTACCTGGTTAATATTAAATGTAATTTAACATTCCTGTTTCAGTTTGCCACATGAGAGAAAGTTACAACATATGGTTTACTTTTTTTTAGTACTAGAACATATGGTTTACTTTGATTTTTATCAATCTGAGCTTTATGAGCTTTCACTTGAGTATTAAAGACTAGGAATTTACACTTTTTAATTATAGTCTACTTGTGATACAACTGCTTAATGATTTTTAAGTGGTAGAAAGTTATAGCTTTTAGCCTTCTTGCTATGATGTCCCAGAGCCTCTAAGTTTACACAAAGGGTTTGGTTCATAAAAATGAGCAATGCTATTTGCTATTTTGAGTATTTATACTTTTCTTTAGTTTATGATCTATTATACTTAAAGCATCACTGAATGATTTGAAAACTGTCATACCACTAATAGATGACAAGTGCACATATTGAGAATCTAAAGTAAACTTTGTAAGCATAAAGTACACTCTAGGTAAGGCAAGCTGGTTTTCATAGATGGTAGTACCTTTTATTATACTAAGTGGGTGGGAGCTATATAGTCAAGTAGGCCTAACACATTAGGCAAAGTGCTTATCCTAGTTGTTAAATTTGGCGCAATGGGGAGTAGCTGGATTTTTATCCTTCTTATGTTTTGGTAATCAGGTATGCTCGGCCATTACTAAACTTTTATACCGAGTTCAACATTTGTTTGATTCAATAATTTCAAATAGATTTACCTATTGTAATCCAGTAAACCAAAAGCTCTCAGTTTCAATCGAGGCTAAACAACATATATTCCTTAACATCAGTAAATGCTATTTAACGTTATACTGCTGTAAACGTTTCTTACCTAATAATTTAGATTTGTTACAAAAGGCCAAAATATCCTGTAGTTGAAGTTTCATAAAAATAAATATTTATTAAAAATAACAAAATTCTTAGTTTGCGAAAGAGAAACCGGCACCAACACCTCGCTAAACGGTTCTTTACCATATGAGCTTTTAGTTTTAATTTGTGTACAAAAAATTAGATCATTTAGGCATTCAGTGCAAATATTCGAATTTTCCCTCTTGCGGGGTGTAGAATTTAAATTGTAAATGATATAGGCCAGGTCACGTGCGCATCTGATAACATTATAGCTGACAACGCCAAGTTTGTGGAAGCAGCAGAACACTCATTTCAGTTTGAAGGCGACTTTATAGAAAGCCGTCTGCAAGGACTTGCATATTTGCGTCCTCAGCAATTTTTCAGTTGATAAACTTGTGGCACCATCCTTTAATGCGTCCCAGCATTTATCTGAAGATGGCTTTGAAGACTCATAGAGGGCAAGACATGCCCTGTAAGGGGAAAGAGGAAAAATCTCGTGATCAAGCCTATCATAGATCCTTATCATCTCATGAATGGTGGAGGAGCAGAAATAAGACACAGGCCCTGCAAAAGTGAGAATGAAGTGGAATGGCATACCTTCAAGTAGTGGGAGGGCGTCTATAAAAAGAACAACCAGCATAAAGCTCGGTGTATTGGGATGAAGAATTAAGTCCTTTAGCCTTCGGGCGGCCTCAGTAAACCGTTCCTCCTTAAACCATAATTAAAATAACCCCGCTTTAGATACCTTATAGAGAGCATGAAACTCGAAGTATTGACATATAAACTCTAGGGAAGATAGACCAGAGCTCAGAATTGCAGCGCAAAGGTCTTGAAAGTCAGCCTCCTCTAAAACACATTAGACCGGCCAATGGGTCAAGGTACCGCCTGACAAAAACGAGCTTATTACAGACATAGCAAGTTGGTAAAGAAGCAGCGCAGGTACGGTGCTCATCTTTGAGAGGTATTTGACAGCATGCGAAAACTCGTGAGCTTCCAAATGGGATAGGACGGCAGACTGTAATAGATGAGGGATACTCGTTAAAAAGTATGAGGTACCCTGCAGACTTTGTCGAGCGGTTCCAGCAAAAACAATTCTTGGCAAAGGGCGAGAGCGCGATCCCGGGATGGGATGTCCTCAAACGGAATGCTTGGGAGCAACTATGAGAGTAAAAAAGATGACAAAGGAGTTACCTTGCACAGATGATCTCTCCCAACTTTAGGGCACTCAGCCAGGTAGTTCGCCCCAACAAGAAAAAGGCGACTATCCTTTATGAAGGCGTTTTGGGTAACGTATTCTACAATGCACCCCTCTTTGAAATCTGCAAGGGAGTTTGCAAAAGGACAGGGCTGGAAACGCTCCACAAGCGTACGCTTCTCCACCAAATCCGAGAGGTGGACGCTAAGCCACGGATCGACGGAATGTGCGTGTTTTAAAGCCTACTTGTCAGCACCAACAGAATGCCACTTACCTCGACGAGATCATTGGTCAGCAGGCTAATTTGAAAGCGGTCTGAGTACTTATCGCAGATTCGGGTTTTGTAAAAGTTGGCATTATTGATGCACTCAACCAGACATCTTAAATCAAATATAAAACAGCGATTGCAGTATGGCTTACTCGACGCGATGAGGCGCCATGGTGGGGAAATGGAACAGAAGAACCGCACCCAGTAACTCTTGCCATGTCTCGCAATAGAAGCTCAAAAGATCAAAGACGCTCTCTCCAGCATCACATCGTCCACTCATAATCTTAAGCAAATCGTACACTAGCCCCAGATCCTTAAATAAGGGCGCAGTGCCCAAATGCTCACTAGCTGCATCTTGGCACGACATCTTCCAAGCGCCCCAGACTTGTGGGAATGTGGCTTTTGAGGCTGCTGTGTATCGTGGCATCGCTTGAACTAGATTCTGTATGTCAGTGCACCCGTGATAAGACTTACTCGTACAGCCGTTACTAGCGGTGAGTCAGGAAACATTTGCAGTAGGGAAACGACGGAAGAATTGAGACCCCGCATTGCGCACCTGATGATTAAAACACTCGACTCAATATTACTTCACGAAATATGCTCCAAAGAAGGGCTCTCTTATCGGATCCTCCGAACGTAATATGAGACTCCCCTCTTCCTGTCCGGGCGCTGGTTGGGTTAGACAACATGCCAAACTGGTTTCCTTACAAACATAGTTTGAGTTGAGCCACGTAAGATAGGCCTCGGTAAAAAACTCGGGACTGGCCATCCCAAAAGTCACATGGTATAGCTGTAAGCACGCGCGGATTCGTTTCAACCACAAGCTCTCGTTTGTCTTAGTGTGCGGCAAGCCTCTACTCTTATTCCAGTTAACCCCTATCTAAACAACATTCCTTTACCTCAATAATGGCCAACTGCTTTTTAGCTTCTTCGAGATACGCGTCGCTGGCCGCCTCGATATCTTTCAACGTAACACTCTCCTCCACATCCTCAACAGCGTTGGTGTCTGATGGAAAACTACAAATAAGATCACAAACTAACGACCTTACTTGAGAGCGAATAAAAGCATGGCCTCTTTGACTTGAAAAAGCCGGTTGAGGTTTGTAAAAGTTAAGGCCGATTTCTGAAGGAACTTATTTGTAAGAAAAGATGTCAATTTGACTTACTTCCACCCGTAGCGCATCTGCTAGGTGAGTGGAGTTTGAGCTGTTGAGCGCACTAGAACCGCTCTAAAAATGTGAGCCATCGCAAAAAAACAAGGTACTTCAAGTCTAATAACTTCGGAGTACACCATAATCAAGCCTTGGGTTAAAAAGAATGAGTATACGAGGTACAACAATCCGACAGCTATATTTCAAACGAGCTCGTCTTCTACCCCGCAGTTAGGTACATTGAAAAGCGGGATTTTCGTTGAACGCAAATAATTAAGCTCGAGGTGCGATTTTGGGTTCTTTTTAGTTTAATTAGCTTTTTAAGACGTCAATTTCAGCCTTTGCGTTTAGCAATGCTGCTACCAAATTGTTCGTTTTGATTAGGATTTCGAGCCG
The DNA here is from genome assembly GCA_022478985.1 of Massospora cicadina. NCBI lineage: Eukaryota > Fungi > Entomophthoromycota > Entomophthoromycetes > Entomophthorales > Entomophthoraceae > Massospora > Massospora cicadina. The sequence goes on from JAKSZP010017084.1 coordinate 261,742, forward strand.
ATGTTTAATAAAATTTTCTAAAAGCTAATTCATTTTTTTGCAGATCGGCGATTCGAAGAGCGTGTAATGTATTGATCTAAGACGATTCGTTTGGATTTTGATACGAGTCGATTTGACAGATTTTGTTATTTCATCCAAAAATTTATTTTCGCGATTTAAGTCCTTTAGTGCACCCAATTGTATTTTATTTTATTCGAGGTGGGCCGACCTGGGGACGATACCGCACCGATTAATGGGAAATCGAATGAATGGGAGAGGAGGATAAAATCCAGAAAAACCTCCATGCGCAGCGTATGATAGGCCAGGAACTCCATGGACCGCCTATGCTATTCGCTATCTCGGTTCGGGGCATTGGTGCGCAACGCCAACACAGTCATAATCGTCCCCTATCCAAAGTTCCTGTATCGGAATCGAACTCGGGGAGGCAGCGGTAGAGGTCCCTTTCTACCACTGGGGTATCCTCCCCTTAGTGCACCCAATTGTAAAATCTATTTATTATGTTACCTTAACTATTCTTATCAAACTAAATGTTTTAAGTTATAAATATATTAAATGCAGCCAATCGAGTAAGCTTTCTATAATTTCATAAGCTTAATAACTTAATCCGAGTGTGGACTTTTAAGATTTGATCTACAAATGCAGCCAATCAGATAAAAGAATATTCTTTACATCGAGTCCTCAGCTATTAGAGCCTTACGTAGCAGCTAATCGGAGATAACCGAATTATTCCTTAAAGGTTCAATTAGAATCTTTGATAATAAATAGATTCTATAATTTACAATTTGATTTTCAGAATAGAAGTATTCAACCAATAGAATCAAATTTAGTTTAAGCTATACTGATGAGTTTGAAGTATATCAATATTGTGACCAACTCCCTAGATTTAAAGATACTAGGTGACCTGTGCAAATACTTTGTACTATTAGTGGTCAGTTATATAATATAATAAAGTGGAAATAAGTAAATGTAAATATTTATCAATCAAAAATAGTTTATTATAAAAATAGTAACAAAATCAGTCTTATTGTGAATGATATTAATATTATATACAGTATTATATATATATATATATATATATATATTTGTTTTTTTAAATTAATTTCATAAAACTTCTTTAAAGCAATGTCAGAGGTTATGATATGATCCTTGTTCACTTTTTGCCCATATGAATCTTCAACACAAATAAAGATATCTTTAAAATATAAGGACTCATGAAAAAGCCAGGTATAACTACTGTTCATGTGAAAAAACAGGTTCTGGTAAATATAATCCTATCCTTTGAAGCATCTGACCTTGTGCGTTGTTAATGGTGTTAGGATTTCAGATGACCATATAATCCAACCTTTTAACCAATTAATAGATTCAACAATTAATTTATAATCATATAGGATCAGCAAAAGTGGCTGATTGATGAGATTATCATTGGGCATTATCCCCAATGATATCAGAGGTCACCAACTAATGAATTATCATTGGGCATCATCCCCAATGATATTTGAGGCCACCAACTGATAAAATTATTGTTGGGCATCATCCCTGACAAAATCAAGCAATAATTCAATATGGGAATAATACCCAATAGTCAAATTGTAGGGAATCATTTAGAGTGAAACAGATTGGAGTCATTGGAAACTACCAAACTGTTCAAATGCCAGAGGAAGAGTAGAATTGTTGATGGCTGAAACAATTGGTTTCAAGTCCCTAATACCAAATGTTTAGTTGCCAAACACCCAAGGATTATGCTGCCTAAGAAAATCAAGGCAATGGTACCTGATGAGATTCAGTGCCTAACACTTGAGGGTCAAACCAGTATAGGAGCACAAATAATTTCCAGCAGACAGCTGAAAAGTTGTGTGTGATTCTAACTATAAAGCCCCCAAATTATTCCCTAATAAAAACAGATTAAAACTTGATATTAACTTAGTTTTTTTAATATTTGTTGTTTAAATATTACTCTTTGGAAAAGAGTGCAAGGATCAGATATCCTTGGGTTAGTTTTATCAAGTCTCCGCTTGGCTCTGCAAAAAGAGAATAGGGAAAATGTTCCCTGCCAGTATCAAAATATCTTCAAGAGGAAGAAGCACCTGTCTAGCGTTGGACAATTCACTCAACGTGGCTTTTGAGCAATCAACCAAAACAATAGTATTTATACTATTATTGCCTCAGTTCATACTATTAATCAACACAAGTATCCATGAATATGTGCAGTTGAAATCTAGGGCCAAAAGTGAGCAACAAGCCAAGCCCCAAATTTTAACATTGGTGCTCACTACAGGGGGTAGTTGAGTTGTCAAAAGCCAATTTGATGATGTCTTATAAGGAAGAGCTTCAGAAGCTCTGGGCAGAACTACAGGCTGTCAATCAAGATGTGCTCAGCTTGGCATCTCAAGCTGATGTTAGTACCTTAGAGGAGTGTATGATCAAGATGGAAGAGATTCTCAAACAATTAGGAATGGTAAATAATGACTTGTGTGGAAAAGTTGCCTCTTTGAAGTGGAAAGAGGGTGAACTTGTCAAAGAAATTTGTCAGGATTCAAGATAAAAATCGTCTCAAATTCCCATCTTCTGAATCTGGCCATGCCAAATTGGTCATCAAACCCAGCCAAGATAAAACTTTTTCTGGATCATCCTTACCTAGTACTGAGTCACGTGGAGCGGGCTTTCCACCTTCTCAGTCAGGTGAGTGATGATATCCATTGAGGACGCCCTTGAGGAGGCCTTTCCAGAAGGTTAGTAAAGATCCTGATTGGATGAGGCTCCGAAGATCCCAAAGGCATTGATTCCCAATGCACCCTATAAATATCAAAGCATTTTGATTTAATAAAATATTTGGTAAACTAACCTATATTTTTCTGTTTCCTCTTTGGTGCTCATTTCCAATTTTTCAGCTTTGAGCCACCATAAACCCCAGCGCTAGTCCAAAGAACTGTAGCGCTGACAAAAGTGGTGCTCACTACAGGGGGCTCTGAGCTGACCCAAGTGAAAACATCGATCACACAAAATGGAAACCAACAGCAACCCTGATGACCAAATGACTGGTCAATTGAGGAGCATTACTCAATGGGTTAGTTCTTCATGATACGCAACGCCACCCTTGCAGCTGAAAGGCTAGAGTTCCACGCCACCTTCCAATTCTCGCTGCCCTCCCTAGATGGGGGCCAATATCAACTTCAGTTTGAACACACCCATGATGTCATCCAACAACTAGTCCTTGGCATCTACACTGAGGGCACCTGCTCCAGCCACTCCCACGCCTCCGCCATGCCATCCACAATACAGGACCTCTACTCCTCAGCCATATTACCTGCTGGGGAGCTTACCTTGGGGCCTGATTGCTACCTTTGTAATTTCATCCATCCCGCAATTCATCACCTCCTCCAATTAGTAGGATTACACCATCAGGAGGTCTCTCAGCACCTAGAGCTCACCCAAAATTTACATTCATATATTATCAACTTCTACGATGTGGCCTCCTCCTTCATGCACGACAATTGCAAAGCTATACTTGATAACTGATGACTAATCAACGAGATCTGCAATCAACTGGTGGTATTAGATAGCAGCATCTCCGGCTACCTCGAGGAGCAGTTTCGCCAAAATGCTCAGCGGTTTGAAGTGACATGGACTCAACAGTTGCAACAAGCTGAAGAATTGCTACAATCCCTACAGCAGCGCTACTGAGAGCTGGCCTCTCGTGACAACTCCCCCACGGCTGCTGGGCCAGAAGGTCCTGAAGGGCGTCAAGGGCCAGCAGGACCTGAGGGACCGCGTGGGCCTCAAGGGCCTTCCAGCCCCCCAACCTCAGGTGAGCCCAAAGACCCCTGGCGAAGGGATATAATAACCGATCTAGCTTCCCTGCAGGACCAGATCCAAAAGGTGGCCTTGGGATGCAAGCTCTGAACGGATGGTGTTCCCCTCGACCCCAGGGTCTCCATTGAAGTGCTATTGGATGAGATGGATAACCTCAGCGCTTTCATGAGGCTCACTGACGCTCGCATCTCCCAGCTCGAGACAATGTGTCATGGGTTTGAAACCCAGTTGGCCACCATCAAAAACCAGCTCCAACTACAGAATGCCAAAATTCAGTCCTTAAAGGAGCAGGTTGCCAGCAAGGCGTCCGCTTCCACTCTCAGTCAAAATTGGGAATACATCTAAGAAGACTTAGAAGGCTTACGGAGGTGGCTAGATTTATGGCTTCTTGAGAATATGCAGAAACGGAGATCTCAGAGCTGACACCTATCCCAGGCGTTAACACCATCTCTACTCCTATTGTTGCTAACTTTAAACCTAGCTTCAAGGAGAAGTTCACCCCCAGATGGGAGAGAATCGCCTCCTTCTTGTATGCCTATGAGAGTTCCATGGGGGAGGCCACCAACCAACAAAAGGTGAAGCACATCCACTCCTGCCTAAACAGCACCGCCCGGGAAATTATGAATCCCCATCTGAAGGAGTGTAACACCTGGGAACAGGTCCACACTGCCCTGATCCAAGAGTTCAGCAGTAACCAAACCTTGGCCAACCAGAAGCAAGCATTCATGGGCATTTGACTTAACAAAGGAGAAAACCCTATGGAGTTTGCCAACTGGTTCTATGCTCAGGCTCAACCTTTGGTTACAACAAGCTGTAGCACTCTGGATGACACCATAACCGCTGTCATCTCCACCCTGGGGTCCTATCCTGAGGTCCAGATGCACATGATCAGGCAAAAGAGTGGGTTCACTTGTATCAGGGAGATCAAGGAGGCCCTCAACCAGATCCCTGCCACGATCCTGAACTCTAAGGCTGCATCCACTGGCCCCTCTAACTGCCCTAGGGTCCATGTAGTTGAGAACCAGAAAACCCCCCATCCGCAGTGCACCTATTGCAATGGCTTTAGGCATAGCGCCAAAACTTGTTGGAAACGTCTAGCTGAGGAGGCGGGAAAAGGGCAGTCATCATGAAGGATGAGGCACTCCATGCTGACACCCCTGTCCAGCCTCAAGTAACCCCTACACAGAAACCAGAAGCTGTTAACCCCGAAGAAGTAGCTGCAGTATCTAATGACAATAAAGACATTGATACTGCTTACTATTCTTCTGATGATTCTTCCTATGTTCCTTACGTTGCCGCCTCAGTTTGGAAGTTTGGTCACCCAAGTCGCCGTCTGGGTCCACAAGATTCCGGTTTACGCCATAGTCAACATTGGCTCCCCTGTGAACGTTATCTCTTCCAAGATGATGAAATGCATCAAGGTCACCCCCGACATGCTGCACTACATGGAGTATGGAACGGCTGGCCCTCAGTGCACCTGATCCATAGGGGCCTATTCCTCTCTGCTGATTCAGTTTGGGAAGCTCGCTTTGGATACAACTGCCATCGCTTTGGACAACACCAGCTGCGATCTACTCCTCGGAACCCAGTTTCTTCGAGACTATTCAGCTGTTATCCACTATGATGGTGGTTTTCTCTCCCTTCTAGGACACTGAGTCCCTCTGGTTTTTGAAAATGCCCATGACTCTAGGGCTGATGTCAAAACCAAGCCTGCTTACTGGAGACTGAAGGACGAATTGATCAGCTTGAGTACCACATCTGGGGCTCTCAAGTCTGGCTGCCCCCTCCTGCTGTGGATGGATTAGAGGGGATGTCAGTTTACTTGCCCCAGGTGACTACCGTGCCCCCAAAATCCCAGGTTGTTGTCAACACCTGGGTCCACATCAACATTCCTTCAGGGTATTTACTGGAGGTCCAAGATCTGGATAACCCATCTCCCAAGGAAGTGCTGACCTACCCCGGAATCCTTGATCCAGCATATGCCAGATCGATATCAGTGTTGCTAGCCAACCTGACTGACAAACCAAGAGTTATAGGACTTAACCAACCTGCCGCCTACATTCACCTGTTACGATGGGGGCTGTTGCTGATGTCCAAAGCTTTGGGGATTTGAGGGACCTTGGCTTGGAGTCACCACCCTCAGTTAATTTGGTCAACGCTAGCATAGGAAAGGACCTCTCTGAGGAACAGCGATTTAAAGTTCAGGAGCTCCTGGAGGAATACTCGGATCTATTCTCCACTTCAACTTACAATTTTGGAAGGATGAACGGAGACCTCCACCATGTAGAAACTGGAGATGCCCCTCCATTTCAGTCCTGGCCTTACCGCAAGAGCAAGGTCAAAGAAGCCCAGGTCATGGTAGAACTCAAACAGCTGCTCAACGTGGGGCTCTTGGTCCCTTCGCGTAGCCCTTGGTCCTCCTCTCTTTTGCTGGTCTAAAAGAAAGATGGCAAGCACCAGGTGGTGATGGATTATTGACAACTCAACTCCATCACCAAGAAGGACTGCTATCCTCTGCCCCATATCGACAACTCTCTCCAGCTGCTTGCAGGTACCCAGTACTTCTCAGCCATGGACCTCGCCAGTGGGTATTGGCAGGTTGAGCTCGCTCCCAAAGACCAAGCCAAGTGTGCTCTAATCACCCACAAAGGGCTGTTCAAGCCTACCTGGATGCCCCAAGGCCTCTGCAACGCCCCAGCCACATTCCAGTGCACCATGGATGGGATCCTTGGGGACCTGAAGCTCTCCTGTTTCCTGGTCTACCTGGATGACATCACAATTTTTTGCGAACTTTTAATGGACATGTCAACCACCTTAAGGAAGTCTTCGAGCGTCTCCAGAAGGCCATCAAGCTCAAGCTCTCAAAGTGCTCCTTCTTCCAGCCTGAGATAGAGTTCCTAGGCTATAAGGTCTCCAAGCGTGGCATTCAACCTATCTCCAATAAGGTCGATGCTATAGAAAAGATGTCGCGCCCCAGAGCCTACGAAATATTCAAGTCTTCCTAGGTATGGTGGGCTATTACTGTCAGTTTATCCCACGGTTTTCTGACCTTGCCGAGCTGTTGTTCTACCTCCTACAAAAAAATGTTCCATTTGAATGGCAACCTGAGCAGGAACAGGCCTTTAACACTCTATGTATGGCTTTATGTACTAAACCTGTTCTAGTTCATCCCCATTTCAAGAAGCCTTTCTTGCTGTTCACAGATGCTAACGATGTTGCTGTGGGGGCTATCCTGGCTCAGCACGATGAGAACCAGGTTGATCATCCCATAGCTTATTTTAGAAAGACCCTAAGCAAGGCTGAGCAAAACTACAGCATCACCGAGAGGGAATGTCTAGCAGTTCTTTTAGCCATCAAGCATTTTCGGCCCTACCTCTATGGTACCCATTTTACTATCATTACTGACCATTCTTCCCTTCGATGGCTGCAACAAATGAAAGACCCAGATGGAAGGTTGGCCAGGTGGGCCCTATGACTACAAAGCTACGACTTCACCATCATCCATCGCGCCAGTGCTATTCACCAGAATGCTGATGGACTCTCCAGGATGCCGGTATTAGCAGTCCTGACCCCAGAGGAGGATCAGCTCTATGACTTGATAGGACAGCCTGAACGTTGGGAGCTGGAATCCCCCCAGGTCCAAGATGAACTCTGCCGGATGACTCAAGACACCCAGGTCAAGGATGGGTTACTCTACAAGAGAGTCAACAAGAAGTGGCTTCCCTAAATCTGATCCTCCTCTTGCACGGACGTCATTCTGGAAGGCCACACTACTGTTGGGCATGGTGTGGTCAAGAAGACCTATGAGTGGCTGAAGTCACGCTGCTACTGGGACCAAATGGTCAAAACCATCCAAGAGGTTCTGGAAGCCTGTATGACCTGCTGATCCCAAGACTGGGCCAACCCTCAATATCAGCACTCCATTGTTGCGCCAACAAAGCCCTTCAATGTCATTAGTATCGACGTGGTGGGTCCCCTCCCACTGGTATACATGGTCACAAGTATATTTTGCCATAGACCATCTGACTAAGTAGGTCGAGGCGATCTCAGTTCCTGCAGCCATGGCTAAGGCTACCGCCTTGTTCCTTGTTCGCTCCATTTTCACCCAGCATGGGTGCCCCCAGACCTTGCTCTCGGACAATGGTTTGAACTTCACCTCCCAGGTAGTACAGGAGTTAACTTCGCTATTTGGAACCACCCAGAGTTTCGCTGCTCCCTATCACCCTTCTATTAATGGGGCAGTAGAATGGGCTAACAGAACTCTTGTCTCCATCCTGCGGAAGTTGGCCACCTCAGATCCTGCCCACTGGAACCATTATTTGCCCAGCGCACCGCTTGCCTACTGGGTAAGTTATTACCATGTTATCAAAATGTCTCCATTCAAAGCCCTGTATGGGCGGGCCCCACGACTACCCAGTAGCGTCCAGCCTCTGTACAAAGCCTCCACTCCTGAGAACGCTGATTTAAATATGAAGCTCCTGCTGATGAAATTGTCTGGTTCCAAGCCCAAGCCACTCAAGGCATTGTTATCACCACTAGAAAAGAGACATCCCAATCCAATCTCAGATGACCCTCCTTACCAGAGTTTCAACTAGGTGACCTAGTTCTCTTTTATCATCATTGACCTGGAGGCTGACAGAACAAGCCCAATGTACTGTGGTCTGGGCCCTAAAAAGTTATACACAAGGTGAAGTCTGAGTACTCCATTGCTGACATCAATCAAGGGACTGTTGTAAACTGAGTGCATGGTTGGTTCCTCTGGCTATACTCTCCCCTCCAACAGGATCTTGAAGGGGGCCTTGTCAGGATTCAAGATAAAAATTGTCTCAAATTCCCATCTTCCAAATCCAGCTGTGCCAAATTGGTCACCGAACCCAACCAAGATAAAACTTTTTCTGGATCATCCTTACCTAGTACTGAGTCACGTGGAGCGGGCTTTCCACCTTCTCAGTCAGGTGAGTGATGATATCCATTGAGGACGCCCTCAAGGAGGCCTTTCTGGAAGGTTAGTAAAGATCCTGATTGGATGAGGCTCCGAAGATCCTGAAGGCATTGATTCCCAATGCACCCTAAAAATATCAAAGCATTTTGATTTAATAAAATATTCGGTAAACTAACCTGTATTTTTCCATTTCCTCTTTGGTGCTCATTTCCAATTTTTCAGCTTTGAGCCACCGTGAACCCCAGCGCCAGTCCAAAGAACTGTAGCGCCAACAAGGCCGAAGAAAAAGCATGAAAACTGCCAATTGGGAAGACCTCTCCACCCCAAAATATGCCTAAACCATTTGCTGGTGTGTCAGAGATGACTCCCAAAGACACTCCTATGGCTTCTCGAGTAGCTGGACCAGAATCTTCTATAAGTGGAGCAACTGAGAAATTTTGAAATATGCTGAAATTGCCCACATTTTACCATGATAACGCCCCAGCATTTTTCTGCCTATTTGAGATGACCATGTTTGGCTATGTGGACTGTCAAAAAGTGGTGACTGTAATGAACTGCCTTAGCACTGACTGTCAAAATCTGGTGCTACCTCACCTCAATGGGGACAATTGGTTATACACAGAAGCAAAAACAGCCATTATGTTAGAGTTTGAAAGCTCTACTTGGATGTCAAATCATAAGCAAGAGTTCATGGATATCCAATTCCACAAAGATGAGACCCTGGCTAGTTTTGCTGACCAGTTTTACCAAGAAGCCCATTCTTGGAAGGAGCAAATGTGTTGACTGACTTTGATTCACGCATAGCCATTCAGTCAGTACTTTGTCCCTACTGAGAATTGCATCAGATTATGGTGGCAGCGCTAGTGACTCAAACAATGACCTCACAGATGGTGGACCATCTGAAGATGCTTGGAGCCACGTTTGATGCTCCCAATCACACTTTTAAAGTAATTCAAACAAAGGCTCAAAATATTGTCAAATTTGCCAAACAATCTAAAGAATCTGAAAGTTGAGTTGTGATGGGAAGTAAATCTGAAGTTTAAAAATGAGTGGACAAATTGCCATCCGCTGTTTCCAATGCGGGAAGTCAGGCTATGTAATTTCCCAGTGTTGGGAAAGAAAGCCGAAGGATCAGATTAATCTTGTTCAAACCCAAGAAACTGGTTCAGATTTGGGAAAAGGACCAGCAGTCTAGATCAGGGCGTTCTAGTACTGGTGATAAAGCTGTCCCGCCTGATATAATGAATGAAGAGATCTATATCTCTGACCTATTTGTGGACGATGACTCACTGGATCCACTCCATCAGGGAGTTAACATGGACTTTAATGCAATAACTTAAGCCAAAGTGAAGGGATCAATCCCAAAATTGGTAATGAGGTTGCTCAACCCTATGTACGACAGTTAGTGGAGAAAGTTAGATCCGCTGAGAACCCTGAAGACTTAATCAAAATGAAGTTGGATGAGGCAAACGTTTCTTTACCTATCAGCACAATCAAGGAGTCATTCCCTGATTTATCCACTCAAATAATCCACACACTTGATTTGGTGAATAAGGCCACTATCCATTCAGTAGATACTTTATTGAAGTACTTGGAGTGTACCTATGTCAATATTCTAATCAATAGGATAAGAGTATGAGCCATAATTGATAGTGGAGTGCCAATCAACATTGTTTCCACCAAATTAGTGAAATGTATGAAGATCTTGCCAGATTTGAAGCATCATTAAGAGTATTGAATGGCTGGACCAGATGTTACAATCTCATTTGGAGCCTACAGTGCGTTACACTTTGGTTTGAATTACTGATGATGTCAGCTCCTGCATAGTACTGGCCAATCCAAAATATGATATACTTATCAGGATGGAGTTATTGAGGATGTATGGGGTGAAATGTGATTTTGAAGAAAACACCCTGAAGATACTGGGGCAGACGTTGCCTTTGGTGTACCAGCGGAAGGGAGAAATTCCGCTGAAAAAGAGGGATAATTTCGTCAATTTAATTTATAGTGATGGTATTATACCCATTCAATATAAACTAGTTGGATAAGAATGGAATTCAATGCCGTTGGAAACTTGGAAAATAATGGGATACCTCTAATAATGAAAACAGCGAACACTATTCTTCTGGGGGCTCAAATCATAGTTAACACTGTGTTATTGATGGAACTTTCAGAACAGCTATATGGGGAAATCATCAATCCCTGGGAAAAATAGAGGGTCAAACCGTGGATTGCACCAGGAATCTTAATGCCAGGTCACAAAGAGATATGAGTACTAGTAGCCAATCTGGGAGAAAAGCTGATGAAAATTGAAAAAAAAATCAGACCATTGCATTTCTGCACTTGCTCCCAAAGGAGGAACTATACACTTTTCATGAATTTGGATTGTTTTCTGAAATGGGATTGCTGGCAGAAGTTACCAAAAGTGTCAACATATTAGTGGATCATGAGAAGCTAGCCAATCTGACTGAGAATCAGCAGGAGGATGTGCTCCAACTATTTAAAAATATCAGGAGATATTCACTCAAAATGATCATGACTTAGGATGTGCAAAAAACGTACTTCACAAAGTTGATACTGGGAATATTTACCAATAAGAATGAGACCTGTTCATAGGTCAAGAGCAGTGGAAGCAGAGATCAGCAATGAAATAAGAAAGTTAATGGAATATGGGTTACTCGTTCTGTCACCAAGCCTATAGGCAAATCCGATCCTTTTGGTAAAAAAGAAGGACAGATTAAATTAAGTAGTGATCACTATCACCAACTAAACAAGATCACTAAAAAAGACTCCTGTCCGCTGCCCTGAATTGACAATGCACTTGATTGCCTGGGGGAGGCAAAATACTTTTTGGCTAAGGACCTGATTTTGGGCTATTGGCAAATCAATTTTCCAAAAGAAGATCAGGAAAAATGTGCGATAATTAATGCACAAGGACTATACCAGCCAACCAGAATTCCTCAAGGATTATGCAATGCATTGGTGACTTTTCAGCATGCTATGGATTCAATACTTAGTGACCTGAAGCTATCCTGCATGCTAGTATACTTAGACGATAACAATGTCTTCAGCAGGACCTTCACAGATCATTTGGAGCATCTGGAGGAAGTTTTCAAGCGTTTGCAATGGTGAATCTAAAAACCAAGTCGAGAAAATGCCTTTTTTCAAAAAGAGCTCAAATACTTAGGGTTTGTTATAAACTCTAATGGATTACAACTGCAACCCATGAAAATAGAAGCTATCAAGAGGATGTTAATCCTGAAAATTGCTTGGGATATTCAAGTCTTTTTGGGAATGGTTGGGTACTATTGCTAATTCATCAAAGACTTCACTAGAATAGCCAAACCTTTATTTCACCTACTCAAGGATTTAAAAAAGGGATTTGTGTGGAACAAAGAGGCCCAGAAGTCATTTGATAAGCTCCAAAAATATCTCATGAGCAGCCTAGTGTTGAAATATCTAAATTTTGGTTAAGATTTATAACTCAAGCAGATGCTTTATTAATGGCGATTAGAGCTGTTCTAAGTCAATTAGATGACAATGGGGATAAACATCCAGTAGCCTACGTGAGTAGAACACTGTCACCAGCAGAAAGAAACTATACTGTGACAGAGCAAGAGTGTCTGGCGGTTATCCATGTCTGTAAACAATTTCAGGTCTACATACATGGAGTGCACTTTAAAGTCATAACTGACCACTCATCCCTGCACTGGTTTCATAACCTGAAGGAACCAGAGGGCTGGTTGGCCCAATGGGCGTTAAAGCTGCAAGCCTACACTTTTGAAATTATCCACAGGGCTGGAGCAGTACATCAGAATGTCAACGGATTGTCTCAATTGCCAGTTGTTCATGTGATCTATCCTCAGGCTGATGCACTGTTTCAGTGGATGATCAAAGGAGATATTGGGGATGAACACCATGAATTTGGAATGCATTATGAAAGGCCATGGAAAATACCAAATTTAAGAACAATCAATTATACAAAATGATCAAAGGAAAATGGGTTTTATTTCCTAAACCATCGGAATGAGCAGAAATTATTTGAGCCACTCATAAGGTTGTCAGCCATGGTGATCTAAAGAAAACAGTGGATCATATCCGCCAGTATTATTACTGGGAAATGATCAACTATGATGTCGCAGATTACCTAGCCTGTTGTGTGGAATGTCAACTTTACAAGCTGCACAAGAACATCATAGGGTACTGGCTAGCACGCCCTAGTTTCACGTGGCACACAGTATCCATAGACGTTATAGGACTGTTGAGTATCAGCACCGGAGGAATAAAGTATATAATTGTCACAATAGATTATTTAACCCAATGGGTCAAAATGAAAGCCCTCAGCAAAGTAGATGCAATGAGTACGGCGAAGTTTATACTTGACCAAGTGATCTATCAGCATGGTTGCCCGCAAGTTATTTTCAGTGACAATGGAACCAATTTTACTTTACATGTGATTCCCAGCCTAAATGAATTAATGGGAATCCACGGAGTTGTATCTATCCCCTATCATCCAGAGATGAACAGAATGGTGGAAACAGTGAACGCAACTTTAGCCTCAACATTACAAAAAATTGGTTATGGGAAACTTCCACTTGGGGAGCATATCTGAGTTAGGCTACATTTGCTTATAATATTAGTTACCTTTCAGCGACTGAGAAAATGCTGTTTGAACTTTTATATGGGTGGAAAGCTGCATTACCACCAATATTGTATTCAGCAGTAGAGCCATCTTTGGGAATGAGTGCCAAACATTATCTATCCTGACTGGCCAATATCCCAATTGAATTAAAATCATGGGCATTTAAAATGACAGTGAGAAAAAGAATCAATGCAAAGGAAATGGATGACCATAATTGACCTACATTAAGAGAATACCATGTGGGCGATAGGGTAGCCTATTGCAATACCCATGGGTTCAGGAGGAAAAATAAGTTGGATGCCCTATGGATGGGACCATTTGAAATTATCACCATTTCAGTGAATGATGCCTATATGATCAAGAATACTGAGGATGGTCACAGTCAATAGAGTCATTGTGAAATACTTAAAGTATTGGACTTAAAAAAATAATAGAAAAAATATATAATAAAAATAAAAATAAATATAAAAAGATAAAAAAATGCATAAAAATATAAAAATAAAAAATATCAAAAAACGATTTTAATTCAAACAGTAATGCATCTAGTAAAATTCCTACCTACTGAGCGTAGAGGAAGGGATAGTGATGGGCTCAAGTACTGAGCGATTGGCAGGATCATGACGGGCTGAAACTAGATCTGCTGTAATAATTTCTATCAAAAAAATGTTGAAACCCATCCTTGGGTTGGTACAGGTGGCAAGGTGCCAATGGAACCTGTCCTGCGGTTTGTACAGGTGGAAAAGTGCCAATGAGACCTGTCCTGGGGTTTGTACAGGTGGACCAGTTGATCCTTCAGCAAAAGATATGAAGATGGGACTGGCATGGCATGATGTCATGGGAACTGCACTTGAGAAGAGGCAGCAATGGGTAGCAACCAAGGATACAAAGTCATCAAAAATTGAGAAGAGCATATAGGCGTTGAGTGCGGACAGAGTTGCACTCTGCTGAGGACATAGAGATATGAAAAACCAAATATGAACTCAAGCTAAGGTGGCTTCCATCCCCAAGGGTTCTATCTTCTGTTGGATAATCTGGTCAAGAGGGGGATATGTTAGAATTTTAAATGACCACATAATCCAACCTTTTAACAGATTAATAGATTTGATGATTAAGTTATACTTGTATAGGATTAGCAACAGTGGCCAATTGTTGAGATTATCGTTGGGCATCGTCCCCAATAATATTAGAGGTCACCAACTAATAAATTATTGTTGGGAATCATCCCCAATGATTTTTGAGGCTGCCAACTGATGAGATTATTGTCAGGCATCATCCCTGACAAAATCAAGCAATAATTTGATATGGAAATAACATCCAATAGTCAAATTTCAGGGAATCGTTCATAGTGGAACAGATTGGAGTCATCAGAAACTACCAAACTGGATAAATGCCGGAGGAAGAGTAGAATCATCATTGGCTGAAACAATTGGTTGAAAGTCCCTAATACCAAATGTTTAGTTGACGAACACCTGAGGATTACGCTGCCTAAGAAACTCAAGGCAACGGTACCTGATGAGATTTGGTGCCTAAAACTTGAGGGTCAAACCAGTATAGGAGCACAAATAATTCCCAGCGGACATCTGAAAAGTTGTGTGTGATTCTAACTATAAAACCCCCAAATTATTCCCTAATAAAAACAGACTAAAACTTGATATTGACTTTATATGTTTTAATATTAGTTGTTTAAACATTACACTTCAGAAAAGAGTGCAAGGATCAGATATCCTTAGGTTGGTTTTATCAAGTCTCCGCTTGGCTCTGTGAAAAGAGAATAGGGAAAGTGTTCCTTACCAGTATAAAAATATCTTCAAGAGGAAGAAGCACCTGTCTAGCGTTGGACAATTCACTCAACGTGGCTTTTGAGCAATCAACCAAAACAATAGTCTTTATACTATTATTGCCCCAGTTCATATTATTAATCAATGCAAGTATCCACAAATATGTGAAGTTGAAATCTAGGGCCAGAAGCGAGCAACCAGCCAAGCCCAAGATTTTAACAAACAGTCATAGCGAAAGCAACTTTTATGGGGAATTGTTTTTTTACCATTTGGAAAGGCACAGTAGGATCATAAGGTATAAGGTTAGTCTGGAGTATGAGCACAGTTTTATTGGAGTGAATATTTTTTGCAGTGATGATGTACTCACCTAAGTGAGTTACCACTAACCTTGTACCATTAATTAATACCTGTTTAGCGTTAAGATTTCTAATTAACATTATGATTGTCTTTTTCTTTAAAATCAATTTATGAGGTGGTAAACCGGATGGATTCAAAGAGCTTAAAAACTCTATGGAATACATTTGATCATTGTCTGTTTCTTCATGTTGGACACAATCAAAACTGAAGTAAACCTTTTTTTCCAAGTAACAAATTGAAAATGATTTATATTCAAGGTGGGCTGACCTGAAGATATCACACCAGTGAAGGATGAAATGGGATTTAATTTAATAGTAAAAAAAGGATAAAACCCAGAAAACCTCCATGCACGGTGTATGATAGGCCAGGAACTCCATGGACTGCCTTGCTATTTGCTATCTTGGTTCAGGGCATTGGTGCGCAACACCAACACAGTCATAGTCATCCCCTACCCAAAGTCCTGTACTGAAATCAAACTTGGGGAGGCAGTGGTAGAGGGTCCATATTCTACCACTGAGGTATCCTCTCCTTAAAAATTGGAAATGGTATATTCATTAATTTTTGCACAATCATCATTTTTTGGACATAAAATTGCTGTTGAATAAAACTGTGAAATGTTTTGTTCATTGATTTCTGTGTCATTGAATATGTTGAGAATAATAGTATCATAATTACAATAACAATGTTCAGGATTTTGATCACTTCATTCTCATAATCTGCTTTAAACTATTAAATCACCATTACCCAAAATTAAGTAATCATTCATTGAAAACAGGATCGTCAATTTGCCCTCATATTTTGAGTCAACTTATGAATTTTAAAAAGAGACCATAAGGGTGTTCGTTTAACTGTACTTTCAACAATGGCTGTTATATTGGCATATCTAATAATGGGTAACAACTTATGAAAATCTCCACCAAACAGAATTATTTAAAATCCATAAGAAAGATTATTCTTCATAATGTCCTTTAAAATCCAATTGGCAACGCTTAGCACATCTTTGGGAACCATTGAAATCTAATCCCAAATAATGAGATCTGAGTCATGAAGAAGTTGCGCATCCTTTGTGTGAATGTGAATCAATGAGACCAATGTGTCCAAGATGGGTACAGGTAGTTTGAAAATTAAATGTGATGTGCATCCCCCTGGTAGGAGATTGGCAGCAATTCCTGTCCATGCAACTGGTATAAAACCTTGTTTTCACCTCATAAAATGTGGCACAATGTTTATTAGACAAATGTTTTATCAGAGCCCCCTTGTCCATCAATGAAGTAGCAATTCAGAATTTTATTTCTTACTGCATGTAAAACTTCCTCAGCTATTGCCTTCTGTTCTAAGTTTAACTTTTCATAAGCTGCCTTGTCATTTGTACTTTCTTTTTCTATATTGTAGATTTCTTCTGTTGTATGTTGTGTGACGTTTAAATCAGGAGTTAGCAGTTTAAATTCTTCATAAGTTCTACCATGATATTTAAAAATAATATTTTCCAATTATTGCAGTGTGAGGTTGTAAGCTTCAGGTGGCATGTGCTGTCCCTGAAAATCTTCTGAAAGTGCATCCTGAAATTTTGTCCACAACTCAGGTATTAGCAGGAGAACAGAATATGCAGATGATAGCGAAAAGCTATCTCAATTGCGTTGGAATTTTGTGACTGACAGCCTCCTGCAAACATCCTTCCACTCAGCGTCACTAATGACTAAATGTAATTTTTCTGCAGCTTCTTAAAATGAGTTGCACAGAATTTTATTGACTGTACATAAATTGTCAAACAACTACGGTCCTTTGACATGCAGAAGTAGTATACAGAGGCAATATTTTTTGATGGCAATTGGATTGACAGTGAAGATCTGTCCAGAGCACTTGGTATCCTTTTTGCAAATATTCCATCGTCCATTTGACCACACAAAATGTTCTGAAATTCTGTGGTAAAGGTACTTGCAGGTGGCAATATTTAATTGCACAAATTAAAAAATGCCATGAGTTTGGAGACTCTATCACAGATAGCATCAGCTTTGAATGTGGCCTGAAAGTACACCATTTGCTCTTATGGTAATTGCTCAGGAAGTCGCTCAATTGTGTGGATCAGTGGAAAAGTTGGCGTTCATGTAATCGCCACATAGCCTCTTGGCTCACATAATGGCATTTCAAATAGATGTCCACTTTGTCAACAATAAGTTGTTGTTGACCTTCAGAATCTGAACGTAATTGAAAAGCTGCGCAGTCATGTCCTTTATACACGTATTTGTATAATTATTTAACAGATTTGGTTGAAGAACAATGCTTGAGATTGTTATGGGAATGATAAATTCTACTGAGAAATCTACAATATGGTACAATCCACCTATTATCAATAGTAAATGATTGAACTGTCATTGTAGCTCCATTATCACATCATCTATACATAGGGTAACCATTAACATTTAAATTTGTTTCTTCTTGAAAGCTTTTGATAATTTTCAATACATTTTTGTTCTTGCATGCATGGACTGTTTGGATTAATTATACCACAAGGTCCGTGTACCATGCATTCTTAAATAACTTTAAAAAGTTGAGGATCTGTTTTTTATCTGGAATTTATGCACAAATTAATGAGTTTACATCTTCAACTGAACGTATTTTATCTTCAATAGACAAAATGAGCAGCATGTGTGCATGGGGAAGGCATCTTTTTTGAAATCCAATTACACAAACATAACCAATGACTATGTCTAGTACATTCTTTTAAAAGATCATCTAATAATGCCTGCAATTTAAATGAAAAACTCTAGACATTAAGTTAGGTCTGCGTTTAACTCTTTCATATTGTTTCAATTGAGAGGTAATTTCAATCCACTTGGGGTTGCAAGTAATTATAAGAAATAGATAAGGCTTTCCTAGATGGGCAACAATAGCCACCGTATCTTGATAATTTTGAAGCATATTTTGAGGCTTGCCAATATAAGATGAAGGAAGAAAAACAGGGATTACACCAACTGCTACTATTTTTTCAGCATCAGAGTTGCAAAGTCCATCAAACCTTTGTAACTATCAGCTCTGAGCTCTTGCTGATGAGCTCAAATGAATGCCAACCTGGAAACTTCTATTTGACATAACTGCCAACAATGTATTGTCAAAATGATTGTTGGACATTCTCCTTTTCGATATAAGGAAAAGAATGTTGGAGGCATTAGTGTTCTCAATTCTGCTCCTATGATTGGCCCAGCACCTGCCCAATTTATAGATAATATTGTGGATATCAATGATATGAATACCCACAGTGAAAAGACCTTAGTGGATTCTTGGTGGAATCCTAACAACTGGAATAATATGATTTACCATAAGAATCTGCTCAAAAAGGTAATAATTAATAATAGGAATACTCTGACTCCCCAGTCAAATTTGATAAGTATAATATTGCATGGATTGGAACCTCTGTAAGGCAAGAAGATTTTGCCCATTGATGATTGGTTGTGAGTTAACCAATCATTATCATCTGAGTCTAACCACCACCGAGGTGCAAAGATTTTACCTGAGGATGATAGGGTAAAAATTAGCCAATCATTACCATCCAAGTCTGACCATCACCAAATTACCCAATCGTTACCATCTGAGTCTGACCACCACCGAGGTGAAAAGATTTTACTTGCTGGTGATTGGATACAATTCATCAAATTGTTACCGCACAGGTTGGTTCTGCCTCCAAAAATTTTTATCTTTGATTTGATAGGCCAAAAGCCTATATTTCCTAATTTAGATAACTGAGCTTTGCATTCTTTTGCCTCAAATACCCCTGGTCTTGAAAATTGAACTAGTTTAAATAGGAAAAGCTAGTATCAACAAAGGGACCTTTTCTGTTTTGCCCTGCCTGTATAATAAAAAACATAAAAAACCTAAATAGGTGTTATTTTATACTTTTGTTAAAAAGTACATATCTCACTTTAAAATATTATTTGTGGCATCCGTTGGTGGATCCCACAATGATCTACCAGAAGCATGAAGTAAACTAAAAACATCTCTAACTGCTAAACTATAGCAATATTATTGTAACTGAGTTGTGACTGTTCTTGATGCGGTACTATTCACTTAGACATGTGGCTGACCAACAGTCCATCCAGAATCACCACATGGGAGAAGCAATGGATAGTAAAATGGATCAGAATGGGTTTCATGTAAGATATTTTAGTAAGTGCACCAGTTGTTTTAGAATACATAACAAAATCAACATTGCCTGGTGGAGTTCTGTCATTGATGACAAAAACAGCAGCCATCTCACTGACTGCAGGTTCATTTGATCTTCCAGGATGAAATGCATTGGTAGTTGTAAATTGTAAATGCAAATCCAGTATAGTTTGATCCAAATCTTTTATACATTTTTAAAACTGTGCATAAGGGTTATGTGTATTGAGCATTGTTTGCAATGTAACCATTATTTCTTTAAACAGTTTTTATTAGCTTTATTCCCTACACAATGTTATAATGCAGTATAAAAATCTACAATGGAATGACTAGCATAAGATAGTGCAACTCCTGCAGGAGGTTGTAAACCTCCTATTTTATGATACACCTGCCCATGTAATTTAAAACAATATGGACCTCTGCAAGAAATGCAACCAATTTGATGTGAATGAAGCAAATGCCAGAGAATTGTTGAATTGCTTAATATTTTCTAGGTAATTCTTGGTAAAGTCATCATTTGCTCTATGAGGGTTTGAAGTTTTTCACAAACTTTAATGGGCTCTAAATTAACCTTTCTCTTGTGGCAACACATGGTAGCTAAATCATCACTAAACTCCCCTGCAAACAACCTTGCATAGAAATAAATACAATTTTTATCTATATTACCAGCACTATATGTTTGCACTTCATTGTCTTTAGGGAAAAGGTGGGCAGTACAGTATGTTTTTGGAAGTTTATATAGTCTTCTTCTTGTACTGATATGTCTTGTCTGCGTTGGCACTTAGCTTCTCTATCTTGCTGAAATCAAAGTTGTCTTTGTTTGTCACTTTTGGTATTTCTTCTTCTGTGATCTGTGATGCATTCCAATTGTCTGGAACATCTTCCAGGAGGTCTCCCTCTTGGTCTGCCCGGCATTATGCAAACCTAAATTACAAATTTGTTTACATGAGTTTTCATTCTTGTTGGTACCCAGTTTTGCACAGATTTATTTGTGGATTTAAAGTTTACCAGAAGATCCTAATAAGTAGTTTTTAAATTGGTGGATGACTATTGATAAAATTAAGAAATTAAATTTTATTGACTAAATATAAAATTATCAGCCACTCAGCCAAAACTAATTAAACTTATCAGATTTATACAACATCAACCACTTACCTGAAACCATTGAGCCCATTGATTCAATCAAAATCCACCAATCACCCAGCCATAAACAAAAAACTTATTGAATTGACTAATAACTAACTTCTTGCTAAAACCATCAATTTTAATAATCAACCCAAAACCACAATTGCTTGAGAACTATTTAAACTATCAAATCAACAGAATATTAAATTGCTCAGCTATAACAATATACCAATTTCCAATAATAACATATGAAATTTTTTAAAATGTAAGTTTAATAGGTGTAATTCTTAAACAAAAACATTACTTTTAAGATATCTACTTATTTTTCATCATTAGAAAAAATAATCTTCAAAATGGCGTAAAAATTATTAATTTTGATACAGTATTAAGGGAGATATTTCATACTGGCAAAAACACCTTTGAGAAATTATATATAGAGATTCTTATTTTCACTAGATGTTTGTCTTCAGCATAAACATCTGTAATAATTACAAGTATCTTTAACAAGATGAGTTTTATGTAAGTTACTTGGTCTAATATTTATAGTTTTTGTCCTTGATTTCACCAGATACCATCTTTTATCATCTATGGACTAATATCTTCAAGGTAAGTATATTATTTTAACTTGATCTATTATTTAAGTTAGTAATTTTGGCATTTTGTTTCAGTATTTTTTATCTGTTATCAACTAAAATATTTGCTAGCATTATTTTTTAAGATAATTTTTATTATATTTTATTTGATCTACTATATTCTAGCAATTTATTTATTGCTTAATGACAAACAGTGATAGATAGTAAAAATAAAAAAATTCTGATTTTTTCTCAAGGGTTCAGTCTAAATAATCTAACAATTATCAACTATCCATTTAACTTTGTGCTAATGTGTGCTTTTGTTCTCATATTACTTTCTTAAAGTTTTCTTTTTTTGTGGTTGAATGATTCAAACCTATTTTGTTTAACCTCTACTAGACTTCAATTAATTTCATCACTATGGCTTATTCTGTTATTGTCTACAATAAGGCACTTGATGGTAATGATTATACTCAGCTTAATTTAGTTTTTATGTTTAAATATATTATTGAACTATAGAGCCATTAAGACAGTTATAAAGTAGTATATTTTATAACAGTTAATTTTAGCTTAAATTTATCAAGAATGTTACAACTTAAGCTTGCAACTTGAAACTTCTTTATGAAAATACTTATTTTATTTTTATAGTTATATGTTTTGATAAACAAAAGTAACTTTTCTTTCTTGTTGTAATCACTAATTGCATCTGATTTAATTTAAGACTAGGTAATTTTGATAAGCAATATGAGGAGATGAGTGTGCACCTGACATTGGGTAAAGGTTGGGCAAGAATAATAAAGGACACAGGGTCAGTATTTGCTTTTAAAGTTTGTAAATGCCCCAGCGACACAGGTGGCCAATATAAAACAAAGAAATTAGTGGTGAATATTTCACTGGAGAATTTAGCCTGGCAAGTAAAATGCAAACAGTTCATTAAAACTCCACATTCCCATCCCCTGGCATCAGTGGAGCACAGGGTTTGAGTTTTTCTGGATATTAACTTAATGGCACTTTGTGAAAAGTTTTGCAGTGATGCGCATGAATACTTCCTGGCCACTGTATATGTTGCACTGCACTCTATGACCTGCAGATGGTTAGATCTCAGGTTTGAATCCATGAAAGCAGCAGATGCCGCTGCACAGGTGCATGTGGTGGTCGATCTCCTAGATGGTCAACTGGTGGTCAAAACAAAGCACAACCGTTGGACTAAATCCAACCAAATATTTGTCACATTTGACTTCCTCCCCACAATGATGAAGTATGCAGTGCAGGAGCACCACCTCACAGTTGGGCTTAGAAGCTATGGGGAACTTCACTCCTTTGAAATGCAGCATTTCACGCTTATGCTGGAGCTTAGCATGGGCAAAGCAATTGCAGTGATCACCCCAACTGTGGTCACCATGAAAAATTTCAATTCAGATACCACACACTGCTGTTATTAATATTGACAGGCAGGACTCCCACCAATTCCACATTATGGTGGATAATGAACCCCATATATACACCTATTGTTGTGCTTTTGGCCATAAAGCATACATCTGCCCTTTCAGAGAGGGCATCAATAATAAAAGAAATCCTCTCTGATGCAATTGGAAGTACTGACTCCCATCACAAACTGGCCATTGACACTGACGCCGCCTTCTCATGAGGTGCACAGGGGTTTTACATTCAGGTAAAACCTGTGTCCCCATAAGAGCGCAAAAAGGCCAAACAGGCAGTAGAGCTGTGGCCATGGCTATGGTGTTGGCAGCGTCCATGACCCTGCCTTCCCAGACCCAAGCTGACATTGAGTCAATTGCAGCAGAAGAAGATCAAGAATCCTCTCACCAATCAGATTGGGCCCACCAACTTGTGGAACAGATGCTCAAGCAAGATTCACCTGTGCAAAGTTACAATGTACTGATCAAAACTGATTCCCCAACCTAATCCCCCCAAGTTTTTGTTGACATCTGATGGTGCACCGCAGGAGCACATTACACCAAAAAGTTGACCCAAATCAAGAAACATCAAACCCAAAAGTAAACCCACAATGAAGGTGACCCTTAAGGAAATTACACCCCACTGGTGACCCATGCGCAAAACAAGGTTGCTGAGAAATCTCAAAAAGATGCACAGAAAGGGCAAGGGTGACCTTCCCATTGCACCTAAGGTGCGTTGGGGGGATTCTTCACAATAGGGACGTTGAACATAGCTGTACTCAAGGCCTCGCCATCCTGGGCTAGGAAACTGAGTTTTTTTAAAATATAATTTACCTGTGGACATCATGGGCATTTAGGAAATCCACAGTCCACACAGTGCTGAGAACACATGGGCAACCATGCTCCTCCCCTCCCTTTCCTTTTAGTTGCCGCACTGTGGGGTGCTTATACATGCAACCTGTAGCTTTAAATTTATATCCAAAAACTCATATCTCAATGGTTGTGTGCTGGTCATATCCTTCTCATGGGACAATGAAGTACATGCAATTGTTAATATTTATGCCCCAACCTGTGCGTGGGCTCACCAGGATTTCCTCTCATCCATTACTTACCTCCCACTCTCACCTGATCCATTTGTGGTGGGCGACCTGAACTGCTGGGCCAACCTGGCCACCAACATCTGGTCTTCAACGCCTAACACCTCGCAGGGGCACATTGAAATGTGTGTTCTAAAAGCTACCTTGAGGCTATTTGATACCATCCTCAAGCATGCACCATTGCTACCTAACATGTCACATCCCCATGTGCACAATGGTCGGCTGAGGTCTATGTCCCACATTGACCTTATAATTGCCCATTGAACTTTTGCCCCCAGATTGCACACTTTACAATGACAAAAAGCTATTTCTCTGAACACAGGCTAGTATCAATATCAATCACTTTATCAAACTCAGCAGCACAGGCTCCAAAGTGATGCAAACTTCATCCAGCTGAGATTACGTCGCCCAGGTTTTCCTCATGGGTTGACACCAATACTGTCAGAAATTCGACTTTGGGCTCTGCTAGTTGGCAGGCTAACCAGTATGAAGACTGAACAGCCCTTGCCGTTTTACCTTAGGCGTTGGGGCTAGCAGCGCCGGCTAACCCCTTGGCATGTCACCCGTGCTATTCAGGGGTCCCCTAGCCTAAACTCCAACCAACAAAAATAAATAATAAACTTACAAACAAAGGTAGAATAGGCAACAGGAGATATTTATTGAAAGGGAAGCGCCAGGTATTTATACTATTTACAAAAGGGCTACTGAACCCACCGCCGACCTATTGGATCTTTCACTGGTTCTTCCAGATAACCACTTCTTTTCTTCTCTACTAATTCTTCTTCTATATTATCTCTTCCCTGGCGTCGACCCTCTTGCTCCATCCTTCCCAATGTCCAGATTAGTTTTTGGCTCACCCTCGGCCCTAAGTCGCCAGTGAGCCATATAAATGATTAATCTATATAAACATTGAATTTGTATTTGACCTTCAGGTTGATAATAATATGCCAGAAACAACTTCAGTTGCTTGCTTGACTCAGAATATCTTGGCATCTCATTGACATCTATTCTCATCTTATCTTGATATAAATGAGGCACCAGAAACAACCTCAGCTGCCTTGAACTCATAATTGTCGGATCCACCAACATCAGATTATCAGTATAGGCAGCAAAAATTTGAAGCAAATACATCAGCTCCCCACCGGAAATCCCACAACTGACCACAAATGGCAGTTGGCATCAACCACAGTTTCTGCTGACTGATATCAATTGGATCATCCTTTTACTATTAGTTGCTGTGATCCTTATAATAATTTGGGGCCACTGATTGGACCCACTCAAACCTAAATACCAAACTCAGCGGAATACTAAATTTGGCTCAACCCAAAATGGGGAGCAACAAACCAGCAATCTTTTCGAATCATACGAAATTCAGTCAATAAACCATTCTGCCAGGATTGGCCATATCATCCCAAATAACGCTAAATCATTGGGGATTCCATCTGGTTATAATTCCAACAGATACTTTATCACCAGAGTTTGCCACACTATTTTGTGTGGACCCACTTGCTACCTGGTCAACCTCCAAAGCGAACACCATCCTTCAGGCATGTCACCTCGCTTTGCATCAATCACAGACTGCCTCTTCAGTAATTAAGCACATGATTGCAGAAGTGGACCACCTGGAGTCTAATGTCCCTGCTGTATGCTACAGCCCAGCTTGGGGTTGTAAGTGGGCAGAAGTGTCTGCTCATCTCAACGCACTGGTAAGACAACTCAAATATCAAATTTGTGTATAATTCAAAGCAAAAAATTACGCTGGGTGACACATGCTCCGCCTATTTTTTCTGAAAATTCTTCACACTGTGACAGAGCTTGGACTGCACACAGGTGAGGCGTCTGGACCACTCCACAACAGAAACTACAGCTGAAATGGCAGTCAAAGTTTATAACTTTTACTCCAAATTATATTAATCTTATCCAGTCAAAGTGGCTGAATTTGAAGAGTTTCTCAATAGTGCACATAACCACACCATTTCCCATTACCCTGAGTTGATGAATTTAATTTCTCAGGATGAACTCTTGTATGCCATTCATGGAGCACCTCACAGGAAATGCTCAGGTCCAGATGGGATTCTCATTTGAGGTCTATAAGATGTATTTTAATTATTTCTCCTCTTTGTTGCTAGCCTCAATGAACCAGTGTTATTAAAAACGCACCTCCTTCCTGGAGGCCAGGAGGCGTACACAATAACGCTGTATAAAAAAGGGGATAAGCTGGAATTGGCCAACTGGCGCCCTATATCATTTACTAGCACAGATACTAAGTTATATACTAAAAATATGGGCAACCGCCTAGGAGAAATTGCCTCTGATGTAATCTCCTCTGAACAATTCAGTTTCATCCCCAAGTGGTCAATATGGGGCAATATTTACACTGTAGCCAACGTCTGCAAATCCACGGCTACTGGGGCACTTGTGTTCTTAGACCAACATAAAGCTTTTATGATAGAGTCAACTAGGATTACCTCAAAGCGTTCCTCCACAAGTTCCACCTCCCCTACAGGTTCATTAATTGGGTGATGTTGCTCATGGGATCTGCCACAATGGCTGTGCGTGGCCCTGGTTTCCTTACTAATGTGATTTACCCTCAAAAGGGCCTCCTCCAAGGGGACTCTTTAAGCCCACTTTTATACAACTTCATACTTATCCCACTGTTATTCAATGTGAATTCCCGCCTTGCTGGTGTCCATGTGCAAGGCCAAACTCCAGTTAAGATGCTAGCATTTGCTGATTATTATGTGTGGTTGGGGTGTCTAACAACCATGATGCACGCGCTCTGGAGGCAACTATTCAATATTACTCCAGGGTCAGTAAATCAAACTTATTGCATCCAAAACCGCATCATTTTACTTGTATGATACCAAGCCTGCTGGTCATCAGCACCCCGTTACCTACCTGCTTCAGCAGCTAGCTCACAGGTTTAGTTTCCTCGCCCACTCCATACCACCCTGTTTGTGCTCCCTTTCATGCCAAGACCCACTGCTGGTCTGGTACGCCATTTGTGTGCGTGGCTGGAGGCTGGAGGATACAGCTCATTGGTAATGGAGCACCACATCCTTGACAATGTTGCAAAGCGCATCGCCTCCCTCAAAGCCCACCAGACTACCCTCCCAGGCCAGATTATGCTTGCCAACTCTATGTTCCTGTCCAAAGTCTGGTTTGTGGCCCATGCTATCGCCTTTTCCCCTCTTTCTTCACCTCAATATAAGCCCTCCTACAAGGGTGGCTTTGGTTAGGCCGCCCACCACCAGTACACTTGGATGTCATGTTTGGCCCTCGCCAAAGTGGTGGTATGGGCTTGCTCATTTAGAGGCCCATGCCGCCAAAATATTTGGCGCCTGGGTTGCTACAATCACCAACCCCGCACCCCTAGCCCAACACTGGTCATGCAAGGCCTGCGCCAATTTTTCCCATGCCCTGGGCCTCCGCAATCCTACCCACCCCCATTCTCTGTTAAACTATCTTGCCTCTCATCCCTCTGCCGTGAGCATGCATGGGATGCCGCCTCACTTCAAACATATTTTCCTCTCCATGTGGGGCTCTGAGTGGAGAATCGGCATCAGTGAACACAACCCCAAGAGGGGTCGCTCTACTCCCTTTTTAAACAAGGAGTCCATGGGCAAGTCATTTAAAACAACCTGATACCCCAGCGTCCCCCCATCATTGCCATGTAGACTAACTTGATAAGCTGGACATCCCGTATTCTTTAAAGACCCAGAAGGATATTTTGCATACACACACCAACTCTTTTACAACCCCAGATTCGCGCCCATGTGTGCAGATGCCTGAGAAAGGTGCACCGCACTGCTGAGTGGTCCAATGCCTCTCAATCTTCATGCATTGTATGCAGTTAATATGGGGTCATTGGTCCATTGCTTGGAAGATTGCGCACCATACAGGCGATCTGGCAGAATGTTATGCGCCTCTTTTTCCAGAAGCGTGAGCAGGCTTTCAGCTTGTCTAATAACATCTTTGCCTTTTCCATGACCTCCCCTAGCCACTCTTCTCTCTACACCTTAATTGTTGCAATAGCACTATGGATGATACACACCATTGTCCTTAATGCACTCTCTGGCACTACCCCAACCCTACGTGAAACAGTGCATCGCTTCCATTCCCACCTTATGGATCACTTTCAAGCCTGGTTGTTTGGCCACTTGCCATCCAATCAACGCCGGCTGGTGGCATCCTGTTTCCCCTCTGGTTCCTCTCATTGGATTCTTTCCTTCATTCATGTTTAGTTTTGGCCCAGGCCTCCCCTGCCAAACCCCTCTTCCTTCCATTGGCAGTTCAACTGACAGCAGGAGGTAGCCACGACTACTTTGGGGTGCCCCTCTATTTTTTGGTGTTTTGTAGTTATAGCTTATCAGAAGTATCCATCCCATGCTTGGCCTTCCCAAGTAAATATAGATATAATGCTAAACAAGCGAGGTTAATTTAATTTAATTGGAATTTGAAAAATCTATTCTAAACTTTAATGATAAACATTTAATATGAGCTATATGGAGCTTAAGATACTTTACTTTTTTGTATTATAGCTTATGATTAAAAGTGAAGCAGTAACTTTAGTTTGCTTAAGGGCTTTTACTTAATTTAATTTTATCAGATATTATATTATCATATTGATAACTATTGGTATTATCATAAGTTGGAATTTTTGATATAAGATTATTTATTTTTAAAATTTAAAGCTTTGCTAAAAGTTTTAGTATTTCAGTAAAAAGTTAGCTCTTCAACCACAAGGGTAGCAATGCTGTTAGTCTGAGCAGTTCAAATGATATTTATTATAACTTTAACCATACAGTCATAAGTGTTTTGAACCTTAAAGCACTGATCATAGTTTTAGTATTATAAGAAATTTTATCTTTCCTGATACAAGGGTAACAGCGATGCTGTTAATCTTAGTGGCACAAATGATAGTTTTTTGTTTTTAGAGTAAAGACAAGGCACAGCCTTAAGGCTGTTCTAGCACAAGCTCATCTTCTACCACCTAAGGCTAGGAGTTTTAATACGCTTTTTTCTTACTTCACAGCTAAGGTTCAGGTGGTAATATTTTTTTGTGGAGAGTTGTTGTTGGGATGTTTCCCAAATTTTTAACTTCATAGGTTAGATAATCTGGTGGTTTGCTAGGGGATAAGCTCAGCTATAGGGTGATTTGAGTACTGAATGATTTTAAAATTGGTTTAATAATAACAGCAGATTTTGGGGTAATTTGCCAGGTTCAGATCTGCTGAGATTGATCTGTGCAGATAACTAAGATCTCGTTGGGTGGAGTTGCTGATAAAATTGATTCATTTGATAGTTAATCAATAAGTAACTATTAGATGTGGTAATTGGGATTGGTTGGGTTTCATCACCAACTGATTGGGATTTATTTAGGAGTTGTGAGGTGAGTGATGCTGCCTGCAATTAGTAAAAAATCAATTGATTTGAGACCTGCTATGATGGGTAAAGAGTCCTGTTAACTAAGAAAGTTGTTAGCCAAATATGGTTAGTTTGCTGTGATTAAGCAGAAACGTTAGGGGCGCGTTTTCTTGATCTTTTTATTTTAGGTTTTTGGGATGTAAGACGGAGGAATCCTTAGCTCAATGGAGAATCCTATTTCAAGAAGAGACCTCAAAAGAAAATCAATATAAACGGATGTCGTTTCTTTACTGATGCACCAACCAAGGAGCTGGGCACCAAATTTCCCTATAAATGCCTTAGTTTTTAATATATAAAACAGATTAGATCTAAGTCAAAATCAAATTTATCAATCTTTAGTTTATATTGTTTTGATACATTAATTTTTGAATCTTTTGTGTGATTAAGATTATGGATTGGATTTCCTTAGAAGAGAAGCAGATCTTTGAAGTAGATCTCCGCCAACTCAGCATGATGGGAACCAAGGCCAAGAACCTCTGAATCTAAGATTAGATTAAAAATCCAGAAGAGGGAAGAGGTCCCTAATTGTCAATATCATCAGCACCCAGTGGAGAATTCCAAGTTTAGAGCTGGACCACCTATCAACCTAGTTTATCTATATTCAGCTATAGATAATAGTTTCCATAATATTATCAATTATATATCCACATTAATATCAATCAACACAAATAGTGCATATAAGAACTGAACCTGTAAAGTTAATCTCTGTGGACTAGTATAAACAGATTCAGATTTTAACAATTGGTGCTCACTACAGGGGGTAGTTGAGTAAGATAAGTCAATTATAATAAAACCATATCCACAATGTCATACAAGGACGATCTAAGAAAACTATGGACAAATTGGCAACTGTAACAAATGGGTTCGCGCCAATATTCCATGAGGAAATTGGGAAGTAAGAGCCACATAGCTGACTCTACTAGGGACCAGCCTGCAGGAGCCAATCCCCAAACCCATCTGAAGAGATTCATCAGTGCCACGCACCCTCAGATCACTGTCCACACGCTGCAGGAGAGTTCCAAGATCCATGCCAACGCCACGCCATACTCACTAGTGGAGCTCATGTCTTTGATCTGATTATCTTATTTAAAATAGAATATTCTTCTCTTATGCAAGCAATTCTTTATTGAATTTTGGGGTTTTTTTTGTAGAAGACTCAACTGGCCATTCAGGCCAGCCTATCCCCAAATAAATAGTACTTTACTAATTCAAATAAGCTTCATCCTCTACTAGGCTCTCCTGAACTGACCAGCACATCTTGGGCGAAGATTCCATATCCCACCAAATCATCATCCACATTGCTCAGAAGTCTGACATCATATTGACTTGGATGCATTTCAGTTTCAGACAGTCAAATTTCCCTTGCTCTGATTCCCTCAAAACCGGGTTCCTTCCTAAGAATCCAATATTCAGATCCAGTACTGACTGATCTGAAGCAATGTACGGATCAGGTGCCACCTGATCTGTTACAGCAACCATCAATAGAACACCTTGAAATTGGCAGATAATAGAAAATTTACTTTTAAGGAAAAAGTTACTAAAAACAAAGAAGGAGTATAGGAATTTTTGAAATTCAGCTATGATCTACTTGGCAAAATAAAGTCCCTAAAGAAGAAAGAAGGATAGCTGATTAGGTAAGTTTTATTCCTGATAATAGAATGTAAATTGTATTGCATGTAATTGCGCTAACACGCCTCAGATATGGAATGTTTAGTAAAACAAGTCAAAGAATTTAGAAACCATAAATGTGAATGCAAACCATATACAGTGAACAAACTGAAGAAGATACTCTGAGAGCCCCAGTTGGGAAGTTTGTGACTCCCTAAATCATGCTGACTGCATTTTTCACCATTTCAGAACTGACTCTCATAATTATTCCTCTCATCAGTTGGGTAACTGAGCCAAAAGTAGCAGTTGTAGAAAATTTGGAAGAAATCAAATCCACGCTAAAACTAACTAATTTTTATTGGAACAACGTACCTGCATTCTTATGCCTTTTTGAAATGACTATGTTTAGATGTGGTGACAGGCAGAGAGCATTGAACGTCATGAACTGCTTGAATACTGACTTACAGAATTTGGTGTTGCCTCATCTCGGGGGGGACAACTGGTCCTACTCTAAGGCCAAAGCTGCAATCATGAAGGAGCTCAGAAGATCCTTTCATATGTCAAAATGCAAACAATAATTTATGGGAATCCAATTCCTAAAGGACGAAACCTTAGTAAATTTTGCTGACTAATTCTCTCAAGGATCACAGATTTTAAGTTGGAGAAAAAGCGCTGAACAATCTAACATGCGGATTGCATTACAAGCAGCTATTTGGACTTGCCACAATTTGCAACAAATGAATCTTCCTCACTGATCATCAAAATATCCGCCTTGAAAATGGTAAATCATTTTGATATGTTAGGTGCCACATTCAGGGCCCCTAAACAAAGCTACATGCCTAGTATAGCCAGCAATTTGAACGCCTATTTTTTTACTGAAACTGCCAAGGTATCGCCTAACCAAGAAGTGCCAGGACATAAACCAGAGTGATACAGATGAGTGGACAAGAGTAATATCTGCTGTCACCAGTGCAAGGGAAATGCACTAAGCTACCAGTGATTCAGCAAGAAGACCAAGGATCAGATTAATGTGGTACAGTCTAAGGAAGCCAAACCTACACAAGAGTTAAGAAAAGGGCTTGCAACCTAGACGTGGAACAACATAGAGCTACGGTTAAACCTGTTCCTCCCAATATTATGAATAAAGAAATTGACATAAAAAAGCTGCTTGTAGACAACAACTCTCTGGACCAGCTTTATCAAGTGGTCAACCTAGATGTCAATGCCATAACAAGAGCCAGAGCGAAGGGGATTGACCCCCAAAATAATTAAGTAGGTTGCTCACCTTTATGCACACCAACTAGTGGACAAGATCTGATCCGCTGAGAATCCAAATTTGGTCTAACCAAATTAGATGAAGCAAGACTGTTGATTCCCTTAAGTGCAATCAAGAAATCTTTTCCTGATTTATCAACGCAGAATATTCACACCCTTGATTTGGTGAATAATGCTGCTATACACTCAGTAAACACTATTTTACAATACTATGAATGTACATACACAGATATAATGGTCAATTGAGTATGGGTGCAAGCAATAATTGACAGTGGGGCACCAATCAATATTTTCATAAACAAGTTAGTGAAGAAAATGTAAGTATCACCCTATTTGGAGAACAAGAAGTAATAAGGGACCGCCAGACCTGATAATACCATCTCCTATGGAGCATATAGCGCATTGCCACTTAGATTTGGATTCTTAGTGATTTTCACTTTAGACATTGTTTTGGCCAACCAAAACTATAATATTCTAATTGGGACTGAATTTTAAGGAATTACAGAGTCAAATGCATCTCAAAGATAGTACACTGACCATATTGAGTCAAACGCTGCCTCTAGTCTATTATTGTAAAGGGGAAACTCTGCTTATTAAGAGGAACAACTATATAAATTTGATCTATAGCTGATGACATTATCCTGATCCAATACCAATTGGTATGACAAGAGTGGAGAGTAATGCTGGCAGAATACCTGGAAATTTGGGGAATTCTGATACAAACGAAGACATCAAACACCATACCATTGGGATCTCAGATCATACTCAATACATGATTGGCTTTGGAGATACCTGAGCACCTGTATGGAGAGGTCATTAGTCTATAAAAAATCCAGAGTAGAGCCATGGGTGGCGTTTAGAATAGTTATGCTGGGCCATGAAGTAATCCGAGTTTACCTGGAAAATCTGAGCAGAAAATCACTAAAGATTGAGAAAAATCGAATTGTTGCATTTATCCATCTTATCCTGATACCGGAATTGAGAAGATTTCATGATTTTAGAACCCTTACCAAGATGGGATTGCTGATAGGGGTTGCTGAGAATATCAATTTACTGGTTGACAGAGATAAACTCGCTGATCTGATGGAAAGATAGCAAGAAGAGTGTCATGGTTCCATGTCTTAATTGAGGGCACAGATTGCAAGGATAAAGCTGCATGTCAGGAGGCCAATAAGGTCAAGTTGGCATGCCTCCCTGACCTTAAACATACCCTGGAACAACGCTGGGCACAGGCAAAATATGCTCAGATTGGTCCTGGGAATGTGCGTGATGCTCGTCCTGGCATTACAGCTAGGGCATTAAATTCACCAGCTACATTATCAATACTGACGTTTCATTACGGTTGCATTAGAGACAGGGCCTAAATCTGTTCCATTTTTAATATCATCAAATTGGGACGAGTTCAGTAGAATACATAACTCAAGTTTGGTCAATTTTGAGTTATATTACCCTGGCCTATGGTAGTGTGCATTTATTAGTTCAATTTGGCTTACCACAACTTCTGCCAATTGACTACTTGCCCCCATTACTTAAGTATGTTTCCATGAGACCAACTTTCCTCGTTGGTCAACTTCTTATTAATAAAATTTACGTTAGTTTACATTTTTTGAATATGGTTCCTTGAGTGAACCTGTGCATGTACCTCCTTGAAGAGGTCTCTAATAGATTTGGTCAGTTTATTTTAACTAAATTATCTACTGTATCTGGTGCACCGCTGGGCAGCTCTGGTCCCCTCCATATCAAAGCACCCAAGCACTCCTGCAAAGATCTCGACTTGGATATGGAATCCCTTTGGATTCAACCAAATTTTTATTTATTTATCTTCTACTGTATAACACATTCTACACCCTTTTCCTGCGTCAGGATTTCACCAGATTCCTCCATTTCTGAAACTTTGCCCCAAATATTCCACCAATAATATTGGAGGGGAAACTCAATGAATCTAATATAGTAAGTCTAACGAGAACAATCATGCTTATCCTGATCAAGTGATAGCAGAAAATTGGATTGCTCATCAATTTAGTAGATCTGATAAACCCCAAATTACTTTAAAGCCTATAAATATTCAATCCTTTTGTTAATAAAAATAGGTCTATTTACAACCATATATTCTATCACTCATATCATTTTGGAGATTCCATAAAGTAACTTTGAGAAATTACCTGCTATTTTTGAAGTGTAAGTTAAAACTTCAAAGTGGTGCTCACTACAGAGGCCACTCTGAGTTATGCACAAGTGAAAACGTCAATCACTACTATTGATTCTCCCTTTTCACCTGAAGAATCTCATGACAATGAGCAAGGCATTATTTTACAATGGGTCCATTCCACTAAAAATAAAATCCCAAGGGTACCGTCTACGTTGAAATTATGTGCCAAATTAGAATTATATGGTCCCAATTTAAGCTTTATTAAAAATTTTCAATACAGCCCAAGGTTTTAAGAAACATCATTAATAAGATGCTTGAGGGGGTTATAATTTCTGGAAATTCGTTCTACTCAATCTTAGACTAATGTTGTACCCTCTACAATGAGGGATTTATAACAAACTTCTCACCTGCCAGGGATTGGTACTGAGCAATATTTACACCACTTTGTACATCCTACCATCTACCACTTATTTTAAGTTGTAGAAAAGCATCATCAAGGAATGCTTAATTTATTAAAAGTGTTCCAAACTTAATTAATTATGTTTCTGAGTTCTTCAAGTCTGCCTCTAAGTTTAGTAAAGATAATTGCGATGCCATTATTAGTAACCAAAATCTTTTTAATGAAGTGCAACAACAACTTGTTCAGCTTGATCACAGAATATATAATTTTGTTGACTCACAGTTAATGAATGAGTCTATGAAATTCAGGTTGAATGGAGAGACACTTTTTCATGACTCTCTAGTCAAAAACATTTTATGGAAGAGGTATTAAAAATTGCATCTTCCAATTGAAGCCATTGTACTCTGAAATTCAATTTCAAGTTAGCAAAGTTGAAAAGCCTCAGGAACTATGGGACCTCAGGGGGAACAAGGTCCTTTTGGTGCTGAAGGCCTTGTGGGCCACATGGGGGTGAAGGGCCATGGGGACCTCCTGGTGCTGATGGACCTCGTGGACCCCCTGGTGCTGATGGTATTCAGGATCCCTTCATCAAGTTGACTCTCTTTTTGAGCATGATTGACCATAGCATGAGCAATTTTATAAAGTTGCCAAGGAGTCTAATTTAACTCCCAATGGGTTACCTATTTATTCTTTGTTGATGATTCAATCGTTATCTGAAAATTTGAATAATCTGGGTAAATGGGCTAAGGATACTGATATCCTGGTACAGGCATGTGAAACTAAAAGAGTTATGATAAAAACGAAGATTGAAGCTTTGGAATTTTTATACCATGCACACCATGGGCAAATTTTTGAGTTATCCTGAATATTGGACGAAAAAGTGGGGCATTCTGATATAAATTGTCAGATTAACGAAATTCATACTGGCAGCTGGTTCCTATCCTCAATATTCTTCCCAAGCTTCTGACTCTAACTCTTACGTCTCCACTAAATCAGAACAACCTGGAGTGCATGTTTTGACAGCCAAAGCTCCTATGAGTTTTAAACCTGTATTAAAGGATAAATACTCTCCTGGGGAAGGTAGTATCATCTCCTTCCTCTATTTATATGAGAAGGCTTTGAGTGAGGCTATGGACCAGCAGAAAATAAATTATTTACCAAATTGTCTTACTCAATTATCCCAAGATATCATGGTACCTCATTTAATGACTTGTTCTACTTGGTCCCAGGTTAAGAAAGCAATTATAATTTTTTTTGAGGGAACAAACTTTATTCTCTCAGAAACAGGTTTTTATGGGCATAAAGCCCCATTGAAATAACACTACCAAAGACTTCGCTCATTGGTTTTATTGGGAGGCTCAGACCTTAGTAGCATGGATAGTTAAATTTGGACGATGCTATTCCTGCTGTTATGTCTGCTTTTATTTCTAGGACTCAAATGCAAGTCTATCTATATTAGTGTAAAAAAGAACTTCAGAAGTATCTTATATACAAAGGAGGCCTTTTTGGATTTGTTTTTTTTAGCACTAGGTGGTCCCAACCTAAAGGGGGATACACCAATCTTTATTTAATCATGCCTGAGCTCCTAAGAGCTTGAGGCGAAGGCAGGGGTAAGCGGAGGTGTCAAGAAAGGGTGGGGGAAAACTTTTCCAGAGCCAGGCGTCCACTTGAACTGACCTATTGGCCCATGGTGACATGATAAATACTCTCAGAGACATCTTGAAGTGAACCTGAAAGTGAGTGATCATATGGGGCAGCGTCCACAGAGTGGAGTCAAAAGTGGCGCAAAGATATGAATTATGAATAGTCCATATCACTGCACCAAACGCCAGGACCCTTAATGATTGGGAGAATTTGGGGAGTGAGAGTTTGAACATGAAGTCCTAAAATGGGTGCGCTACCCAGAGTTCTTCTTTCAGGAGTTCGCGGACCTTGCTCCAGAAAGGGGCTATGAGGGGGCAAGTAAAGAAGCGGTGGAGGTGGGTGTCTGTCAGCTCTGCACATTGTGGCCACCCTTGTGCTGGAAGGTGAGATCAGTTCGATCCACTGTCCTGTATGAGCAGTGTAGAGCACGTCACAGTGTATGTGACACTTTTGCTGAAGGAACAGGATGGGTAACTTCCTTCTGGAGATCCTTGTGATCACATTCCACAGCGGGGGGTAAAAGTTCCAGGAGACGAGGCCATATAGGGGTCCATCCAAAGGGTGGAGATGGGAGATAACAATCATCCCATTGTGGACCAGGGCGTGATGCCAGGGGCTGATCCCAGGGCCACTCCTTTTATAAGGGAAGGCGTGGTACACCCGTACTCCTTCCCTCTTAAGTGCAAGGAGAGCCTGATTCCAGTAAAAACTTGATGAAGGTTTGAGGCGGTGGCCTGGATGGTTTGTTAGCCACTCTCCCACAGCTGTAGGTGAGGTTCAAGGAAGCCCTAGAGAGGCTGCTAAACCCTGGCGTAAGGCTGGAGCCCATTGCGGCATTGGAGCCATATCCCAGCAAATGATGGGCTTAAGGAACCCCGTCAGGATTGAAGTGGCATGAGACCTAGTGTCCAAAAGACTTAGGCCCCCTCACTGCGGGGTCAGGATATTGTGGTCAGAGCTGTGGGTGGGTGGTTGGATCCCCATATCCAACAGCGAAGTATCACATTCAACCTCGTGTAGAAACTGTCCATAAAAGGGCAGACATGAGCGAGAAACCATAGCTTTGATAGAAGAAAAACTTTCGCCATCAGGGCGCGTCCCTGGGGGGTGATACTCTGGCAGCTCTAGCTAGCTACACGATAGTTTATTACAGTAAGCAAGCGGTCCTCCTTATCCTTGATTGCAACCCCTTGTGGTGTGGTGAGGACACCCTGATGCCAAAAGGTGTCCCGGGTAGGTTTCAAACCAAAATGTGGAGGAAAAGATGGGGTACCAACTTACACTATAATGGTTTTAGAAGTATTAACTTTTGCATTGGACGGCTTGGAGTAGCAAATCAGGGCCTCCATGGCCAGGTCTAGTCCTTCTTACATCCAACTGCCACTGCTGTGTCATCAGCAAAGGCTATGTTGCGGGTGGGGGTTTCCCAGGAACCTGAATACCCACCTATCGTTCCTGGAGTAGGGCCAGAAGAGGATCCAAAGCTATGTTGAACAAGATTGGGCTCAGTGGATCCCTTTGCCGGAGACCCTGTTCAACCATAACTGCTGCTGTAAAGCCTGTTGAGGACAGTACTTTAATGTGAAGCTGGGCGTAAAGAGCTGATAGCAATGTCCTAGCTTGTGGTGGGATGTGGAGGCGGGTTAGGAGGCGTCCAGATACTTCCAATTTACTCGATCATATGCTTTTTCCATATCCAGAAGCGCCACAAAACCATGTTTTTGAGATGAGTTAGCTGACAAGGTTGCCAAAAGCTCATTAAAATTGTTCCAAAGCGACCTACCTGGGATAAAGCCATGTTGAGCTGGGTTAAGGCGTGGTGCTGCCCACTTAGTAATGCGGTTTGCTAGAAGCTTAGTAAATAGTTTGTGGTCCATGTTCAATAGTGATATTGGTCGCCAGTTTGCAAGGTCCTCTCAGCTTTTTTTTATGGATAAGGGTCATAATTGATTCTCTTGAGTCAGGAAGTACTCCCCCTTCTGCCAAGAGGGTCAAGAAGAGGGGCTGGAGGGACTTTGTAACTGTGACGGGATCCACTAGATACACCTCAAACGGGATACCATCTGGGCCTGAGGCCTTCAGACGTGAACTGTGGAGTAAATGTCCATTATTTCTTGCTGTGTAATTGATGCAAGAAGTTCTTCATCCACCGAGAAATTAACCATTGGTTCCAAAGCCACTTCAATGAATTCACGAACATCTGCTGGGCTTACCCAGGAATCCTTGAAGAGGGCTGAATAGTAACGGTGGATCTCGTTGGTGATCTCCTCCTTATTTGTGGTGACAGTGGTCCCCATCCTCAGGGTTGCAATCTCCTGATCCTTCAAGCGGGCTTTCTGCTTCTGGTAAAAGAAACGAGTGGGCCGTTCCCACTGGGTGTAGTAACATGACGAGGTGAAGTTTGCTGCACGTTCTTCTTGCTCAGTAAGTTCCTGCTGGTATGTCTCGTGGGCCAATTCCCAAGCCTCCAACCATTGAGAGGAAGGCACTGGGCAGCAAAACCTTTCAAGGTGTCTTATTTTAGCTTCATCACGTGTGACTTTAGCATGGGAAGCTGTCATTCGAGCTTTAGCACAATTGTAGGCTACCTTTAGGATCCTTGCTTTTGTATCAGCCCATTTTTCTTGTAAAATTTGCAAATGAGGTGAGGCCAGGTGCTCTGGCTCACAAATGGCTGCATTAATCTTCTCTCTTGCAAACTGGTTGTTCAAGAGCCCTGTAGCAATCCTTGGCCAAAATCTTCTTGATGGTCTGAGGATTGTTGTCAGGATAACTGTGAGGGATCTGTGATCACATATAGTGTTATCTCAGGTTATGGGAGAGGAAACTCGACCAACCAGCAATGGGCCCACTAGGGCCATATCAATCCGTGAAGCTAATGCGAATCTCCAACTTGCACCTTGGATCTGAGACATACAGCCAAGTCCAGATGCTGAGGGGGAGGGCATCCATGAAACCACTTGACCTGAGGAAATTTTGAAGCTGAGCTGTACCTCATTTGTCTTGTGTGGCAGGAGGAAAGGTGTCATGCACCCGACTTAATATTGTGTTAAAATCCCCCATCAGCACTGTATTGCCTGGGAGTTGTAGTAGAGCAAGTTCTTCCAAAAGATGGTCCTGCTCTTGACCTGAATTTGGCAGGTATATGCTTGCAACAAAGAAGGAGAACTCAGGGGTTGATAATTTAGCCAATATAAGGCGATCATCAAGGTGTTTAAAAACTGGTGTGTTTTCACCCGGGGGTTGAGGATAATAAGGGCCACATAGTGTGTCCAACAGGAATTACCTCCAAATTGGTCATTCCATGCTACAAAATCAGAAGGGGGGACATGGGGCTCCTGGACGGCTGCAATATCTACGCAAGTCAACCTGAAGTTGCGGAGGAGGTGGGCTCTCCACTTGTAATCCTGCAGCCCATTAGAGTTAATGGACTGCAGGGTCAGGGTGCCCCTTCGGGGCCTCATAGCTGTCCCCCTCCGTATCCTGAGGGGTTACTGGAGCTTCCACCTTCATCCATAAGGCTGCTCATTTTTAGTCCGTGAGCTTGACTCTTTGCAGCAATCCATGCTGATTGATGAGGAAGAGGATTATCCTGAGTTGTTGGGGCTGAGGAGCTTGTAAGCCAGCCCAAGATACTTCCCCACTGCTTTGCACAGGAGTATCTTGAGGGTGCTCCATAGACTCCTCCATTTGTGCATCATCTGATGTATCAGAGTCCAGAGTCACCTCCTTCAGTACTGAGAATGGCGTCTGAGTTGCAATACCTGTAGATGGTGGGGGCAGCAATGACTTGATGCCTCCACCCTGACTTGGGGTACTCCATACCTGTTCCACCCTTGGGGTATTCTGTATTACTGAATTCTTTTTTAGATGCCACCCCTGGGCTGGCTTCCTCTGTATTAGCTTGATGAGAAGCAGATTTGCGCTTATTTTGGGCTGGTGGAGGGTCTGGCAATTTAGAAGGGGTTCCCATAGGGAGAGGGTTTTTCGCACTAAGTGAATAAAGTTGTGCTACTGGCTGTGCCTTCTCAACTGCTATACGAAGGGAAGAGGGGGTGAGATCCTGTATGGGCACCCAGTGGGTTGGTTGTGGGATTGTCGCTGCTGCTGTATGGGAGCATTTATTACCTGTCACAGGGACTTGGCTACTAGATTAGAGAGCTTGTTTATGAGCAGTACAACTATTATATAGGTGGCCCAAAGCATTACACTGTGAGCAACATGGTCGTGCCTGGTTTGGATCAACAAAGAAGATTTCAGAACAGGATCCAATGACTGCAACATGTGGGATAACCTTCATGTTGCGGGCCACCATTGGGTTGGGGATAAATGATGCCCTAGCAATATGAGCCCTCTGGGTTGGGGCATAATAGGCTGGTGCACAAAGGTCTACTGATAGAACTGACCCAGATTCCATCAATCCTCGATGAAGCGTAAGCTTAAGGGTTTCTGGGTCCACTGTAGTTGGAAGATTTGAGAAAGTTACCCAGGAAATTTTCTCAAAGTTAGATCTAGTTCTTAGCACATAAAGAGAGCCATGCGGAATATTAATTGTAACTGAGGCTGCCCGATCTGCATCTGCTGCAGTTGTAAACCCTATATCAATATTTTGGCTTTCCACCACTTCATGAATAGAGGTGTTAACTGGAAAAGCTCTTACTATGGCTTCAAAATAACTAAAATAATCCTGTGCATAAAACTCAACATGATTATGCCCATAATAGACTCTAACTGAATGAGCAAGAGTGGACCTAGGGAGTGCACATTGTGAGCGAGTTTCTGCCCATCTTTTCCTCACTTCAGCCACAAAAGCAGCTTTATGAGGGTCAATGGTGGGTGGTGAAGGTACTAGTTTTTTCTGCCATGCGCCTGAGGCATCCTTCACTCGCTTATTTTTGTTCACATTTAAATTTAAATTTAAATGTGATTTAGTGGATTCCCCATGGGGTAATACCAGACGGAGGCGCTGGCATTCCTCTGGATTTATGCGCTGGCCCCTGCTGGGCCTTCCCAGTAGGTACTTGATTTTTTGCAGGTTGGGTAGGCTTACCTGGTTTGGGTTTATTCCTGCCAATTGATTGGGTAATTCTAGTTCATTATCAAACCAATCTATTACTCCCGCCTTCATCCAACCATCAGCAGATACTGGTAGGGATTTTTCAGCTGGTTGATTGGCTATTAGGCTAGTCCCATTTGAATTTTGATGTCGATTTTGATGAACATTATGGCTAACTGATTCACCACTCAGTGTTGATTCAGTTGATGCGCGTTGGTTACCTTCCAAACCATTAAAATGATGACCAACTGATTCACCAAATACTGTAAATTCAGTTTGGCCACTTTAAGTAATGTTGGAAGTGAAAAAATGACGACCAACTGATGCAACACTTTCTGACGATTCAGTTTGGGCGCCCAGGCTGATTTCCGAAGTGGAGGCAGTTGGCAAAGCCATATAAACCCCATGTGAGGTATTGGGAGCTGCAATACTCCCTACTACCGTTGGTAAAACCTTAGATGTGCCTCCAGGGTGGGGCGCACTAATTGGGTGATCCTCAGTCAACACAGAGTTGAATGGGGTAGGTTGTATAGTGGTGGTATCATTTGTGATCCCACCATGGTTTAATAAAAGTTGGTCTGCTTCTGCTTTTGCAGCTGCAGTTTGGGAGCGTGTTGTACAGGTCAACGCACAAGTTGACAATCAAGGGTTCTGTGATTTATATTGAGTTTGAGTGAATTCCAAAGCATCGGAGGTGCATTCTTTGGACTTTACCACCATTATTCGTTAGATTCTTAAGCTAAATTCTGGGTGATTATAATATTCGAATTTTGAATTTAGTGGTGAAAGAAAGGTAGGCCTTTTTGGATTTGCCTTCTTAATTTACTATAAAACCCTGTATCTATGACTCTCCAAGACCCAGTCGCCCTAAAGTATATGCAGTGCCTGAAAACGCTAGAGCTTTTCAGTGTAATTATTTCAATGATACTTTTATACAGAAAAACATTGTCATAAAAAGGGGGCTGACGAAAAGTAGAAAAGAATACAAACCAAGTAAGACTCACCGTCTTGATAATAATATGAGTATACAGCAGGAACATCAAAACCCTGTAGAGTATAATAAAGATGAACATTCTTCCTATTCCTTGCCCTCCTTGTTAGCTTTACCCTATAAGTTTGGAAGTATGATCACCCATATCAATTATTAAGTAAACCAAATAAATAATATTGCTTTTATTGACACTTATCTCGTGTGAATGTAGTCTCATTGAAATTGATCAAGCAAATTAGATTAATGCCCAATATTTCATATCATGAAGAATATGGCACTGCAGCACCACAGAGTACTCAATCAATTGGAGCTTTTTCATCTCTCCCGTTAAAAAATTGAGAAGTTAACATTTAAAGTACCTGCAATCGTCCTTGATAACTAGAGTTATGTCCTCTTGGGGACCCAATTTTTGAGGGAAATTGATGGAGTTATTAATTACCCTGACTCTTCTCTATTCTTTTTGAGGAATAGGGTTTCATACTTTTATCTGAACATTCTCATACTAGACATTAGGTATGTCTGTTAGAGGGATCAAAGAGGTCATATTTCATTCAGTAGCATGTTGAAGGTCCTCGAATAAAATACCCCTATGAAGGCTGACATAGAAGAAGGGATGTCTATATTACCCCTGATTTCGTTATTATTCCACCAAAATCTCAGGTTATTGTCAATACATTTTTACATTTTTCTATTCCTAAGGGCCATTTATTAAAAGTCTAAGGCATTTCAAAACCTTCTGCTAAAGAGATCTTGCTTTTCCTGAGGTATTGGATTATGTAAACTATGGATCATTACCTGTTTTATTGGCAAACCTTACCAATGACCCAAAAATGGTATGTTAAAAAATTTAATAGCCTATGTCAAATTGTTGCCCTATCTCGAATTTATGAAGTTATAACTTTTGGAAGTCTACAAGACTTTGGTCTGGAAACCAATCAGGAGATTCTTACTGTGGGACCTGCAATAGGGAAACACCTTAGTAAAGAACAGGAAAAACAAGTACTTCAATTATTGGAAGAATACTCCGATATATTTGCCAAGCATACTTACAGTTTTGGTAAAATGAAGGGAACAATTTATACCGTTGAAACTGGAGTTCTCTATCCTATTTGTGCAAAACCCTATCGTAAGTCAAAAGTGGAGAAAGTACAGGTCACCAGAGAATTACATCTACTATTGGAGGTTGGTCATTAAAACCCTCCAATAATCCTTAGGATTCACCGCCGTTATTGGTGAAAAGAAGGATGGCTCACATCAGGTGGTTATGGATTATTGTAGATTAAATGCAATTACTTGTTAAGATAGCTACCCTTTACCAAGGATTGATGATTCCCTCCAGTTGTTAGCTGACTCAACCTATTTTTTGGCAATGGACTCAGCCTGTGGGTACTGACAAATTGACTAATCACCAGAAGACCGAGCTAAATATGCCCTAATATCTAGTGAGGGCTTATTTGAACCAACCCATATGCCACAAGGGTTGAGCAACGCCACAGCAACATTCCAAAGGATCATGGATGGTATATTACGGTATTTAGATCCTACCTGTGGTTTGGTATATTTGGATGAAATTACCGAGTTTTCAAAACCAATTACTGGGCATCTGAATCATATAAAAGAAGTTTTTAGATGAATTGGGAATTTTTCACTAAAACTCAAATCCTCCAAATGTTTCTTTTTTCAGAATATAATAAAGTTCTTAGGTCACCAGGTTTTGGCTAAAGGAATTCAACAACTTCAAGATAAAATCCAAGATATTTTTAAGAATGACCCCTCCTAACTTCTTTCAGGACATCCAAGTATTCCTTGGTATG
Organism: Massospora cicadina; assembly: GCA_022478985.1. Lineage (NCBI taxonomy): Eukaryota > Fungi > Entomophthoromycota > Entomophthoromycetes > Entomophthorales > Entomophthoraceae > Massospora > Massospora cicadina. Next base: position 306,002 of record JAKSZP010017084.1, read on the forward strand.
GTCAGGTATTATTGTCAATTTATATCCAAGTTTGCTGATATGGCAGAGCCCTTATTCCATTTATAACCAAAATTTGCGCCATTTGAGTGGATCTCAGCTCAGGAACAGAGATTATAATTCTCTACAAACTGCCCTAACTAAGGCACTTGTTTTGATCCACTATCAATTTGATAAGCCTTTTAAAATGCATACTGATGCAAGTAATGTAGCTATTGGGGCTATTTTATCCAAGTATGATGAAGAGCAGTTCGTTTACCATGTAGCGTTTTATAGTAAAACATTAACCAAAGCTAGGCGAAAGTACAGCGTAACTGAGTGGGAATGTTTAGCTGTAATTTTAGTCATTAAGCACTTCTTACCCTTCCTATAAGGCAACCATTTTACTGTTGTTACTGACCATTCTTCTTTATGATGGTTGCAAAATATGAAAGATCCTGATGGGAGACTAGCCCGTTAGCTCTAAGGCTGCAAAATTAAGATTTTTCAATTGCACATTGCTTGGGTAACCAACTTCAAAATTCTGATGGCCTATCCCAATTTCCTATACTGACCTTGGATTCTGGGAAAGAGGAACGATTATATAATTTAATTGGATGGCCTGAGTTGTGGGTTTGAGAATCTGAAGATTGTGCTTTTTAAAAACCATTACTAATGATACCATGATTAGGGGAAAAGCTTTGTATAAGAAGGTCAAATCCAAGTGGTTACCCTTTTTGCACCCTAATTCAAGATACCACGCTATCATGGAAGGACACAAACAAGTAGGTCATAGTGGTTTAAGGAAAACCCAAGGGTGGTTAAAAACCCATTACTATTGGAATAATATGACTGAAACCATTAGAGAGACACTTAATTCGTGTCTCATCTGTAAAAGTCATGGTGCAACCAACCCTACTTATCAGCATCAAGTGATTCCACCAACTAAGGCGTTTAAAGTGGTAACTATCGATGTTGTAGGACATTTTCCTTAGGGGTTGTATGGACACCAGTACATTATCATGGCTGTTGACCATTTAACTAAATGGGTCGAGGCCATATCCATTGCTACTCCCTCCGCTAAGGCCACTGCCTTATTTCTCTATCTCCAAATCATTCTCTACATGGGTGTCCCAAGGCACTTATGGCAGATAAAGGAATAAACTTTACTTCTCAACTTTTACAAGAGTTGCCAAAGTTATTCAATATAGCCCAACGGTTTAATGTTTCTTACCATCCATCTACTAATGGGGCCATTGAGCGAGTCAATGGAACTTTATTTTCTATTTTAAGGAAGATGGCTTTAACGGGCCCAATTTGGTGGAACTTCTATTTACCTAGTGTTTTGTTCGCTTATTGAATAAGTTATCCTCAAATTATCAAGATGTCACCTTTCAAATGTATTTATGGGCTAAATTCCTCAGTTTCTTTAAGTGTTCAAGCAATACTTGAGGAAAGTATACCAAAAAACTCTGATTTAGTTATGAGAAATCTAGCTGATGAAATTATTCTCCTTGAAACTCAAGCCATAGAATCAATTGAAGTAACCACCAAAAAAGCCTCAAAAAAGTAATTAATATAAACCTGTTTTGCCTGAATATCAAACTGAAGATTATGTTATGTATTACCATTCCCAACCTGGTGGACAAACTGAGAAGTTGTAAACTAACTGGTCTGGTCCTTTTTGAGTTATATTCCAAACGAGGTTAAGAGTTTAAGTTCATGTAGATATGGGTATAGTTGTAAATTGTATCCACCCTAGATTTTTGAAAATCATCCTCCTCCACAATTGAATCTTGAAGGGGGAAGTGTCAGGAATTCGCCAGATTCTTCTGTTTCTAAAACTTTACCCAAATATTCCAACAATAATAATGGAGGGGGAGCTCAATGAATCTAATTTTGTCTGTTATAACAAAACGATCATGCTTATCCTGATCAAGTGATAGTAGAAAATCTAATTGCTCAGCGATTGAAAATATCTGATAACCCCAAATTACATCAAAGCTTATAAATTTCAATCCTTTCATTAATAAGTTTAAAATTTAAAAACTTTAATTTTAAATTTAGAACTTTAAGTTTAATCTGGGAAGGCCAAGCATGGGATGGAAACTTCTGATAAACTCCAACTACAAAACAATATAAAAATTGAGGGGCACCCCAAAGGAGCCAAGGCTACTTCCTGTTGCCAGCAGAACTGCAATGGAAGGAAGAGGGGTTTGACAGGGGAGGCCTGAGTCAAAACTGAACATGAGAGAAGGAAAGAATCCAATGAGAGAACTAGATGGAGAAACAGGATGCCACCAGCCGGCGTTGATTGGATGGCAAGTGGCCAAATAACCAGGCTTGAAAGTGATCCATAAGGTGGGAATGGAAGCGATGCACTGTTTCACGTAGGGTTGGGTAGCGCCAGAGAGTGCATTAAGGACAATGGTGTGTATCATCCATAGTGCTATTGCAAAAATTAGGGCGTGTAATGATAGGTGGATAGGGGAGGACATGGAAAAGGCAAAGATGTTTTTAGACAGGCTGAAAGCATGCTTACTCTCCCGGAAAAAGAGGCTCATAATGTCCTGCAAAATTGCCCGTGATGGTGGGCAATCTCTTAAGAAATGGACCAAGAATCATTATTGACTGCATACAACGCATGAAGTTTGAGAGGCATTTGACTGCTCAGCCATATGGTACACTTTTCTCAGGCATCTCCAAACATGGGCGTAAAATTGGGGTTGTAAAAGAGAATGGTGTGTGTAAAGCCAAATGTTCTTCTGGGTTTCAAGATAGTACATGATGTTGAGCTTGTCAAGGTATTCCACTTGGGCAATGAGGTGGGGACGTTGGGGTACAAGGTTGTTTAAAACGACTTGCCCACGAACTTCTTGTTTGAAAAGGGGAGTAGGGTGACCCCTATGGGCGGTGTATCCACTGATGCTGATTCTCCACTCAGCACTCCTTATGGAGAGGAGAATTCGTTTGAAGTGGCATGTCATCCCATATCGGCCTGCAGCAGAGGGATGTGAGGCAAGATAGTTTAGCAGAGAATGAGGGTGAGTGGGATTGCTGAGGCTTAAGGCTCAGGAAAAATTAGAGCGGGCCATACGTGACCAGTGTTGGTCTGGGAGTGTGGGGTTGGTGGCTGCAGTAATCCAGGTGCCAAGTATTTTGGTGGCATGTGCCTCAAAGTTGAGCAGGCCCATACCACCACTATGGCGAGGGCCAAACATGACATCCAAGTGTACTGTTGGTGGAAGACCTAACCAAAGCCACCCTTGTAGGAGGGCTTATATTGAGGTGAAGAAAGAGGGGGAAAAGGCGATAGCATGGGCCACAAACCAGACTTTGGACAGGAACATAGAGTTGGCAAGCACATATCGGCCTGGAAGGGTAGTCTGGTGGGCTTTGAGGGAGGCGATGCGCTTTATAACATTGTCAAGGATGTGGTGCTCTATTACCAATGATCTGTATCCTCCCGCCTCCATCCACGCACCCAAATGGCGTATTAGACCAGCAGTGGGTCTTGGCATGAAAGGGAGCACAAGCAGGGTGGTATGGAGTGGGCGGGGCAACTGAACCTATGAGCTAGCTGCTGAAGTAGGTAGGTAACGGGGTGCTGGCGACCAGCAGTCTTGGTACTGACCAAGGAGAATGATATTGGTTTTGGAGGCGTTAAGTGCAGCGTTACTGACCCTGGAGTAATCCTGGATAGTAGCCTCAAGCACGTAAGCACCTTGGTTGTTAGACACCCCAACCACACAATAATCAGCAAATACTAGCATCTTAGCTGGTGTTTGACCTTGCACATAAGCACCAGTAATGCGTGCATTCACATTGCATAGAAGTGGGTTGAGGCTGAAGTTGTACAAGAGTGAGCTTAAAAGGTTCCCTTGGTGGAGGCCCCTTTGAGGCTGAACCACATCAGTGAGGAATTTAGGGCAACGCACAGCCATAGCGGTGGATTCTGTAAGTAACATCACCTAATTAATAAACCGGTGGAGGAGGTGGAACTTGTGGAGGCAGTCTTTGAGGTAATCCAGTTAACCCTATCATAAGCTTTCTGCTGGTCTAAGAAAACAAGCGCCCCAGTAGCCGTGGATTTGCAGACGTTGGCTACAGTGTGTATGTTGTCCCATATAGACAGCTTGGTAATGAAATTAAATTGCTCAGAGGATATGATATTAGAGGCAACTTCCCCTAGGCGGTTGTCCATAAATTTAGTAAATAATTAGTATCTGTGTTAGTAAGAGAAATGGGGCGCCACTTGGCCGAGTCCAGCTTATCCCCTTTCTTATACAGCGTTATAGTGTATGCCTCCTGGCTCAAAGGAAGAAGGCGCGTTTCTAACAAACACTGATTAATTGAGGCTAGCAACAAAGAGAAGAAATAATTAAGATATCTATTATAGAACTCATAAGGAATCCCATCTGGACCTGGGCATCTCCTGTGTGGTGCGCCACAAACGGCATACCAGAGTTTGTCCTAAGCAATTCAATTCTTAAACTTCAGGTAATGGGAAATGGTGCAGATATGTGTACTATCAAGAATTTTTTTCCAACTTCAGCCAGTTTGACTTGATCAGATCAATACAATTCAAAGTATTAGTTTCGAACTTCAATTGCCAATTCAGCTGGAGTTTCTGCAATGGAGTGGTCCATCCACCTCACCTGTGTGCAAGCCATACTCTTTCGCAGTGCAAAGATTTTTTTGGAAAAAATAAGTGGAACACGTGTCACCCACTGTTATATTTTTTGGTTTGTACTATACACAATTATGATGTTTGTGTTGCCTTACCAGTGCATTGAGGTGAGTGGACACTTCTTCCCACTTGCGGACCCAAGCCAGGCTGTAGCCTGCAGCAGGGACATTAGACTCCAGGTGGTCCACTTCTGCAAGCATGCACTTAATGACTTCTGAGGAAGCCCAATAGTGATGCAATGAGAGGTGATATGTATGGAAAATGGTGTTTTCTTTGAAGGTTGACCAGGTAGCAAGTGGGTCCACACAGAATAGTGTGGTAAACTCCGGTGCTAAAGTATTGGTTTTCACCCATGAGGAAAACCTGGGCTACGTGACCTTGGCTGGACGAAGTTTAAACCACTTTGGCGTCTGTGCCACTGGGATTGAAAGAGAGAAGGAAATTGACATCAAACTGTGGTTGGAAAAAAATTTTGTTATTGTAAAGTGTGCAATCTGAGTTTGAAATTTCAAGGAGGCAAGAATAAGGTCAATGTGGGACAAAGACCTCAGCTGACCGTTGTGCACATAGGGATGGGACATGTTGGGGAGTAGCAGTTCATGTTTGAGGATGGTATCAAAAAGCCCCAAAGTGGTTTTTAGAACACATAGTTTGACGTGCCCCTGTGGGTGGGTAGGCGGTGAAGGCCAGTGGTTGGTGGCTGGGTTGGCCCAGCAGTTCATGTTGCCCACCACAAATGGATAAGGCAGAAGTGGGAGTGAAGTTACAGCTGAGAGGAATTCACAGTGAGCCTGACACAGATTGGGCGTAAATACATACAATAGCATGCACTTTGTTGTCCCACAAAAAGGAAACTACAGGAACATGGGCATTGAGGTATGGATTTTTAAAAAATAAACTTAAAACTATGGGTTGTGCATATAAGCACCTCAAAGTGCAGTGACCAAAAGGAAAGGGAGGGAAGAAGAATGGTTGCCCATGTGTCCTTGGCACTGTGTAGACAGTGGGTTTCCTGAATGGCAGGATATCCACAGGTAAATTATTTTTAAAAAACTCAGTTTTCTAGCCTGGGACGGTGAGGCTTTGAGTTCAGCAATGTTCAACGTCCCTATTGTGAAGGCTCCCCCATCGCACCTTAGGTGCTAGGGGAAGGGCTCCCTTGGCCTTCCTTTGCCGCTTTCTCAGCAGCAGTAGTAGACCGCATATTGTGCTTTTTATACATGGGCTTAAGGGACTCCTTCACTTTGTATGTAGTTTCTGTATTTTGGCGTTTGCTTTGTTTCAAAATTTCAAAATGCTGTGCTCCTGATGTGCATTCTCGCAAGTTGACAAAATTTTGGGAGGGAAATGGTTGGTAGAATTGGTTCCAATTGAGGCTTAGTAATTTTTATCAGGTAAATATAATTCACCTGTTGGGTCCTCAGGTTAGTTGGCCCAATCTGATTGGTGAGCGGATTCTTGAACTGCTTCTGCAGCAAATGCCATGATTTCATACTGGGTCTGAGTAGGTGGGATCACAGACGTGGCCATAGCTGCTGCCTTGGCCACTGCTCTGCGGGCCTGTTTGTCTTTTTGCACTCCTGAAGGTACACAGGTTTGACCTGGTTGTAACGCCCCTGCGCAACTCATGGGAAGGCGGTGTCAGTGTCAATAGCTATTCATAATGGGAACCCGCACTGCTCATTGCATTGGGGGAGGATTTCATTCTGCATGATGCCCTTTCTGAAAGGGCATGTATGCGCTTTGTGGCCAAAGGCGTGACAAAAGGTGCAGATAGGGGGCGTGCTATCCACTTTGACATGGAATGGGCGGGATACCTGCCAAACAGTAAACACAACTGAAGTGTGGGGGATTTGGGTCAAACCTTCAACTATGACTGTGGATGGGGTAATCACTGCAATCTCTTTTCCTGTGAACAGGTCTGGCATAAGTGTAATGCGTTGCATTTCAAAGGAGTGAAGTTCCCCATAGCTCTTAAAACCATCCGAGAGGTGGTGCTCCAGCACTGTGCGCTTTATTGTTGTGGAAAAAAGTCAAAGACTACAAAAATTGACTTGATTTATTCCACTGAGTGCTCTTAATCTTGACCACACATTGATTATCTAGGAGGTCTACCACCACACGCACCTGAGAAGCTTCATCCACCGCTCTTTTAGATTCAAACCTGAGATCCAACCAACCGTGGGTCATGAAGTGTGGTGCAACATATACTGCATCTGGGAAATGGGTGTGCACATCTCCACAGAATTTATACCAAACCGCCATTTTATTAATATCCAGAAAGACTCAAAACCCATGCTCCACTGACAACAGGGGCTGGGAATGCGGAGTTTTGATGAAATGGTTGCATTCCGCTTGCCAGGATAAAATCTCTGGGGAAATACTCACTTCCCGTTTTTTATTTTTATCTAGGCCGCCAGTGTCGCTAGCAATTAGAACTTTGGATGGTGCAGAGCCCAATCTTGTGCCCTTTACTTTGCTAGCCCAACTGCTACCCAACATTGGGTTCACACTAATCTCCTCAAAAAGATTATCAAACCTACCTAGTATTGAATCAAATTTGTTGCAATTCGTGATTGCAACAAGAGAGAAAAGTTTCCCTTTTATTAATTTAAATAGATCTATTTACAACAGTATACCTTCTATTACTCATATCATTTTAAAGATTCCATAAAGTAACTTTGAGAAATTAACTGCCATTTTTTTAAGTGTAATTTATACTTCAAAACCCTGGGTTCCTTTTTTTATTCATCCTCAGCGGTTCCCTGTTTACCCATCTTGCTAATGACTAGTTCCCTGGCGGCATAGCCATGCATCCTAAACCACCTTGCTGGTAACAAGAGAGTTACAGACACTCACTTGAAATCAATTGACCAACCTCTTTATTTTACCTGCACTAGAATTATCTGTGTGGGGTTTTCACTAAGTGCAAATTGGGTGCGCCAGCCATTTGTCACGGCCTTTATGGAGCTCACCACCATTTTCTCATTTGGCCTATGGTTGGTGTGTTTTAACGTTATTTTTGCTACTTCCAACTGGAAAGTGCCCATTCTTCTTGCTTGCACCTGGTGGAATTAAATGCTTTGTGATCTAGAGTGTCACGTTTCCCTAATCCCCCCCAAAATTTAAAAAAAAATCTAATTAAAATGATTTTTCTTGGCACCACATTTGGACAGTGCAGATGGGATCATCAACAAAGGGCCTGGTGGTGATAACCTTAAATAACAATGCATAAACAGTTACCAAATCGGGTATGGGGTTGTTCACTCCCCAAAACGCGTTTTATAATGCTAATTCTTTAAGTAAAAACAAGCCAAATATCATCGCTTGTGGCTCTAGTTTGGAACCTATTTCAGTATACCAGATCATTCAAGAGAACCCGCGCTTGACCCCTACCATGATTCGCAGAACACAGGCGGTGGAGAAGGATTTACTTTTACAATATAAAAATTTTTATGCAACTGCTGAAGATATGGTGGGATATGTGACCTCAGTAGTAAGAGTGGCCGGATATCTCTCTCCATTCTATTATGCGAAAACATACACTGTAGGTATACTTATGTCTGATGAAGAGTTTTCTGGTTAGGTGTTGGTGTTTTCTGCTTTAAATAAAGACTATTCGAAATATTTTTTGTTGACTGCTACCCTTTCATCCTCTTTTAGGAAAAATTAACACAACTATTTTGGTGAATACAGGAGCCTCTGATAATTTTATTGATCAAGACCTACCCGAATACCTTAAGTTAAATTACCTGCCAGGTGGTATGGTTAGGGTAGGGGCTTTCAAAGGTATTCCCATGCTAAAGTTTCTGGGGTTATTGGATTATCAAATGGGCAGATATCATTCAATGGACCGCTTTCAAGAAAACAAAAACCTTCTGTACCCTATTATTTTGGGTGTAGAGTGGTGGCGAAAGTTTGACGTCAGAACCAACTTTAAAGACAAAAACTTGTCCTTAACTTTGAAGAATGGTAATATAAGTTGTCCCTTTGTCTGAAGCTAACTCTCAGGGCGATCTACCTTACAGCCCAAGATCCGCACTCACAGTCCCGCCTGATGCTGAGGCCCTCTCTGGAGGTACCCTTACCTTCCTGTTTGGAGGGAGAGAATCTTCGTTTGATGAATCTTCAGCCAATATACTACCAGCTCATTCAGAGTTTGATTATGAGTTCAATCTCACCGTTGATCTGGTGCATATATCTTCTCCCATTTACCCTTTGACTGTATGGGAGGAAGTGGCCTTAGATGTGTGGGTTAAAGAGCAAATAGCTAAAGGCGCAATATTTTAGCGTACCTCCCTTGTATGCTCCCCCACTCTTTGTGGAGAAGACTAATGGTACACTACGCCCATGTGTAAATTATGGAAACATAACAATGTCACAGTCCAAGATTTACATCCCATCCTGATGGAATCACAGATTGCTCGCTATGTGGAGAAGGCAAAAATCTTCTCCAAACTGGATCGCTTAAATGCTTTCAATCAGATTAAGATCAAGAATGGCCAGGAGTGGCTAACCGAATTATGTACCAGAAGAAACTTTTCCAGTTTCAGGTTATGCCCTTTGGGCTTAAAAACACTCCAGCTATCTTTCAACGCCATATAAATGCAGCTTTGGGGGACCTGCTGGGATATACGCGGTAGCTTACATGGATGATATTCTATTGTTTTCCCCTGATCATAAGTCCTATGCAGTACATCTTTGGCATGTGGTAAAGAAGCTAAGGGCAGCCAACTTTACACTGAATTTAGTAAATCTGAATTCTTCAAATCCCAGGTCACCTTCCTGAGCAAACGTCATGTTTTACCAAGGACACATGATAACTCCAGACAAGGAGAAGGCTATTCATGAGTGGCCCACCCCAACTTCAGTCAAGGAATTGAGGAGTTTTTTTTTGGACGTTTATGTTCCTTAAAAAATCACACCAAATTTTTCTGAGGTGGCTATGCCCTTGTATAAGGCGAGTGGAGCAAAAGTGCTCCAGTAGTCCCCATTTTGCAGGATGCCTTCCAAGCATTAAAGTGTACCCAGTTGTCCACGTCCATCCTTCTCTGTCATGGTTAAATGACATGATAGTGGGCACCAACCCCAAGTATAAGGCTGAGCGACAGGAGGCCCAGAAGGTGAAGCTTCAGGCCCTCCCTGACCTCAAGCACACATTATACCAACGCTGGGTACAGGCCAAATAGCCCAGGCTGGTACTAGTGAGGTGTAGAACGCCCAGCCCCTTGCGTCAGCCAGGCGTTAAAACGAACAGTTTATTTAATTAATGATGATGGGTCAATTTGGTTGATTAAGGAACAGGGGTTCAAAACTGTTCCATTTATGAAATTTGACGTTTGGGTTGGATACAACTTCAATCAATTACTTGAGTGAAGTCAGTTTCAGTGAATTCTACCAATTTGGATGGTAGTGTTTGCCTATTGGTAGTTTGGTGCTTGGGACTGTATTGGAAGACCCCAAATTTCCCCAATGAAGTTTAAATTTGTTTTCCGTGACCAACATTCCTTGTTGGTCAACTTTCCCAATAAACTTTCCCCATTTTCCGTTATCTATTATGTTTTTTTGGACGATCCTGTGCACAGACTCCTTTGAGGAGGTCTCGCACTATGTTAACCATTCCTTTTTGAATATGATTAGTTTTTACCCTAGTGCACCGTTGGATTGCCCAGATTCCCCACAACCTAAGACGCTTACCCCTTCTTCCCTTGTGCACCGCGTCACTTTTGGTTGGTTATTTCCTATTATGATTGCACTTTTCTACTTAAGGTATTATTGCTCCAGCACCCTCTGCTGGGCTTTAGTACTTTTTGTACTAACAGCTAGTTCCCTGGCGTTGGCCCTGTGCACCAAGCACTAACACTCTGGGAACAGGAGAGTTATAGACAATCTCTTTACATTAGTCAACTAACCTCTTAATTTTATTTGCACAAACTTTTTCTGCGTGTGACTTTTCCAAAGTGTGAATGGTGGGCGCTGGCTGTAGGCCTTTCTGTGGTCAGCCGCACCGCTGTTTCCTCTTTTTTCTGAAGGTTGGAGCACCTTGGCGTTATTTTGGCTGCCTCCAAATGGAAAGTACCCACCCTTTGTGCTCATACCTGGTGAATACAGACGCTTCTAGATCTTAAAGTCGTGATTCCCAACTTTCCGCTAAAATCTACAAAATCAACTCAATTAAATGGTGTTTACTTCAGCAGCACGTTCTGACAATGCCGGCAGAATTTTTACATATGGGCCTGTGGATATTGGCCTTGGATAACTCCAGGCATTCCATTGTGTTATGGGAATAGGGTTGTTTGCGTCTAAAAATGCATTATATAACGGAAACACTATGTAAACCTCTGAACCATATTTGCTCTCTAATGGCTCAGATATGGAACCTATTCCTGTGTATGGAATCACCACAGAAAATCCCCGCTTGACCTCTTCCATAATTCGCAGCACTCTAAATGTTGAAAAGGAACTGTGCCTACAGTATGAAATTTATATGCCCCTGCTGAAGATATGGTGGGATATGTGGCCTCAGTAGTAATAGTGGCCAAGTATCCCTCTCCTTTATTTGATTCAAAATAATACCAGGGTGACATGTTAATGCCAGATGAAGAGTTCGGTGTTGATTTACTGGCATTTTCGGCTTTAAATAAAGACCATTCTGGGTAAATTCTACTGACTGCTACCCTTTCCTTCAGTTTAGGGTAATTCAACACCACTATTCTGGTGGATAATGGCGCCACTGAAAACTTTATGGACCAAAGCTTAGCTGAATACTTTGGGCTGAGTTACTTGCCAAGTGGTATGGTTAGGGGAGGTGCATCCCAAGGTATTCCCACTCTGAAGATTATTGGGACAATGGACTATCAGGTTGGCAAGTACCACTTGTCTGATCACTTCCAAGCTATCAAAAACCTCTTGTACCCTATCATCTTGGGTGTGGAGTGGTGGCGGAAGTTTGACGTTAGAACCAACTTGAAAGAGAATACCTTATCCCTAACATTAAATAATGGTCCCATATTAGTTGTTCCTTTTTTGGAGGAGAACGCCCAGGGAAAATTGCCCCACTGGCCCCACCTTCACACTTTTACCCTTGCTTCTATGATGAAGCCCACCGTGGAGGTTCCCCTACCTTCTTGTTTGGAGGGCTTGGAATCTTCTTTTGATGCTGCATCTGCTAACGCACTACCTGATCACTCTGAGTTCAATTGTGAGCTCAAGCTCACTGTGGATCTGGTGAGTATTTCTTCTCCCATTAACCCCTTGACTGTCCTGGAGGAATAGGCATTAGAGATGTGGGTGAAGGAGCAGTTAGCCAAAGGCGCGATTTTTCAGCGTACCGCCCCTGTATACTCCCCACTTCTCTCTGTTGAGAAGGCTGATGGTACTCTACGCCCATGAATAGCTATGGGAACCTCAACAATGTCATTGTACCAGATCTACATCCCATTCTTTTAGATTCTCAGATTGCGCGCAATTTGGAGAAGGCTAAGGCTTTCTCCAAGCTGGATTGCCTCAATGCGTTCAATCAGATTCGGATTAAAAAGGGACAAGAGTGGTTAACCGCACATTGTACCAGAAAAGGGATTTTCCAGTTTTGGGTCATGCCCTTTATGCTTAGAAGTGCCCTTTCTATATTTCAATGCCACATTGATGCAGCGTTGGGGGACTTGTTAGAGGTATGCGCAATTGCCTACATGGATGAAATCCAGGGTGTTTTCCCCTGATCATGAGTCACATGCAGTGTACCTTCGGCAAGCAGTGGAGAGGTTAAAGGCAGCCAGCCTTACACTGAAGATTAGCAAGTGTGAATTTTTCAATTCCCAGGTCACTTTTCTGGGCAACTTCATGTTTGACCAAGGAGACATGATAACTCCAGACAAGGAGAAGGCTATTCGTGAGTGGCTCACCCCCACCTCATTAAAGGAATTGAGGAGCTTTTTGGGGACGTGTACTTTCCTCAAGAAGTTCATGCCTAATCTTTATGAGGTGGCAGAACCCTTATATAAGGCTAGAGTTGCAAAGGTGCCTAATGGTCCCCGTTTTGGAGGATGCTTTCCAAGCAGTGAAGTGCACCCTGTTGTCCACGTCTGTCCTTCGCCATGTCAACACTTCAAAAGAGTTCATTGTGTCTACTGATGCCTCCAACTTTGCCATAGCGGCTGCCTTGTTACAAGTAGGCAAAGATGGGATAGAGCATCCGGTGGGATATTTTTCTAGGAAAATGTCTTTGCCTGAGTTAAATTACGCCATTTACAACAAAAAGTTAATAGAAGTGGTGGAGGCGCTGACTTATTGGCGTCACCACTTACATGGCTCCTCCCAGCCTTTCCATGTACATACAGATCACCGTACCTTTCTGTACTAATGCGCTTTTCATGTCCTAACCCCACGGCAGACCCGTTGGCATGAGATTCTTGCCCAATTTGCATTTTCTTATGAGTTTACCAAGGGCAAGGGTAATGGTTTGGCAGATGCTTTAAGCCGCAACCCTGCTTTGGCTATTGATCCAAAGGAGGTGGAAGTTCAAAACACCCAGTTGATGATTCCGCCAGGTAATATTTTATCTCTACTTCCCGCTTCCACGGCCAACACGCCAGCGCTTGCACCTCTGGAAAATGCGGAGGAATATAGTATGTTCATAAAAGTAGTCCTTTCTCAGCCGCTATCAGCTGAATATACTATGATACTTGCTAAGAGCGCTTTATATCAAGAGGACCTATCCAGGGGTTATCGCGTGAAGGATAAGATGGTGTGGTTTCAGGGGCGCCTATGGGTTCCTGCTGGACCACTGCACCTGGAAATCATCCAAGACCATCATGATGGACTCACCATTGGTCATCCTGGGAAAGCAAAGACCTTGGATTTAATACGACGCACTTGCAATTGGAAGGGCTTACCTTCTCAGTTGGGATAGTATTGTAAAGAGTGCTTGATCTACAACCAAATGAAACCAAATAGTCAACCTTTAGCAGGGTTGTTATTACCAGTCCAGAAGGCTGAAGGGCCATGGACTTCCCTATTGGTGGATTTAATTGTGGAATTAACTGTCTCTGATGGTTATGATGCCATCATGGTGGTGGACCGGTTTACAAAGTTCGCCCACTTTATTCCTTGCAGAACTACAATAACCGCGGCTGAGATGGCTAGGCTCTTCGTCACCCATGTGTTTGCGCTTCATGGGGTTCACCAAGAAATTATTAGTGACAGGGACCCCCAGTTTACCTCCATCTTTTGGAAAGAGTTGTGTAAGACTCTTCAGATTCGCCCCTGCCGTTTAACTGCCTATCATCCCCAATCAGATGGGCAGACTGAACGAGTAAACCAGTGCTTGGAACAGTTCCTGCGGTGTTACACCGCCGCAGATCATTCAGATTAGGTTTCTCACCTTCCCATGGCCCAAACTAGCTACAACAATGCCAAACATGAATCTATCAGCTGTTCCCCATTTTTCGCCAACCATGGGTTTAACACCGCCTTCAACATGGAGCCCAGTTGTAGATCAAAATTTGAAGCGGTGGTGGCCTTTGCTAAGACTATCAAGAAAGTACACCAGAGGATGAACACAAACATGGATGCAGCTATGCAAGTTTATAAGAGAACAATGATGGTAAGAGACGAGTGGGTCCAGTGTACTAAGAAGGGGATCTTGTGATCCTTGATGCTCAAAACATCACTATTAAGCAGCCATGCAAAAAACTGGGACCAAAGAGGATTGGCCCTTAACATGTTGTCAGAAAGGTGGGCCACGGCTCATACCAGTTTGATCTTCCCTCTTCATTTCAGATCTTCTCCATTTTTCACGAAAGAAAAGTGACATTCTTTTAGGGCCCCCACCAGAGACACTGAGGCTTATCTCGTGGATGGGGCGCCAGAATAGGAAGTGGAGAAGATAGTAGCCTCCCGCCATGTTAAAAGAAGACTTGAGTACCTGGTATCTTGGAAGGGTTTTAACACTGCAGAGAACAGTTGGGTCCCAGCGCATGACTGTGTGCATGCCCAAGATCTGATTGAAGCTTTCCATAAGCATTTCCCCCAGGCCGCTGGATCTCAGCCTAAACCAACTATTTTCGCAATTAAGTTGGCTCTAGCCCACACGAACTTTTCCCTAGTGCAAGCCCCTGGTGGGGTTGAGCCCCGTCAGTAGGCGAGATAAAGACATGGTTAAATGACATGATAGTAAGCACCAACCCCAGAGATAAGGCTGGGCGACAGGAGGCCCAGAAGGTGAAGCTTCAGGCCCTCCCTGACCTCAAACACACATTAGACCAACGCTGGGTACAAGCCAAATATGCCAGGTTGATACTAGTGAGGTGTAGAACACCCAGTCCCTTGCGTTGGCCCAGGTGTTAAAACGGATGAGATATTCAATTAACGTGGATGGTTCAATTCAGTTGATTAGGAACGGGGTTTTGAAGCCCATTCCATTTATGAAATTTGACGTTTGGGTCAGATTTAACATCAATCAATTACTTAAGTGAAGTCAATTTTAGTGTATTCTACTAATTTGGATGGGAGTGTTTGCCTATGAGTGAATCGGTGCTCGGGACTGCTTTGCAGACCCCAAATTACCCCAACGTTGTTTAAATTTGGTTTTTGTGACCAACATTCCTTGTTGGTCAACCTTTCCCAATAAATTTTCCTGTTTCCCATTTTACTATGTTATTTATGACGATCCTGTGTGCGGACCCCTTTGAGGAGGTCTCGCACTATGTTAACCATTCCTTTTTAATTATGATTAGTTTATCCCATAGTGCACCTTTGGGTCGCCCAGGTTCTCTCCAACCTGGGACGCTTACACCTTTTCCCTTGTGCACCGCGTCGCTTTTGGTTGGTTATTTACTATTATGATCGCACTTTTATACTTAAGCTATTATTGCTCCAACACCCTCTGCTGGGCTTTAGTACTTTTTGTACTAATGGCTAGTTCCCTGGCGTTGGCCCTGTGCACCAAGCACTACCATGCTGGGAACATGAGAGTTATAAACAATCTCTTTACATTCGCCATGTAGATCTCATAAAGGAGTTTCATTGTGGCTACTGATGCCTCCAACTTCGCATTAATAGCGCCCTTACTAGAAGTAGGCAAAGATGGAATAGAGCATCCGGTGGGGTACCTTTCTCAAAAGATGTCCCTGCATGAGTTGAACTACAACGTATATGATAAAGAGCTATTGGCAGTGGTTGAGGAGCTTACCTATTAACGTCGTGCTTACATGGCTCATCCTAACCATTCTGCGTTCAACAGACCACCATGCTTTGTTGTACTACCATGTAACTCATGCCTTGGCTCCACGGCAAACCTGTTAGCATGAGACCCTGGACCAATTTGTGTTTTCTTATGAATTTACAAAGTGCAAGGAGAATGGTTTAGTAGATGCTTTGAGCTAAAACTCTACTTTAGCTCCAAATCTAATGAGGTTGAGGTACACAACATCCACTTGGTGATTCCGCCGTGTAAGATTGTTTCTCAACTTCCTTCTCCTTTGGTTCAAGGGCCAGCGCTTGCTCTTCTGGAAAATGCAGAGGAATATGGTATGTTCTGAAAGGTAGTCCTGTCACAGCCCTTGTCAGCCGAGTATACTATGGTCTTTGCCAAGAGCAAGTTAAATCAGGAGGACATCACCAAAGGTTACCACGTGAAGGATGAGATGGTGTGGTTCCAGGGGCTTCTATGGGTTCCTGCCAGACCACTTCGCCTAAAAATTATCTGGGATCACCATTAAGGAATCACCTTTGGCTATCCTGAGAAAACGAGGAATTTGGAGCTAATTTGCTGCAATTAAAATTGGAAGGGGTTAGCCGTGCAGGTGGCCAGGTATTGTAAGGAGTGCCTGGTCTGCGACTACATGAAGCTAAATCGCCAGCCACTACTGGGGTTGTTGGTACCGGTTCAAAAGGCTGAAGGGCCTTAGGCTTCTTTATTGGTGGATTTTTGTGAAATTACCTGTATCTGATGGCAACATTGCCATCATGGTAGTGGTGGACCGCTTTACAAATTCGCCCACTTTATTCCCTACAGAACCATGGTAACTGCGGCTGAGATAGTTAGGATCTTTGTTTCACATGTGTTTTCTCTTCACGGGGTCCCCCAAGAAAACTTTAACAATTGTAGGTCCCAGTTTACCTCTGTCTTTTGGGAAGAGTTGTGTATGAATCTTAATATTCGCCTCTGCTGTTTGACTGCCTATCACCACCAATCAGATGGGCATACTGAATGAGTAAACCAGTGCTTGAAACATTTCCTGAGGCGTTACACTGCCGCAGATCATTCAGATTAGTTTAACATCTCCACGTTGGCCCAATTCAGCTACAACAATGCCCAACATGAATCTATCAGCTGTTCCCCATTTTTAGCTAACTATGGCTTCAACTTCGCCTTCAACATGGAGCCCACTTATGGATCCAAGGTGGAAGCGGTTGTGGATTTTGCAAAGATGATCAAGAAAGTACACCAGAGGATGAACACAAACATGTATGCAGCTATGCAAGCTTATAAGGAGAACACTAACAGGAAAATATGGGTAGGTCCTGCGTACAAAGAAGGGGATCTCGTGATGCTTGATACTAGAAACATCTCTATCAAGCAGTCATGTAAAAAGCTGGGAACAAAGAGGGTTGTGTCTTACCGCATTACCAGAAAGGTGATCCATGCTTCATACCAACTGGATTCTTCTTCATCATTCAAGATCTTTGCCATCTTCCATTAAAGTAAGCCTACATTGTTTGAGGTGCCCAACCAGAGACTCCTGAGGCTTATTTCGTGGATGGTCCACCGGAGTGGAAGTGGAGGAGATTGTAACCTCTTTCCAAGTAAGAATAAGACTTGAATACCTTGTATTCTGAAAGGGATTTGACGCAGCGAAGAACAGTTGGGTACAAGCGCATGATTGCGCCCATGCTCAGGTTCTAATCAAAGTTTTCCATGAGCTTTTCCTCGAGGCTTCATGACCTAAATTGAAGAAAACTATTGCTTTCATGAATCTGGCCCCTGCCCACAAGAACTTTTCTTTGAAAAAAGCCCCTGGAGGGAGGTGGAGCTCAAAAGAATGAGTGGGTAATGTCATGGCATCATGAAATAATTGATGGCATGGATTTCAAGGATAAGAAAACATGTCAGGAGGCCAAAAAGGTTAAGTTGTCAAGCCTCTATGACCTTAAATATACCCTGGACCAACGCTGGATACAGGCGAAATATGCCCAGGTTGGTCCTGGGAATGTCATGATGCTCGGCTTGTCATTACAGCAAGGGTGTTAAAACGCACCAGCTACATTATCAATCCTGAAGGTTTGTTATAATTGCTTGAGGAACATGGTTTTAAAACCTGTTCCATTTTTAATATTACCATATTGGGACGAGTTAAGTTAAAATCTATGACTCAAGTTTGGTCAATTTTAAGTTACTGGACCCTTGCAAATGGTAGCATTCACCTATTGGCACGCTTAGGCTTAGCACCACTTCTGGCAATTGTCTACTTGCCCCCCATTGCTTAAGTATGTTTCCATGAGACCAACTTTCCTCTTTAGTCAACTTCATATATTAACCTTCCCATTAGTTTACGTTTTTTAAATATAAATCCTTGGGTGAACCTGTGCACAGACCTCCTCAAGGAGGTCTCTAACAGTGTTGGTCAATTTTCATAACTATACTATCTACCATATCAGGTGCACTGCTGGGATGCCCTGTTTCTCTCCAGAACAAAGCACCCAAACACTCCTGTACAGATCTCCACTTAGATATGGACTCCCCTTTGAGGTCCAATTTAATTTATTTATTTTGTTATCTTCTACTGTATATCGCGTTGTACAACCTTGCCCTGGGTCCCTTTTGTTCTGGCATCCTCAGCGGTGCCCAGTTTACCATCTTGCTAACAACTAGTTTCCTGGTGGCATAGTCATGTTTCAGGATCTAAGATAATGAACAAAATTGAATTATCCACTTCCAAATTGAGCTGTAATGAATTAACTCTCAAATATATCCGAATGATGACAACTTCAGGATTTGCATCCTTAATTCCTGAGTCACGTGGGGCGGGGTTTCCACCTATTTGGTCATGTGGGTGGCGAAATACATTGAGAATGCCAACAGGCGGTCAATCTGGAAGATCAGGAAAGATCCTGAATGGATGGGGCCACAGCAATCCTCAAGGCACCATGTCCCCCTCACCCTATAAATATCAACACCTTTTAACCTAATAAATTTTCAGTATTCTAACCCTCTTTTCCAAATCCTTCTTGACCCTTTATTCGAATTTGGCTTTTAGACCACCTTTGGACCTTGGAGACAGTCTAAAGAACTGTAACGCTGACAAACGTGGTGCTACTACAAGGGGCTTTGAGCTGTCCTAAGTGAAAATGTCTATCCCAAACAATGGAGAATTGTAGCAGCCCTGAAAAACAATCTGCTGGTCAGTCAAGAAGCTTGCTTGATGGGTTAGTACATTAATATATGAAATACCGGCCACTCAACCTGAGAGGTTAGTTTTCCAGGCAAATTCCAGTTCTCCCTACCCTCTATCAGTGGAAGTCAGTACAAACTTCAGTACAAGCACCTTAACGATGTTGTCCAACAATTAATAAATGACATCTACTCCGTGGGTGTTCACTTTAGCCACTCCTGTGCTTCTTCCGTTCCCTCTACCAAGTGAGACCTCTATGACTCAGACCAGCTGCCAGCAGGGGAACTTGCCCTGGGTTCCAAATGCTACCTTCAACTTTGTTCACCCAGTTATTAATCACCTACTCCAACTAGTTGGGTTGCACCATCAAGAAGTCCTCTGACAACTAGGGCTCACCCAGGCCTTGCACTCTCATATTGTCGATTTCTATGATGCAGCCTCCTCCTTTGTTCAAGACAACTGTGAGGCCATTATTGATAACCGGTGGTTATCAACAAGGTCCAAGATCAAATTGTGGTGTTAGATAGCGGGATCGTTGGCTATCTTGAGGACCAGCTGCATTGGAACTTCCAACTTCTTAAGGCAACTTGGAATAATTACCTATTCCAAGTTGAAATCTGGTACTGCCCTACAACAACATTATTGGGAGCTGATCTCTTATGACCACTCCTTAAGGAGTGAAGGTTTTGAAGGGCGTGAAAGGTCCAAAGGACCAGAAGGTCCCTGTGGACCACCTGGGCCCCAGGTCCCTCAGCATCCATCCATGATGGCTCTGAAGACCAATGTCAGAAGGATGTGATAACAGCCTTGGCTGCCCTACATGAAAAAATTTAGAATATAGCTAAAGAATGTAAAATCTTAGTGGATCGAGTCCACCTTGACCTTAGGGTCTCCATTAAGGCACTGTCAGACGAAATGGAAAACTTCAGTGCCATCACCAAACTATCTGATACTCGCATATATCAGCTCAAACAAACTTGTTAAGGTTTGAAACCCATTTGAATACCCTCAAGAGTCAGCTTTACCTTCAGGGCACCAACATTCAATCCTTAAAGGACCATGTTACAAATAAGGCTTTAGTTTCCTCCCTAACTAAAATTGGGATAATATCCAAGAGGACCTTGAGGGCCTATGGCGATAACTAGACCAGCAGGCCCCCTGAGACTATGCAGAAACTGAGATCTTAGAGCCAGCGCCCATCCCTGGTGTTAACACCCTGTCCACTCCTCTTGTAACTAACCTTAAATTTAGTTTTAAAGAAAGGTACATCCGGCAGGACAGCATTGCCTCCTTCCTGTACGCATATGAGAGCTAAACGGAGGAGGCACAAACTGTCAGAAGGTTAAGCATATCCACTTCTGCCTAGATAGCACTTTATGGGAGATTATGATCATTTAAAGGAGTGCAACATATGGGAACAGATCTGTACAGCCTTAAACCAAAAACCAGCAGCAATCAAACCCTGGACAACCAAAAACAGGCGTTCATGGGTATTTGACTGAATAAAGGAGAGAGCCTTATGGAATTTGCCAGCCGCTTTTATGCCCAAGCACAAACCTTAATCACTATGAACTGTATCACCCTGGATGGTGCTATTACCGCTGTCATTTCTGCATTGAGATTCTACCCTGATGTTCAAATGCATATGATTAAGAAGAATGGGTTTACCTGTATCCAGGAGATTAAGGAAGCACTTAAGATCCTCGCATTGACTCTAAACTATAAGGCTACATCTACAGGCCTCTCTAACCATCCTAGAGTCCATGTGGTCAAAAACCAGAAGAATCCTAAACCTCAATGCACCTAATGTATTGGTTTCATACACAGTTCTAAAACCTGCTGAAAATGACTTGCTGAGGAGGCAGGAAAAGAGCCATCAGCATGAAGGACGAGGCGCTCCATGCTGACATATATACCCAACCTCAAAATTCCCCATAATCTTAGATGAACCTGAAGCTATTTCACTTTGAGAAGAAGTTTTGGTATCTAATGATAATAAAGTAATTAATACTGCTTACTGTTCTTCCAATGTCTCTCCCATGTTCTTCACGCTGCAGCCCAAGTTTGGAAGCCTGGTTACCCAGGTTGCAGTTCGAGCTCAAAAAATTCCAGTCCTTGCCATAGTCAATAGTGGCTCCCCTGTGAATGTCATATCATCCAAGTTAATGAAGCGCGTTAATATTGCTCCGGATTTGCCACACTATATGGAGTATAGCACAGCTGGCCCACAATGTACCCTATCTATAGGAGCTTATTTCTCTCTACCATTACGGCTTGGAAAGCTTGCTATAAATACCACCGCTTTCATACTAGATAACCCTAGATATGACCTGCTCCTTGGGGACTAAGTTCCTTCGAGATTTTTCATCACTACTCCATTAAGATGGTGGCTTTCTATCCCTACTAGGGCATCAGGTCCCTCTGATCTTCAAGACCTCTTATGATTCTAAAACTGAGGTCAAAGCCCAAGCCTGTTCACTGGAGAGTGAAGGCCAAATTGATTGGCTCAAATATCAAATTAAGGGCTCTCGAGTCTGAATGCCCTCCTGCTGTTGATAGGCAAGAGGGCATGCCAATCTACTTACCTAAGGAGACTACCATACCTCCAAAGTCCCAAGTCATTACTGACACCCAGGTATATGTCAACATCCCATCAGGATACCTATTGGAAATCTGAGGCCTAAAACCATCCACAAAAGAGGTGCTATCCTGCCTGGGGATCCTAGATCCAGCTTATGCTGGATCTATATCAGTGTTGTTGGCCAAAATTACTGACAAACTTAAAATAGTAGGTCCAAACAGTCCTGCCACTTATGTCCACCTTCTACCGGTGGAGGCTATTGCTGATGTCCAAAGCTTTGGGGACTTAAGAGATTTCAGCTTGGAGACACCTCCATTGGTCAACCTGGTCAACACAAATATTGGATAGACCTCTCAGACGACCAACAACATAGGGTTCAAGTGTTGTTGGAGGAGTATTCAGACTATTTTCGGTCTCAACCTATGACTTTGGAAGAATGAACGGAGTCCTACATCATGTGGATGCTAGAAAACGATTCCTCTTTCTGGCCCTGAACTTACTAAAAAGCAAGGTTGAAGAGGCTCATTTGACATTGGAACTCAAACAACTACTCGACGCCAGACTCCTGGTAACATCACGCAGCCCTTGGGCCTCTCCTCATCTGGTGGTTTGGAGAAAGGACGGCAGCCCTCAAGTGGTGATGGGCTACTAGCGACTCAAAGCCATCACCAAGAAGGACAGTTATACTCTGCCCCAAATTGCTGATTTCCTCTGTCTGCCAGATATCAGTACTTTTCTGTCAAGGACCTTGCCAGCAGATATTGGCAAGTTGAGCTCGCCCCTAAAGATTGAGCCAAATGCGCTCTCATAGCCAACAAAGGACTATTTGAGACCACAAAGATGTCTCAGGGCCTTTGTAACGCCCCAGCCATTTTTCCAACGTGCCATAGACGGGGTCCTTGGGTACTTGAAGCTCTCATGCGTCCTCGTCTACCTAGATGATATTACTGTTTTCTCACAAACCTTTAGTGTGCACATTGAGCATCTCAGGGAAGTCTTCAATCAGCTACAAAAGGCTTATATAAAGCTTAAACCTTTAAAGTCATCTTTCTCCTCATCCAAATTGGAGTTCATTGGACACAAGGTTTCCAAGTATGACATTTAGTCCATACCGGACAAGGTCAACTCCATAGAAATAATGTCACGTCCCCAAAACTTAAGGGATATCCAAGTATTTCTAGGCATTATGGGCTATTTCGTCAGTTTATCCCGCAGTTTGCCGACCTAGCTGAGCCAATATTCTACCATTTGCAGAAGAATGTGCCATTTTAATGGCGGCCTGAACAATAACAGGCTTTCAATAACTTGAGAACTGCTCTATGTACTAAACCCATTCTAGTCCACCAGCGCTTTGACAAACCCTTCTAGTTGTTTATTGATAAAAGTGAAGTTGCCGTCAGGGCTATCCTAGCCCAACATGATGAAAACCAAGTTGACCATCCCATGGCCTATATTAGTAAGACGCTGAGTAAAGCTGAATGGAACTACAGCATTACCAAGAGGGAGTGCCTGGATGTCTTTCTAGCCATCAAACATTTCAGGCCTTATCTCTACGGTACTCAATTTACCATTGTTACAGACTACTCCTCGCTCCGGTAGCTCCAGCAAGTGAAGGACCCAGATGGCCGACTAGCCAGGTGGGTTTATGACTACAGAGCTTTAATTTCATATTGTCTATCATGCAGGCGCAATCCACCAAAATGCCAATGCCTCTCCAGGATGCTTATGCTAGCAGCTTTCACCCCTGAGGAGGACCAACTGTACAATCTAATAGGCTGACCTGAGCAGTGGGAATTAAAAACTTCTGAAGTCTAAGCTGAGCTCTGAAAGATGACCTGAGACAATCAGATCAAGGATGGCTGCTCTACAAGAAGGTCAATAAGAAGTGGCTCCCTTATGTCCGCCCCTCTTCCCAAACTGATGTTATTTTAGAGGGCCATTCTACTGTAGGACACGGGGCAGTTAAGAAGACTTATGAATAGCTGAAGTCATGATGTTAGTGGGACCGAATGATGGAAACCATCCAAGATGTCTTAGAGCCATGTATGACTTGCTGATCCCAATACTGAGCCAATCCTTGATTTCAACACTCAGTTGTCATCCTGACTGGGCCCTTCAATGTTTTTAGCATTGATGTGGTGGGCCCTCTTCCCACTAGGTTGGATGGCCATAAGTATATTATCTTAGCCGTGGACCACTTAACCAAGTTGGTTGAAGCGATTTTGGTTCCAGCTGCCACTCTAAAGCCACAGCTCTCTTCCTTGTTTGATCCATTTTCAGCCAGCATGGGTGCCTCCAAACCTTACTTTCAGATTTCAGGTTGAATTTCACTTCACAGGTAGTACAAGAACTTACCTCATTTTTTGGCACTACCCAGAGTCTCGCTGCCCCTTACCACCCCTCTACCAAAGGGGCTGTAGAACGCGCTAATGGAACTCTTATTTCCATCTTACAAAAGTTAGCCGCCTTAGATCCTGTCCGTTGAAACCACTACTTACCCAGCGCTTTGCTTGCCTATAGGGTAAGCTAACACCAAGAAATTAAGATGTCCCCTTTTGAAGACCTATATGGGCATGCAACTTGGCCACCAAGTAGCATCCAGCCATTGCTTGAGACCTCCACACCTGAGAACTATGAATTAAATATGAGGGCCTTAGCCAAAGATGTTGTCCGGCTTCAAGCCCTAGTCACACAAGGCATCATCACCACTACAGGAGTAGAGACATCCCGATTTAATCTCGGCCAAACCTCCTTATCAACTTTCCAATTAAGTGATTTTGTTCTCTTCTATCATCATCAACCTGGTGGCTGACAAAATAAGCTAGACGTTCTTTGGTCTGGACTCTATTAGGTCATTCATAAGGTGAAGTCTGTGTACTCCATTGCTGATGTCAACCAGGGGACCATGGTCAATCACGTGCATGGCCAGTTCCTTCAGCCTTATGCCCACCTCCAACAGGATCTTGAGGGGGTTGTCAGGATCTGAGATAACAAACAAATTGAATTCCCCACTTCCAAATTGAGCTGTAATGAATTGACTCTCAAAATTATCTGAATAAAGACAACTCCAGGATTCTCATCCCCAATTTCTAGCCATGTGGGGCAGAGTTTCCACCGATCTGATCATGAGGATGGCGAATTACATTGAGGATGCCCATCAGGCGGTCAATCCAAAAGACCAGGAAAGATCCTGAATGGATTGGGCTGTGACAATCCTCAAGGCACCATTTCCCCAATCACCATATAGATATAGACACCTTTTAACCTAATAAAATTTTAGTATTCTAACCCTCTTTCCATTTCCTTATCGACCCTTTCTTCAAATTGGCTCCTAGACCACCTTTGGACCTCGGCGACAGTCTAAAGAACTGTAACACCAACAACATGCATCCCACACCACCTCGCTGAGAACGAGAGAGTTACAGATACTCGCTTGACAAATAAATTTTTAATTGAGGTGGGCCAACCTTGGGACAAATCTACTGCACTGATAGAGGGGATAGGGAGTAGGGAGCGAAAGTATAGGAGTGGAGGACAAAACCCAAGTACTGGGGGTAAAACCTTCCTGTGCATATTCTGATAGGCTGGGGTTACATGATCTAACTTCACTAATTCTCTTGGTTGGACTGAGGCATATAGCACAAAGCCACATGTATTGATATCCTCTTGGCACAGAAATGCAATTTTTGCCACAATGGGATTAGAACCCACGTCGTGAGGGGCAATAGTGGGACGCCCATCCCAACTATGCCACACCCCCTCTCTCTTGCCAAATAGGTGTTCAAATTATTCAAGAAGTATTAAGGAATTTTTTCTCAGGATGATCACAACTTAGGGTGTTAAAAGAACATAATCCATAAAGTTGACACTGAGGAAAATTTACCAATAAATATGAAACCAATCCAACACCCAAAAGCATATGAGGTGGCAGTGATAGAAGAAAGTAGCAATCTAGTTGAGCATGGGTTCCTAGTTCTGTCTTTGAGCCCAGGGCTAGCTATATCTTGATAGTAAAGAAGAAGGATGGCTCTGATCAGGTGTTGGTTGACTATTAAAGATTGAACAAGATAATGAAAGGATATTTATATCAACTACTATGAATTGATGATGCATTAAACTGCCTGAGAGAAACGAAGTATTTCTCCATGATGGATCTAATCTCAGGATATTGACAAATCGGATTTCCAGCTGAAGACTGAGGGAAGTGTGTGATTATAACTGCGCAGGGGTTCTATTAACCAACTCAAATGCCCCAAAGTCTTTGTAATGTGATCACAACAGTTCAAAGAGCTATGGACACTATACAAAATGACCAGAAGCTGTCCTACGTCATGGTGTAAATGTCGGTATAAATGTGGTCAATAGGACTTTTGATTACCAGTTTCCACAAAATTGGAAGAAGGTTTCAAGAGAATATCTGCGGCCAATATGAAGATCAAGCTAAGGTTGTGATATTTCTTCAAAAAAGAGTTGGAATATCTGGGGTTTGTCATTAACTCCAGTGGTCTGCAACTGCAAACAAAGAAGATCAAAGCCATAGAGCAAATGGCTATCCTGAGGAGTGTTCAAGATATCCATTTGTTTCTTGAAATGGTCAGATATTATATAAGATTTATGTGGAATTTTACAAAAAATGTGTAGATATTTACTGAGTTGGGTTATTATTGGCAAACAACCCTAGTAATCTTTTTACTGCACAGGTTCAGTTTCCTTGTGCACTTCGTCGCATTATATAATATAATAGATTATTATTTTGATAATAGTATGATAACTATTATCTGTAGTTGAGTATGAATTCTTATATCTCAGCCCAACGCTTGGCCAGTATTCCCTATTAAATACTTGTAATGTCATGATTGTAGGGATTTGTTTCCTTGTTCTGTCCATCCCAATCTTCGCTGAGATTCCCTAGTGACAGTATCTTTGGTCCAACACACAGTTGGCGGCAATCCCCGATTGTGTCTCCTTCTTCTCTAGATTCCTGCTCAGATCTTTACTCTTTTCACTAAGAGTCTTCCATTTATTGCACACAGCATTAATATCCTTGAGAAGAATAGCACAATTGAAGCTGATGATAGTTTACTACTTAAACTATATACTGAATGAACAAATTAGAACTATATATCTGTAATATGGTCTAATTATCTGTTGTAATATCTGTTTTCTTCTGGCTTCCTGCCATACAATGATCTTATATGACTGATCAAATCTTATCACCTGTATCAACCCCAGGATGGGTGAAACCAAATGGAAAGTCGAGCTGCTCTTTATCTATTCCAAAATATGTTTTTTATTATAGTAAATCCTAGGGAATTTATAGTTGGGATTCAGTTGTCTAACCCTCAGTTGACACCTCTTCAATGAAACGGCAGCCGTTGCCATTGAATCACCCATCCTTATCTCGGCAGAAATGGTCTTCCCCATCCTGTCAAGGATTGCATCATTGACATCCTTGAGACCTAAACAGAAAGGGTCAGAAAACGTGCCCAAAACGTTTTTATCTTGATCCAAGCAAACCAACCATATTTAGCTAGCGACCTGCTTAGGTAATGGGACTTATTACCCATTAAGGTAGGTCACGCACCAAACAATCAATTTGCTAGTTGCAGGTGGCATCACTCGCCTCACAACTTGCTATTCATTCTCAATCAGTTGGTGATAAAACCTGACTGATCCCAATTGGTACACCTGATAGTTAATTACTATCAGATGCCCCTATTTCGTTGGCAACTCCACCTGATGAGATCTTAAGTATACTTCCGGATTGATCCATGATGGATATGACCAGGCAAATATCCCAAAATCCCCCAAATGTAGTTACTCTGAAACTTGGGCCAACCAATTTCCAATTCACTTCGCCTTAGGGAATTATCCTCTAGTAATACCTGGTAATCTAGCAGGCTGGGAATATGGGCAAAAATCCCAACACATTCCCCCTCTTGCCTAGATTTCCAGCGAGAAAAGGATGGGCATGAGAACACCTCTTTGGACACTCCGTCAGATACTTCATTGTCTCAAGCGGAGTACAATTGTCAGTACTCATTGCTGTTTAGACAACCTTCAGCATGCGGCGCTCTTCCTCTTCCTCCTCACTACGCCTACTCAGAGCGCGGTCCCCACAATCTACAGTCATGCCGGGCTGATTGATTTACTCATGACAATATTAGTCCCAGGATCCGTTTTCCCCCGCAGGGTATATGACCCGCTGTCATATTCAGGATTCTTGGTCCAGCGTCCTTGATTTCCTGATTTTCTCCTAATCATAGACAGAAAACTCTTGCCATCATTGTTTGTTTCATGGATCAATTAAGAATACTTATTTTTATTCGCCCTTGTTATTTCTCTCATAACCTATTGGCTCAAGTCATTCCTAATTCTTCTCTTGGAGAGCTTATCTCATTAATTTTGATATTAATTTCTCCAAAATTGGAGCTTAATGGATTGTAGAGTGAATAATGTCAACTTCCATATAAGTCTGACATCCCCCTCTCATCCAGCTCATATATCAAATTCTGAGTCATGATACCAGCAGCTTCTAAATAGTTTGTTTGATCAAGACCTCCTGCTCTTCCAGCAGATGAGTCAGGATGCATGGCGGAACCTCTTTATGGTCCTTCCAAGACTCATTCGCCTAGTCTGGCGCCAGCGGCTAGTCCTTCCATTGAATTACTGGAAACAGTAACTAATCCCTCCAAAACCAGGCTTGCAATTGTTTTGAACAACTCTCAGCCAATTCTTCCTCTGCCATTGATTCCAGAGTTGGATTTTGAAACTCTTCTAGATTTAGCCCCTTTTGCTGATGCACCAGTATCGTTGTAGATGCTCCAGAGATTATGCCATTTGCTCTTGATCACTCATTTCTTGACAGGTCAGACCTGCTTCCTGAGTTCCTCTTCTGACTTGGACAATATTACAAACCCACTGTTCTGGCTACTGAGTTCACCATCAGTAACAGTATTCACTTCAAGCTCCCTTATGCTGAATTCTGGGCCCAAGTCACTGAGGCTTTGTCCTTAGCGCTGAATCCCTATGATCTTGATAACATCCTGGATCAGGATACTGCCACTTATGCTCTTCGCTTTGCTGGCCAAGTTCTTTAAAGTTGGTCCATGAAGCTTCCAGCCTCGCCCAGGTTTCACTGCTCCTTCAGCTTTAGCATCTGAGAAGCCCATAGTCATTTCTTGCAGGATTTCCATCCACTCCCTGCATGACTATCTCTTCGACAGCGCTTCCCATCAGTATCTTCCGCTGATGGTGTTGGTAGGGGGCATGATTTGGCAACCCCATCTAGCATCCCTTGTTTGTTGCTAGCTTATATGTCCGGTGTTCTTGATGAAGCCCATCATCAGGAGCTCAAGACTAATCTTCTGGCTCTGGCACCATATCAGGATTACTCAGGGTTATTCGCTTATTGCCTCTTCTTATACTGTTGCTTTCCTCCCCACTCTGGGGTTTCACAATTGGCTTCATCTGACATCTCAACTTCCCTTCCCCTAGTTGCTTTCTCGCAGAGCTCTGTGTCCACTCAAAGAACATGGTATCGTGCAGGTCTAGCCCTTGCTAGCATCTGATCTCACATCAATTTTGATAGGCTGTTTATTCCTACTGCGATCCATCCTCCCTCTCCCAAGAGGCGACATAGGCGTAATCATCCCCATATTGGGGACAATTAATAAATATAAAAATTATAGAATTATATCAGTTTTAACTATGCGGTTTATAATCTTTTTTTCCAATATCTTTTATCAATTTTTTATCTTTATTCTTCTTTTTTTTCTCCATGGGATTTGACCTTGTTTTAGTTCAGTGGTCCATCTTTTTTATTTTTTCCCCCAAACTGGGTCCTGGGTACTTAAACCTACCAGTTTTCCATGGTTCAGAGGTCCTTTTTTTGGACTTAACCATCAAAGATTAATTCAGAGGTCCTTTTTTCGGACTTGACCTAATCATCAGGACATGACCAACTTAATGGTTCATCAGTCCTTCAGGAACTCTTTTCTGTTTTCATTAATCCATCACTTCAGATACTTAGCGTGGACTTGATTCACAACTCTTCCATCCAAGAGATTTTTGATGAAGTAGGCATTAGTTACCATCTTGGCGATCACTTTAAATGGACCTGACCATAATGCATCTAGTATTTTTCTTCTTCCAAAACCATGAATATCGCAATAGGCAAATCTTTCTCCTATTTGATATTTGGCTAAGGTCAGTCAGTTCTTATCATCTGTCAATTTTGCTCATATCCTTTACTTCATCATAGTATTGAATGCTTACAATTGCATAATGATCAGGATATTTGTCAGTTAGTTCAAATATTGCTCGGTACTCATCCCTGACATAGGTTCCACCACGGAATATAAAATTGGTGGTAACGCGGCCTTTCTCCCATACAACAACTCAAACAGCATCTTTCACGTCGCCGTATGATGACTAATATTGTTGTGAACATCACTGAACTCAGGTACGTTCCCCATGTGGAAGTTCTTCCTGCAACCAGCTTCCTCAGCGTCATGTCCAGCGTTCCATTCACCCTTTCTACCAATCCGTTTGTCACCAGTTGGTAAGGTACTGACACGACTCCTCTGATCCCCATTATCTCATTCAATCTCTGGATCACATGAGACATGAAGTTGGTCCCATTATCGCTAAGCAGGACCTGCAGACATCCATGCCAGTATACTACTTGATACAGGATGAACCTCACAGTACTGGTAGCATCTACTTTCGTTAGGGCCTTTGTCTTGACCCATCTCATCAGATGGTCAATGGCAACTATAATGTACTTGACTACCCCTGTGCTCATTGTCAGCGGTCCCATCACGTCAATGGACACCATGTGCCAGGCAAATACAGGGTGGACCAGTCGGTATCCAGTTTTATTCTTATGTGGTTTGTGCAGCTGGCACTCCACGCAACAAGCTAGATAATCCGCGACATCATAGTTGATAAAATCCCAGTAATAGTACTGGCAAATATAATTGGTTGTTTTCCTCAGGCCTCCATGCCCAACAACCTTGTGAGCTGCTTGCACAATAGATGCTCTTTCTGATGGCTTTGGGAATAATAACCGCTTCCTGTTGATCATCTTGAATACTTGTCCATCCATGATCTTGGTGTTTTCCATCGCTTTTCGAAGTGAACCTTGGATTTCTTAAGGCTCATCCTCAATTCTTCCTTTGACCATTCTCTGGAATAGCTCATCCGCCTGCGGATATACCAACTGGACCATTGGTAACCGTGATAAGCCATCCACGTTCTGGTGAGAAGCCCCCGCTCAGTGGATTATCTCATAATCATAAGCCTGGAGCAAAAGTGCTCATTGGGCCAGTCGTCCTTCTGGCTCTCTTAAACTGTGCAGCCAACGCAGCGAATAGTGGTCTGTCACCACTTTAAAGTGCATTACATGGATGTACACCTGAAACTGCTTACATGCATAAATGACTGCAAGGCATTCATGCTCAGTCATGGTGTAGTTCTTCTCAGCGACTGAGAGTGTCTAGCTCACATATGCCACCGGATGCTCATCCCAAGTTCATCTACTTGGCTTAGTATGGCACCAATCGATGTCAACAAATCATCAGTTTGAACAATAAACTCCTGATTAAAATTCATATATTTCAGAACTGGAGAATCTATTAAATGCTGGCATAGCTCATCGATGGAGTCCTGGGCCTTTTCATTCCATCAATTAATCTTTTTTTGGATCCTTCAATAAATGGAATAATGGCTCAGCTATTTGGGCGAAGTCCCAAATAAATCTTCTATAGTATCCGACCATCCCAAGGAGCACTTGGATGTCTTGGACACTCATTGGCACAGCCATCCATTCTATGGCTGCTATCTTCTGGATTTGCAGCTGCAATCCACTGAAGTTGATTATGAATCCCAGATATTCCAACTTTTTCTTAAAGAAGTGGCACTTCCTTAGCTTAATCTTCAGGTTATCTGTGGACAATTGCTTAAATACTTCTTCCAAGTGGTGTAAGTGATCAGTAAACGTCCTACTGAACACGTTTATATTGTCCAGATATACCAGGATGCATGACAACTTTAAGTTACTCATTATCTGTCATGGAAACGGCAGAAGAAGTTTATACCGGCCTGCAAGTCAAGATGCATGAACACCCAAAAAGCAAGCCAGAATGCCAGAGGCATTGCTGACCGTATGACTTGATATGGAGCCAGAAAATGTGATACCACGAAGTGGTGGTGCAACAACAGGGTAAGGATATCCCAACGACAAACCACACTGAACCCATTACCAACTCAGTGGTACTAACTGCAGGAGGTGGGATTATTGGGATAGTTTTGACGAGATTCTTGGCTTGAGAGGCCAGCTCATTGGGGGCAATAGGGAGATGGATTATTTCTTTCCATTGTTGTACATAGAGCCATAGGATCCTCATGTATTGTTGTCAGAAGTTCATAAGAACGGGGTTGTAAAACCAAAGGTGTCAGACTTGCTGGGCTAATCGGCAATAGAGGGAACCATAGTGACCAAAAGAATTGGTAAAGTCTACCCGGAGTGTGGGGCGATGGACCACCAGGGAAATGTCATATGGGATGTGGTTGGAACAGTAAATAAAAAGAATTTGATTTTTTTAGGCAAAATTTTATTTGGAAAGGAAAGTACAAAAATTGACCAACAATTTTCTCAGTGCCATACAACTGATTAAATAGTGGTCAATTGGGTAGTGACAGGATGGGGTTGGGACCCACAAATTCAACCTAACTGGAAAATTGTTCAGGAATGGGCGGGTTTATTCTTTAGGAACTGACATTGCAAAATTTAGCGGGGGGCCAAGTCTCATTCAGTTTGACCTCAAATGTCCAAACCAGAGCTCAACTACGTTTCTGACAGTTAGCACAACGGCATTTGGCCCAATGGGTGACAGGAATCCCCCAAGGCCATCCCATATAGGGATGGGTCCATTTGGTTGGGAACGGGTTCAGGACAGCCAACCCACCCACACTTGGTCATTTAACCATTTTTTTGGTCAACAGCAGCACATCAGGTGCAACGCCCAAGTTACTATCAGAGGGCTTTTACCCTCATCGATGGCGCCTGATATATGTTCAACTGGTTTAGTGATTGAATTGGAACTGTCAGGCAATCTGGCGAATATCTCATTCTTCATGCTTTTAAAGCCATTTGAAATTTGGGCATCAGCCAGATTGCCAACTGTATTAGATCCAGCTGATTTCAATTCAGTAAACTTGGCACAGATTTCACTAATTCTCCACAACAGTTCAGCCAAGGTAAGTGTGGGTATTGGGGGTGGGATCTGAAGCGGACGAGCTGTTACCCATCGCTCATCTACTATGTGAGCAAGATTGCCCTGAGTGATTGTGGGCTGACGTGGTACACGCTATCGTCAACATCTATGCCCCAAATGGTGCATGAGAGCTTCGGGAATTTTTCTCATTGGTCAAATTCCTCCCGCTACCTCAGACCCTTTCATAGTCAGCGACATGAACTGTTGGCTAAACACTCCAACGGACCGGTGGCCTTCCTCCTCCCACATCCCCAGGGCCACGTTGAACTTCGTGTTCTAAAGGCCACCCTTGGGTTAATGGATGCGCTGCTGTGGCAAGCCCCACTGCTCGAGAACATGATGCGCCCCCACATCCACAACAGCCAATTAAGGTTCATGTCCCGCATCGACCTTATCCTTATGCTGGTGAAATTCCAACCCCACATATCCACTTTAAAACAACAAAAATGGAATTCTCTGACCATCGACTGGTCTCAATAACCTACCACCTACCTGTCACAGCTGCTAAGGCCCCACATTGGTGCAAAATCCGCCCCCCGAGCTTGCATCACCAGAAATCCACGTGAGTGGAGTCAGCAACTTTGGCAAAAGAGTTTGTTGCACCATTTTGTGCAGACCCCATTTCCACATGGGCAACTTTCAAAGAAGATACCATCCGCCAATCTCGCCACCTCTCCTCCAGATGCTCACGAGCCACATCAGTTGTCATATTGTGCGATCTGGCAGAGTTGGCACACCTGGAGTCCAACATCCCAGCTACAGGATACAGCTCTGCATGGGGCTGGAAGTGGGTGGAGGCAGCCGCCCACCTCAACGCGCTCAAAAGGCAACACAAACATTGGGTTTGTATTCAGTACAGGGCCAAATGCAACACAAAAGCAACAAGCTTACCGCATATTTTTTAAAAATTTTCGCACCACGCCAGAGCATGGCCTGCACACAGGTGTGTAGATCGGATGATTCCATTGTGGATACTCCAGCTAAAGTGGCAATCGAAAAACAAAAGTATTACTCCAAGTTGTACCAATCTGATCCAATTAGGCTGGCTGAAGTGGCAGAATTTCTCAACCAATCCCACATCCACACCATTTCCTAATACCCGGAAATAATGAATTTTATTACTCTAAATGAATTATAGACAGCCATCTGCAGTTTACCAAACCGAAAATGCATAGGCCCAGATGACATTCCATATAAATTCTATAAAAAGTACTTCAATTATATATCCCCACTACTGTTGGCCTCACTTAACCAGAGCCTTTTGAGAACGCGCCTCCTGCCAGAAGGACAAGAGGCCTTCACCATCACACTCTTCAAGAAAGGGGACAAGCTAGACTTAGCCAACTGGCGCCCCATTTCTTTAACTAACACGGATACAAAAATTTTAACAAAAATCATGGCTAACCATTTAGGGATTGTAGCATCTGCCACCATCTCCCCAGAACAATTTGGTTTCATCCCCAGAAGGTCGATTTGGGATAACGTGCACTCTGTGGCTAATGTATGTCAGTCCACAGCCTCTGGGGCACTTGTATTCTTGGACCAACAAAAGGCCTATGATAGAGTAAACTGGGAATACCTAAGGGCCTGCCTCCATCAATTCCGCCTACCCCCTCGCTTCATCAACTGGGTGATGCTGCTCATGGAATCTGTAACAATGGCAGTGCGTGGCCCTGGCTTCCTAACAGAAGTAGTCCGCCCTCAAAGGGGCTTGCGACAAGGGGACCCCCTCAGCCCACTCTTATACAACTTCAGCCTTGACCCACTACTGCGAAATGTGAATGCCCAACTCACTGGGGTCCATGTGCCAGGCCAAGCCCCAGTCAAGAGGATGGCGTTCGCAGATGACTGTGTGGTTGGGGTGTCTAATAATCAAGATGCACGCGCGCTTAAAGCTCTCATCCAGGAATATTCCCGGGTAAGCAACGCGGCACTGAACGCCTCCAAAACTGGAATCATCCTCCTTGGTTGGTTTCAGAACTGATGGGCCCCAGCAATTAGTTCCCAACCCAGCCCATCTGCTCGCCCACGTCCACGCCTTACTACTCAACACACACCGCTCCACTGGTGCTCCCCTTCGTGCCACGCCCTACCATAGGACCAGTGCGCCATCTGGGCGTGTGGATGGAGGCAGGCGGATACGCGTCAGCAGTAATGGAGTGCCGAATTCTGGACAACGTGATGAAGTGAATCGCCTCTCTCAGAGTCCACCCTACTTCCCTTACTGGCAGGGTTGTTTTAGCCAACTCTATGCTTCTATCCAAAGTCTGGTTCAGAGCCCACACCATCCCCTTCTCCCCAAGCTTCTTCAAATCCTTGCATGACCTTCTGCAAGGATGGCTATGGTCAGGCCGCCCTCCACCAGTGCGGTTAGAAGTCATGTTTGGCCCTCATCAGCACGGTGGCATGGGCCTGCTTGACTTCAGAGCCCATGCGGCCAAGATCTTGGGTACCTGTATTGCGGCCGTCACCACCCCTACACTCCCCTCCCAACACTGGTCCCACGCGGCCCGCTCCAACTTCTCCCACGCCTTGGGCCTCAACTGTCATCGAAACCCCACTCCCTGATGAAATACCTGGCTTCACACCCATCGGCCACAGGTCCTCACGGTACTAAAACCCACCACAAACGAATCCTACTCTCCATGCAGAGCGCTGAGTGGAGAATTCATATTAGTGAACATAAAACCAGAAGAGACCGCCCCTCTCCTCAGTTCACACAAGAGGTACAGGGGCTACCCAACCATGATGGCGTGATCCCCATACGGCCCCATGTCCTTCCAGGGTGGACTACCTGGACATGATGGACATCCCTTACTCCATTGAGACCCAAAAAACTATCTGGAAATACGCTCACC
The DNA here is from genome assembly GCA_022478985.1 of Massospora cicadina. NCBI lineage: Eukaryota > Fungi > Entomophthoromycota > Entomophthoromycetes > Entomophthorales > Entomophthoraceae > Massospora > Massospora cicadina. The sequence continues at coordinate 341,776 of JAKSZP010017084.1, forward strand.
ATCCTCTGTTGCAGCCTCAAATCCGCTCCCACGTGTGGTGCTGCCTGAGGTGGGTGTACCATACAGCTGAGCGCTCTAACGCTTCACACTCATCCTGCGTCGTGTGTGGCCAGTATGGAACGCTGTTCCACCGCCTAGAGAAGTGTCCTACCTCTAAAGTGATATGGCGCGAAGTTCAACGTTTACTGGGCCAGAATCAAACACATCCCTTCAGTCTGTCAAGAGATATGTTTGCTTTATCAATGGCCTCCCCCTTCCACCCTCCCTCTGTGCTCTGGTGGTTGCAATAGCCATGTGGACCATCCACACGATTGTCTTGGATGCCATCGCAGGCTCCACCCCCACCCTCCCAGAAGCTGTCCACAGATTCCAGTCTCATTTGGTGGACCACTTTCAAGCGTGGATGTTTGGATACCTCCCACCGCGCCGCTGACAGCTGGTATCCTCCTGGTTCCCAGTTTGGTTCATCAAATCAGACCCCTTCCTTCACACGTGTTCAATTGTGGCTACGGCCCCTTCACACGTTCCCTTCCCCTCCCCATAAGTGGCGTTCCCGCTGGCAACAAGAGATAGCATCGCTTCTCTGGGGTGCCTTCCCTGTTACTAAGTGTTGTCTCAAACAAGTCAATTTCAGAAAGTGTCCGTCCCATGGTCGGCCTTCCCCGCAATAAATTTAAAAATTTAAAGATTGCCCTGAGTGATGAGAGGTACTACCATCCTCTTCAGTGTCTTTTTATTTGTGAATGGGAAGATGACCTGGTCAAGAGCTAAAGGACATTCCCCAAGACTTACAATATCGCATCCATGGCCCTCTGAAACATTGCAGGCGCATTACATAGACTCTGGGGCATCCTCGTCAGTTGGTATAGCCCCTGCGCGGTAATAATAGCGCATTTTTCTTGGTCTTCCTTTGGCAAGTCAATCTTTTAATATCCCAAGATTGGATCCATTGTGGAGAAATACTTCAATTCTCCCAATCGATCTAGTGCATCATCAATCCTCAGTAGGGGATACAAATCTTTCTTCATAATTTTATTCAGCTTTTAGTAGTCAACTTCCACCCAGTTGGAGCCATCCTTTTTCTTCATAATCAGAATTGGACTCGCCCAGTGACTTGATGATAGAACTAGAAACCCATGATTCACTAGTTTGCTGATTTCAAAATCCACTACCGCTTCAGTGGCTTTTGATCATCAGATCGAACTCATCCTGATTAGCAAATTTTCCCCAGGGTTGACCTTGTGGATCACATTTCTGGTGCATCCCAAATCATGGTCGTCCTGAGTGAACGCTTCCCAATACTTTTTAAATAGTTCAAGCACCTCCTCTTGCTGGCCTTCTGACAGATCAGTGAGCTGCTCTCAATCAACTGATAGGTTGATGCTTTTGGTTACCCTGGCTGGTAATCCCATCTCATCGAGAGTCTCAAAATGTGGAATCTTCTCAATCTGGCTGTTGGGATCAGATGAACAAACGCGATGATCTGATTCCTCTTGATCTTCATTAGTTTTTCATTTTAATTCACCAGGAGAACTCAAATTTCTCCATGGCCTGGCATTAGTATCCCAGGAGCCACCCAAGGATCCACTCTAGACTTCTTCCAGGGGTTTCCAACCTCCCCATATAATAGCCCAGGTATCTCCAATGTCAACCCTGTGTCAACTATAATCTGCGATCCTGGTGGTATGGTCCTCTCATTCTTGATCCTCAGTGGAATTCCCCGGTTCTCTAGGATTTCTACTGGCATTTCGCGTCACTTTCTACCAACTAATTGCTACCAAATCAAGACTTTGCTGTCATTGTATATTAGAATGATGAAGCTGTTTCTCCAATTCAGCGGAGCTTCACCATCCTTCTGATATACTAATGATAACGTCTGACCCAATATGGTCAACGTATCATCCTCAAAGTTACATCTAACTCCATATTTTCATAGAAACTCCATTATAATCAGAATGTCATAGTTTTGGTTATCCAAAACTATTACTGGCGCAGATACCACCAATGACCTGAATTGTAATGGCAACGCGCTATACACTCCACAGGAGATGGCAGTGTTCAGTCAGCTGTCCCGTATTCCTTCTTATGTTCCAAGTCCAGCGAGATCTTCACCCTCTTTATCAGCTTGGTCAAGACAATATTGATGGGTAATCCACTGTCGACAATCGCCCTCACCTGCACTTGATTCACTTGTATGTCTATATACGTACACTTGGAGTATTGCAATATAGTGTTTACTGAGTGAATAGTGGCATTATTAGCTGAATCTAGGGTGTGAATAATTTGCGCCAATAAATCAGATCGATTCCTTTATTGCGCTGAGGGGATTGTCAAATTGGCCTTATATAATCAGACTTTAAATAATCCTTCAGGATTCTTGGCGGTTCAAATATTGTATGCCAGTTGTCAGGCATATTGCCAGGCAACTTCCTAAATTATCTCAGGGTTGATTCTCTTCGCCCCGGCTCTGGTCATGGCATTTAAATCCAAATTGACCACTTGATACAGCTGATCCTGCTCATCATCTACAAACAGATCACTGATATCAATTTCCTCAGTCATAATGTCAGGAGAAACAGGCTTCTCCGCAGCTCTAGACTGTTCTCGTCTAGGCTACAAGCCCTTTTCCCAATTCCTTGGTGGCTGCTAACTCTTTTGCCTGGACCACGTTGATCTGATCCTTTAGATTCTTACAGTGCACGGCGAAATGTCCTTTTCTGCCACCGTGGTAGCAGACCTTTTCCTTCTTAAAAAACCATTGGAATTCTTTGGGCTTATTCCCTGGCACAGTCTGATTGGTCTCTCTTTAGCTCCTCCATTTACCTTCATGGGATTTGGATTGTGCACCAGAATGGATTAGAAGCTTCTATTTGGGGCATCAAATGTCGCTCCCAAAAGCTTCAAATTATATACCATTTGCAAGGTAGTTATTTCCATCACAAACATGGAAGACATCATGCAATGCAAATTGTGAATGGGCTGAAGGGCTGCTTGCAAGGCGATTCTGGTATCAAAGTCATCCAATACTTTCGCTCTGACCAGGATCTGCAACTCCTGGTAAAACCAATCTGCAAAGCTTGCTAGAGACTTATCTTTATGGAACTGGATTCCCATGAATTCCTGTTTGCACTTCAACATACGCGTCAGACTCCTGAACTCTTTCATGATGGCCGCCTTTGCCTCAGCATACGACCAGCTGTCCCCCTCCAGGTGAAGTAACACTAAGTTCTGACAGTCAGTGTCTAGGCAATTCATGACCGTCAACGCCTTTTGATGGCCCCATAGCCATACATGGTTATGTCAAACAGTTGGAAAAACGCTAAGGCGCTATCCTGATGGAACATTAGCAATTTTAGTGTTGCCTTAAATTCCTCCGAGTTATATCTGGCCAATTCTCTCAGTTCAGCCACTCAGCTAACTTGAGGAGTGACTTAAGGCGTCATCTCCAAAATGGCAGCAAAAGTGGGCGGCATGTTCCTTGGGGTATTCGACTCAAGTATCATGTGAGGACTTCTTTCTTTGGATCGCTTGCCATATCAGGCTCACAAGCACATTTGTGGGCTTTAAGTTCCTTTACTTGTTTGATTAATCGCTCTATATCCACTCCAAAATTTCTCAAATGAATACAATCCGCTTCTTGCTTCGTTTTCAGGTATAAGACCTCTCAAACAAGATCCCCTTCTTTCTTCTTCAACATAGTTACTTTCCCAAGTAACTCATTCCCAAAAATTGTAACATTATCTATCCCTACCTCCACCTTGGCGACTTATTCTTCCAAGGATATGAACTCTTGATGGTCCACTGAGTTTAGAGCATTCTGGTTCACAGTGGCTAACTCAGTCCACAGTTTGCATAAATCATCTTTGTACTACGTTTTTATAAATATCTCAACTCAACTACCCCTATAGTAGCACCAACTTGTTAAAATTTACTTAGTTGGGTTATTATTGGCAAACAACCCTTGTAATCTTTTTACTGCACAGGTTCAGTTTCCTTGTGCACTTCGTCGCATTGTATAATATAATAGATTATTGATTGATAATAATATGACAACTATTATCTGTAGTTGAGTATGAATTCTTATATCTCAGCCCAACGCTCGGCCAGTATTACCAATTAAATACTTGTAATATCATGATTGTAGGGATTTGTTTCCTTGTTCTGTCCATCCCAATCTTCGATGAGATTCCCTAGTGACAGTATCTTTGGTCCAACACACAGTTGGCGGCAATCCCCGATTGTGTCTCCTTCTTCTCTAGATTCCTGCTCAGATCTTTACTCTTTTCACTAAGAGTCTTCCAATTATTGCACACAGCAATAATATCCTTGAGAAGAATAGCACAATTGAAGCTGATGATAGTTTACTACTTAAACTATATACTGAATGAACAGATTAGAACTATATATCTGTAATATGGTCTAATTATCTGTTGTAATATCTGTTTTCTTCTGGCTTCCTGCCATACAATGATCTTGGTCCACCTGACTGATTAAATCTTATCACTTGTATCAACCCCAGGATGGGTGAAACATAATGGAAAGTCAAGCTGCTCTTTATCTTTTCCAATTTCTGTTTTTATTATAGTGAATCCTAGGGAAATTATAGTGGGGATTTAGTCATCTAACCCTCATTTGACACCTCTTCAATGAAAAAGTAGCCGTTGCAATTGAATAGACCCATCCTTGTCTCAGCATTGATAATATTCCCCATCCTGTCTAGGATTCCTTCATTGGACATCCTCAAGACCTAAATGAAATGAGTCAGAAAATGTGTCCCTAATGTTTTCCTCTCGATCCAAGCAAACCAACCAATTTGGCTAGCAACCTGCTTAGGTAATGGGACTTATTACCCATTAAAGCAGTTCATCACCAACCGATCAATTTGCTAGTTGCAGGTGGCATCACTCGCCTAACAACTTGCTATTCATTCCCAATCAGTTGTTGATGAAACCTGACTGATCCCAATCGGTACACCTGATAGTTAATCACAGTCAGATGCCCCTATTTTGTCAGCAACCCTGCCTGATGAGATCTTAAGTATTAGTCCATATTGATCCCTGATGGATAAGCTTAGGCAAATATCACAAAATCCCCTGAAAGTAGATACTCTGAAACTTGGGACAAACAATTTCCAATTCACTTCGCCTTAGGGAATTACCCCCTTGCAATAAATGGTAATCTAGCAGGCTGGGAATATGAAAAAAATCCCAACAAATCTCTAAGCCTATTTCCCATCTACTTAAGGATCCAAAGAAAGGACTCATATAGAGCTAAGAGGCTCAGGTTTCTTTTGATGAGTTGTGGGAATCTATATGACCACATTATCCAGCTTGCAAATTATCTAAGCTTCAATTAATCTAAGATAATTGGTTCATTTATTTTATTTAGCTTATTGATTAAGCTTTGAGACATTGATCAAATATTCTGTATCATTGGTAATAATCACCAGTTAAATGGTTAACTGTAAAGCTCATAGAATCATATCTGATGATAATTATAGTTACAATTTCATTGTGGATTGTTGCCAACAATTTGGAGATGAGTAAATTAACTCAAAATGGGTATTTACTCATGGGAAATCGTCAGGTTTGGTAGCTGACATGTGGGCTGATACAAATAGTGATTTAATTACACTATTACTCGTGAATATCAGCTGGAGTATTTCCCACAATTGAACCAATATCCCTTTTTTTGTCAGCTAGGCGTGCTGAGATATCCCTTTTCAGCTAGGTTTGCTGAGAACCTCGTGAATATTACTTTTCTGTCAGCTATGTGTGTCAAGAACCTTGTTACCATGAATACCCCATATCACATATTCTTCATCAGTAACCTATAAATATTCCCTCTCTCTACTAATAAAAGACACCTTAGTACTGTGAATACTTTATTGTTTCCAATTGTGGATTGTTTACTTCAAAGTGAAGTTGTGAAGAAGTCTTCCATCTAAGTGTCAACACCAGAGTGAGGCCAAAGTCACTTAAATCCTTTTATATTGCCAGAGTAGGGCCAAAGCTACCCATATATCAAACTCGACTAGGCTATTTGTCTTCAATTAGCAAATTCGTGTTTATTCCTAGAGTCAATAGTTAAGTGAACTGTGCACCATTAGAAACCCCGCGTTTTTACACGTGGTGCTCACTACAGGGGCTGAGTCAAGTTTATAAGAACATAATAACTCTGGATTATCTAACTAATATGGAACATCAAAGAAACAAAGAAACAGGGTCATCAGCAGCCACCGGGGAAATATCCAACTAGAGGCTGGAATGCTGGTGGATTCTCAATATATCCATCTATCAACGATTGGAGTAAATGAGAACGCCATAACAATTTATGAACCACCTTTGGAGCGAATCCTAGATAATTTACCCAGCATCAGTGATATCCTAATGAGAGGATTCCAAATTTTGCCAACCAATACATTAGACCAAAGCTGTGGATTATTCCACCACACTACCAATCAGGAAGAACGAAGATGACACTTTTAAAAACTTTCTTAATATGAAAACTCAATCATTAATAGGATACTTGTGGAGCGTTGGTAATATTGGCAATTATATTGTCAAATATGTACAGCTGACTACCTAAAACATGAGAGCCATCCAAGTATGGCAGCAGGCAGTGATTGCCAATCTTGTTGATTATACTAAAAAAAAACAATGTACAACAGCAGGTGCTGATGCAACAATTAAATGTCAGTTTTCAGCAGATTTGCACTGGTTTAGATTCCACATTGCAGTGTGTCCACCAATCAAACACCCAATTAAGAATCTAATGGCCGAGTTAAATACAAAACTTTGGGGAATAATCAAGGAGATTATCAACCAAATTGGGTTTAATTACCAATGAAAACATGATGTGGATAAGCATTGCCAATTAGCTGAATCAAATATTGCTGATTTGATTCAAGCTCACGAGCCAGTTGTGCCAATGTCTGCAACCAACACCAAAACTCACGCGGTCTTGCTTGATTTAGTTAAAGGAAAACAGGAAATTAAGAATACCATCAACAATATGGAAAGAAAACTCAAACAACTCAATGAAGAGATGAGAGCTGAAATTGATAAGCTTTGCACGGAAATTTAAAATTGTCAACAAGAATGCTTTAGAATTGGCAACTCAATCTGAGTTAGATTAATTGAAACTCAAAGTCATTAAATTAAATGATGAAATGTCCAAGTACGAAAAAGAGAACCAAGAAATGTATGAGCATTTTCTTCCATGTCTAAAACTGAGAGGGCAAGTTGCAGAAAGAAGTTGAAACTCTGTAAGCGATTTTACAAGAAGAAATTGATAAGAATCGTCAACTTTGGGAAAACAACCAAAAATGCTTGGCTTGGTAAGATAAAATCCTAAGATGATCGGATAACCTTGAAGACTCTAAGTACTTGTTCACGGGATGAGTACCATGAGGTAAATTTATTCAAGGAGGAATTGGCATCCATTGAAGAAGAGAGTATTGCTGACAGCACCATTCAATCTGTTCAGGAAATGCCCCCAATCATTGTGGCCCTTCCTGAAGTAACAACTGAAGAAACTCCAATGTCTAGTTGAATCCCAATTAGAAGTTCTGGTCCAATTATTGTTGAAGATTTCAAGAGTACTCCAAAGTTGCCCATTTTCCTTTGTGATAATGTGCCTGCCTTCTTCCAGTTATTTGAAATGATGATGTACGGTTATAGTGACCGACAAAAAGCTGTCATCATCATGAATTGTCTCGATACTTTGTGCCAAAGCTTAGTTTTGCCTTACCTTCATGGGGAGAACTGGGTTACAAGGAGGTGAAGGAGGCAATTCTGACCAAATTCAGTAGTCCAGATAAGATGGCAGCTCGGAAACAAGAATTCATGGGCATCCAATTTAAAAAGGATGAAACTGTGGATGCATTCGCTGATTGTTTCTATGAGGAAGCTCAGATCCTCAATGGGGCCAATATGATGATCAATTTTGACAGAAGAATTGCGATGCAAAATGCTTTGCGCCCTCATTGAGAATTACACCAAATGATGTCCTCCACTTTGACCAGTAGATACACCATTTCTCAAATGGTAGAACAACCAAGAGTTTTATCAGCAATGTTTGACACACCAAATTGTACATATAAGCTGAATAACCAATCAAACAATAATAAGGGATTAGGATGATTCCCCAACAAATCAAGAGATTTCAATAATCGTGGTAATCAAGATAAACTGAATGAAGGAGAAAAACCATTCAAGCCTCATTTAACTTGCAATAAGTGCGGACAGCCTGGGCACTTTGCCAATAACTGTGGACAACGCAAACCAAAGGATCAGGTTAACTTAGTCCAGCATATTGATAAACAGGAAACTTCTGATTGGGGGAAAAGACCATGCGGTCTAGACGTGGAACAGTCTAGAACCACAGATAAACAAGTTCCCCCAGATAAATCAGATAGTTTGGACAAGTCAGACCTATTTGCAGATGAGCCTGAATTAGATCCCCTTCATCAGATCATGTACCAAGATGTAAACATAATAACAAGATTGAAATAAAGGAGATTGCTCCCAAAATTATACAGGAGGTAGCTCGCCCATATGCCCAACAGATAATGGAGAAGGTCCAAAACGCCAAATATGAGATGGAGTTAATGTATCAATTCCAATTGGTATAATTTGAGAAACGTTCCCTGATATATCAGCACAGTTAATTCATACCTTGGATTTGGCCAACGAATCTGCTATACATGCAGTAAACAATAGCATATCTTATTTTTCTGAGTGCACGTATACGGATATTTTGGTGAACTGAATCCCCAACAGAGCAATAATCAACAGTGGAGCGCCAATTCATATAATATTGACCAAATTAGTAAAGAAATTAAAGTCCAAACCAGATTTTGCAGCATTGGAAGCAGTATGGGATGAAAGGTCCTGACTCTACAACTTCCTGTGGGGCTTATAGCGCTTTACCACTATGGTTTGGATCCTTGGTCATATCAGTGCCAGCGATTGTTATAGCCAACCAGAATTATGACATACTCATTGGCACTAACTTCATGTGGAAGTATGGGGTCAAATGTGACTTTGAGGAAGACACTTTGACAATTCTGGGGCAGAAGTTGCCACTGGTATATCAATGCAAGGGGAAAGCGCCCCTTAGTAGATGGAACAGTTTCATCAAATTAGTCTATAAGGATGGAATGTTACCTATTGGTTACAAATTAGTCGGAAGAAAAGCCCAGAAATTACCAAAATATTTAGATGAAATTCTTTAATCCCAATTTTTTCTAAAGAAGATGTCATAATTCAGCTGGGAATGCAACAAATCGTGGAGACTGAACTGACCTTGGAGTTCCCAGAGCAGTTATATTTAGAAATCTAAGCTCCTTGGCAACAATCAAGGATCAAACCTTGGGTAGCCCCAGGAATTTTAATCCCTGGTCATGAGGAGATTTGGGTCCTTTTAGCCAATCTGAGAAAATCTCCAATAAAGGCCAAATGACACCAGGTGGTTGCATTCGCCCAACTAAAACTGATATTAGAGATTTGTTCCTTTCACAAATTTGTGAATTGGACGAATTGGGACTTCCAAAAGAAAACGATGGGAATATACATATGCTAATTGAACAGGATTGATTAGCTGGATTAACAGAAGACCAGAAAGATGAAGTTCTGGACTTATTTGAGACATACCAAGTTATTTTCGCGCAGGATGACCATGATCTCGGGTGTGTGAAGGATGTTTTACAGCAACTTGATACTGAGGATGATGGGCCAATTTAATTTAAGGCCTATTTGATGGTCTAGGGCGGCAGAGGCAGTTGTTGTTAAAGAAATTGAAATACTCTTAGAACATGAAATGCTTGTACCATCATCCAGTCCATGGGCGAGTCCTATATTAATAGTTAAGAAGAAAGACGGTTTAAATTGAGTTGTAATAGATTACCAATGTTTAAATAAATTTTTCAAAAAAGGACTTGTACCCCCTGCCTAGGATTGATGACGCGCTGGATCAGTTAGGAGGAGCCAAGTTTTTCTCCACCATGGACTTAATCTCCAGATATTGTCAGATAGATATGCCCACAGAAGACCAAGAGAAGTGTGCTATTATCACAGCACAGGGGTTGTATCAGCTGACAAGGATGCCTCAAGGCTTATGCAACGCCCCCGTGACATTTCAACGGGCTATGGACTTGATTTTATCGGATCTGAAGCTGTCCTGTGTCCTGGTTTATCTGGACAACATTAATGTATTCATCTGAACATTTACCAATCATCTACATCTTCTTGAGGAAGTATTCAAGTGACTGGCTTTGCAAATCTCAAAATCAAGCCAAGAAAATGCCATTTCTTTAAGGAGGAATTAGAATACTTAGGATTTGTAATCATCGCTGAGGGACTTAAGCCCCAAGTCCAAGAGATAGAATTGACTAATTGGATGTTGGTCCCCAAGAGCATATATGATATTCAAGTTTTCCTCAGAATGGTCAGCTACTATCACCAATTCATTAAGGATTTTGCAAAAATAGCCGAGCCACTTTTCCACCTATTGAAAGATCTGAAGAAGGGATTCATCTGGAGTGATGAGGCTCAACTCGCATTCAATGAATTAAGGAAATACTTGACAATGAGTCCAAATTTTAAAATACCCAGATTTTGAGAAGCTATTCAATATTCAATCAGATGCATCGCTGATGGCAATAGGAGCCGACCTTAGCCAAGAGGATGATAAGGGGGATGAACACCCTGTAGCATATGTCAGCTGAACACTGTCAAAGGCCAAGAGGAACTATACAGTTACAAAGTAAGAATGTCTTGCAGTTATTTATGCCTGCAAGCAGTTTTAAGTCTATATCCATGGAACGCACTTCAAGGTTGTGACCGACCATGCCTCTCTCCAATGGCTTCATAACCTTAAAGAACCAGAAGGGAGATTGTCGAGGTGGGCTTTGAAGTTACAGGCCTACAATTTTGAGATAGAACATCAGGCAGGAAATAAGAATTAGAATGCTGATGGTCTGTCTAGGTTGCCAACCGTTCTTGCTGTGCAAGATCGTGCTGATGATCTATATAAGCAAATGATCCATGGGGAATTGCAGGAAGAGCCAATCGAAATTCAAAAAGCATTAGAGAAGGCGATGGAAAATACCAAGCTCATTAATGGACAATTATTCAAAATAACGAACAAAAAGAGGCTTTATTTCTGAAACCATTGTAACGCATTGAGATAATTTGAGCTGCCCACAAGTTTGTTGGACATGGTGGGTTAAAGAAGATGCACAAATATCTCCAGCAATACTACTATTAGGAATCACTGAATTTTGACGTTAACAATTATATCACCTGTTGCATGGAAGGTCAGATCCATAAGCCCCATAAGAACATGACAAAATAACAATTAGTGAAGCCAAGGTTTGCTTGGCACACAGTTTCAATTGATGTAATGGGACCACTAAGTGCGAGTACAGGCGGTGTACATTACATAATTATAGCAATTGACCACCTTATGAGATGGGTCAAAACCTGAGCCTTGAGTTGAGCAGATGCCTTAAGTACCGCCAAGTTCATCATGCAGCAGGTGGTATACTGACATGAGTGTCCCCAAGTGTTGCTGAGTGACAACAGGACTAATTTTACGTTATTTGTAATTCCACGCCTGAATAACTAATGGGAATTAAGGGGGTCACTTCTGAAGCCTATTGGCCTGAAGCAAATGGAGTTGTGTAACGAGTCAATGGGACACTTGCCGCTATGCTAAGGAAGCTAATCTTGAGTAAAGCGCCATCTTGGGTGTCTTATCTAAGTTTAGTAACTTTTGTGTATAATATTAGTTTCCATTCAACAGCAGGAAAAACGCCATTTGAATTATTGTACGGTTGTAGAGCAGCACTGCTGCCAATTCTCTATTCAGCAGTGGACCCAACTCCAGGGATGAGCATGGATAGATATCTATATCAACTCACAAACATAATAGTGGATCTACAATCTCAAGCCTATGATACAACAATCAGGAGAAGGGTTCAGGCTAAATAAGCCGATGATAAGAGTTGATCCACTCTTAGGGAATTTACAGTTGGAGATCAAGTAGCCTATTGCAATACTCATGGGTTTGGTCGCCAAAATAAGCTAGATGCATTATGGGTGGGACCATTTGAGGTTATAGAAAATCTGGCGAACAATGCCTATACAATCAAGAATCTATCCAATGGTCATGTGATTAATAGAGTACACAGCAAATTTCTCAAAAATGGTATTAAAAAAATTATATATATATATATATGAAAAAACCACTTTAAAAATTTAAAAATAATGAAAAAATGGATAAAAAAGGAAAAAGAAAAAATATAATAATAAATAGATAAATAATAATAATAAAAAAGAGAAGTTAATTTATATTTTTATTTTTTTAAGCCTTGGGTTGTGAATTGCGAGCTCCTCTTTGACACCTCTGGGGGAGGGAGATTGAATGTTGATGTTGTGAAAGAGGTCGCTGAAGTTGATCTGAGATCAAATACTTGCAAGGGAAAGAGCTAGCTGAAGTCAAGTTCTTTAAACTTGGGGAGGATTCTGCGAATATGCAATGATGGGAGATTAATGGGGACGTCCAGTTCAGCAAGTCAGGAAACCCCAGATCAGGGAGGAAAACAGCAAAGCAGGAATATGCAATCTGCAAACAAGTCCATGTAATCTCAATATGGCACAGGTGCTGGAAGCTGTGTCCGGAGTGCTTGATGACAGGCTTCATCATGAACACTAGGCATATGAAAGAACAACAAACAATGGAAATGTGCAGGGGGTTGTCAAACCATACCACCAATTATTGCCATTAAGGGAAGATATTGCCAGATAGTCCCTGTTGCAAAGTAATCATGCAGGCAGCAAATATCATCTTGGAGGCGGCGGCTGTGGGCATCCTGAAATCATAAGGGAAAGAAAGGTTAAATTTTGGTGAGGTGGGGAGTGAAGTAGCCCACATACGAAGTACTTGCCCTGTGAATCTGAGTGCAAAGGAGGCATAATCCCGATCAAGTAAACTATTGAGGTCATGAGGTGCAAAGGAGATATTAAGTGCCTCAGTAAATTTACCCCAAAGTTTAATATATGAAAGTTCTGCATGCTCATTGTTACTGATTGTCAATTCAGTAGACAAGATAGTCAGTTTATAAAATTGGCCAATTTGGAAAAGGAACTCAGGTAGAAGATCTGACTCAATCAGGAAAGATTGATCTAAGTTGGGAGAAATCTCCTCATTATTCTCAAGGGCAATTACTGGATTTAGCACAATGAGAGCCAAATCCAGTAATGCCTCAAAATTGAGCTCGGTGACAAGAGAATGAGGGATGAAAGAATGGGATTTCAATGATGAAACTGCTAACCCTCTCCCCTCTTCAGAAATTGGCACTGTGGCAGAAAGAGCTGAATAGGGGATTGCAAAATCAAGTTGACTTGGGGGCTGGATCTAGCTGGAGTGGAAAGGATACCTCTTTGATTGGTTTGTGACATCACCAAAAATTGGGAGGCATCCACTTCGCTCAGATTAGATAAGATCCATTCATAGAAGGAGTTATTAGATGAAGACATTTTTTTAGCTGATAATCTGGTCAAGCGGGGGGATGTGTGAGAATTTATATGACCACATTATCCAGCTTGCAAATTATGTAAACTTCAATTAATTTAAGATAATTGGTTCATTTATTTAATTTAGCTTATTGATTAAGCTTTGAGACATTGATCAATTATTCCGTCTCATTGGCAATAATCACCAATTAAATGATTAATTGTAATGCTCATAGGGTCATATCCAATGATAATTATAGTTACAATTTTGTTGGGGATTGTTGCTGACAATTTAGAGATGAGTAAATTAACTCAAAATGGGTAATTTCTCATGGGAAATCGTCAGGTTTGGTAGCTGACATGTGGGCTGATACAAATAGTGATTTAATTACACTATTACTCGTGAATATCAGCTGGAGTATTTCCCACAATTGAACCAATATCCCTTTTTTTGTCAGCTAGGCGTGCTGAGATATCCCTTTTCAGCTAGGTTTGCTGAGAACCTCGTGAATATTACTTTTCTGTCAGCTATGTGTGTCAAGAACCTTGTTACCATGAATACCCCATATCACATATTCTTCATCAGTAACCTATAAATATTCCCTCTCTCTACTAATAAAAGACACCTTAGTACTGTGAATACTTTATTGTTTCCAATTGTGGATTGTTTACTTCAAAGTGAAGTTGTGAAGAAGTCTTCCATCTAAGTGTCAACACCAGAGTGAGGCCAAAGTCACTTAAATCCTTTTATATTTCCAGAGTAGGGCCGAAGCTACCCATATATCAAACTTGACTAGGCTAATTGTCTTCATACAATTAGCAAATTCTTGTTTATTCCCAGAGTCAATAGTTAAGCGAACCTGTGCACCAGTAGAAACCCCGCGGTTTTTACATGAGTTACGCTGGTATGTTATAGATTCTCCATTTTTTTCCCCAAATTTCAATTGAGAATTTATAATACAGACCAATGCTTTGTTGATGGCGATAGGCACCATCCTGAGTCAAGTGGATGAACTTTGAGGATGAGCATCTGGTAGCTTATGTGAGCCAGGTGTTATCAGAAGCAGAACAGAAATACACCATTACTGATTGTGAATGCCTCGCAGTGATTTATACCTGTAAGCAGTTTTTGGTGTATCTAAATGGTGCTCACTTTAAAGTGGTGACAGACCAATCCTCTCTACGCTGGCTGCATAATCTAAAGGAGCCAGAAGGACGTCTGGCCCAATTTGGCAGTGAAGCTTTAATCATATGACTTTGAAATAGTCCACCAAGCAGGAGCATCTCATCAAAATTTTTGACAGTTTATCAAGGTTACCAATGGTCCAAGTGGTAAACCATAAGGCCAATGAGCTATTACAGCAGATAGTCAATAGAAAAGGTTGGTAACAGGCCCCAATAAATCCAAGGTGTGCTTTGAAAAGCAATGGAAAACACCAAGATCAAGGATGAACAAATTTTTAAAAATGATTAACAGAGCTTTATTAATATTTCCAAAACCATCTGAACAAGCAGCAATATCTAATCCTCACATAAGGTTGTTGGGCATGGAGGCCTGAGTAAAACAACTGACCACATTTTCTAGTATTACTACTGGGACTTTATCAATCATGATGTGGCCAATTATTTGGCTTGCTGTGTGGTGTACCAATTGCATAAACCACTCAATAACACCACTGGATATTGACTAATCCACCCAGGATTTGCCTGGCATCCAGTGCTATCAACGCTATAGGCCGATTAATATGAGTACTGGGGAATCAAGTATATCATAGTTGCGTTTAACCATCTAACAAGATGGGTGAGAAGAAGGCATTATTGAAAGTAGATGCTACAAGCACCATGAAATTTATCCTGGATCACGTCACTTATTGCCACAGGTACCCGCAAGTCTTGCTGGGCAACAATGGAACAAATTTTACGTCACATGTGATACCAAGGTTGAATGAGATAATGGGAATCTGAGGAGTTGTATTAGTTCCCTACCAGCAAAAATGAACGGACTGGTAGAACAAGTGAACGGAACGCTAGCCTTGACACTGAGGTTGTTGGTCTCTGGAAGAACTTCTGTGTGAGAAATTTACCTTAGTTTGGTAACATTTTCCTACAATTTTAGCTACAATATGGTGATGGGAAAACATCATTTGAATTTTTATATGGGCTAAAGGCCATGTTGCCGCCAATTCTATAAACAATAATCAAACCAACATTGGGGATGAGTGCATAGCAGCACATATTCCAACTATCAAACATCTTAATCAAAAAGCAATCACAAGAATTCAATATGACCTTAAAGAAAAAGATCAAGGCTAAGACAATGGACGATAAGAATAGGCCAGTGTTGCACAAATACCATATAGGCTATAGGGTACCCTATCGAAATACACATGGCTTTGGGAAAAGAAACAAATTGGATGTGCTGTGGTTGGGTTCGTTTGATATTATTGCCAATATGGCGATGGATGCATATACCATCAAGAATTTAGCAGATGGAAGAATAGTGAACTGGGTCCATGAAAAGTACCTAAAGCATTGGATCCAAGTATAAAGATAATGAGAGTGCTCCCAAAGGACTGCTGAACCATTAATATGGTTATGTCCTGACAAGTTTTTTGGTTAAAGCCTATAAAAGTACTGCTGAACCAAAATAAATGGTTAAGTCTAAAAAACTAAGACCTCTGAACCATAAAAACTAGTAGTTAGAGTATACCTAGGAAACAGTTTATTTAATAAAAAATAAGGACCGCTGAATTGAGTATAGGTCATGTCCCATAAAAAGAATAAGAAAAAATACAATAAAATTGATAAAGTATGCAAAAAAGAAGAAAAAAACATAAAAAAGCCATATATTTTTTAAAAAATTTTATTTGATACCTTCGCCTCAGGGATGATTCCGCCCATGTCACCTCTTGGGGAGGGAGGTTGCATGACAGTAGGAGTGAATAAGCAATCAAAATCTTTTTGAGATCGAAACTAGCAAGGACTAAAACCACCCAAAGACAAGTTCTTTGAGCAGAAGCTGAGCCTTAAGAGAACACAACCAGGGGAAGAGAAGCTGAAATGTCATTATTAACCAAATGTAATACTCCAGATCAAGGAAGAAATTAACATCAAAGGAAGAGGCAGTCAGCAGATAATCCTGAATAATCCCAATATAGCACTGGAGCAGGAAGATTATCCTTAAGAGATTGCAAATGGCTTCATCAAGTACGTTAGACATGTGGACTGGCATGGAGCAAAAGTTAATGGAAATAGTTTACCAAAACATGCCTCAAATCAGAGCCATTAGGGGGATGTATCAATGTTAAGTGCTAGAGATGAGGGAGTCATGCAATGAGTGAAAGCATACTGAAGGCAATGACTGCAAGATTTCTGAAACTACAATCAGAAAGAGTGATTGAAGTTGGGAAAGGCGGAAACTTTATGGCCCTACTGTGAAGAATTTGTCCCGTGAAACAAAGAGATTAAGCCACAACATCTCAATCTAAAATGTTTGTGAGATTGGCGGGGTTAAGAGACTCAGCAAAGACCTTGGTTATCCTGCTTCTTAAATCTGTATTAGAGAGCTCAAACTGTCTTGTTTCAAATAGTTAAATTGGTCAAATGTACTGCTGGCTAATTTTATTAGCTGAGCCAAAATAGTAATTCTGGAAGCAAATCAGAGATGGCACAAAATGACTGGCTTACACTGGACAGCATTACTTCTGAAGGCATGAGAATTATTATGGGTTTAACAAAGAATAGAGCCAAATACAGCAAAGTGGCAAAGACCAATTTGGGAACCAATGGAAGAGAGAGAATTGGCCGCAAAACTTTTGAGTGGTTGCTACTCTAGTTTAATAAAGATTTGATACCATTTCTGGTAGTTCAGTGGAAGGAGTACACACATGCGCTTTTAGGGTATAGGTTCTGGGGGGACCAGTAAAGAGATTCTTTGAGCGGTATGACTCATCAATTGGAAGAGGCGGGAACCTTCAGCAGGTAATATTGTCCAGATAATGCTGGTGCCAGGGGTAGACAAATTTAACATATGAGCTGTACAAGCCAGGGGATTCCATACTTTTATATTTTGCAACATTATCCACTACATTGTAGATTAAACTCTAATTTCCTTCAATTTTGGTACAATTAATTTCTAATTTATAAAGTAATTTTAAATTTTTAAATTTAAACTTTTATTTGAGATGGCCAACCTGGGGACAATACTACACCAATTAAAGTGGAAATGAAATGAGTGGAAAAGGAGGATAAAATCAGAAAACCTCCATGTGTGGCGTATGATAGGCCAGGAACTCCATGGACTGCCTCTACTATTTGCTATCTCAGTTTAGGACATTGGTGCGCAACGCCAACACAGTCATAATTGTCTCCTACCTAAAGTTCATTGACTGGGAATCAAACTTGGCGAGGCAGTGGTAGAGAGTCCATATTCTACCAATGGGGTATCTGTCATGGTTAAATGACATAATAGTGGGCACCAACCCCAAGGATAAGGCTGGGTGGCAGGAGGCCCAGAAGGTGAAGCTTCAGGCCCTCCCTGACCTCAAGCACATGGTAGACCAACGCTGGGTACAAGCCAAATATGCCAGGTTGGTACTAGTGAGGTGCAGAACGCCCAGCACCTTGCGTCTGCCCGGGTGTTAAAATGGATGAGATATTCAATTAATGTGGATAATTAACTCAGTTGATTGAGGAACGGGGTTTTGAAACCCATTCCATTTATGAAATTACGCGTCTGGGTCAGATTCAACTTCAATCAGATACCTAAGTGAAATCAATTTCAGTGTATTCTACTAAGTTGGATGGGAGTGTTTGCCTATGGGTGAATCAGTGCTTGGGACTGCTTTGGCAGACCCCAAATTACCCTACCTTTGTTATAATTTAATTTTTGTGACCAACATTCCTTGTTGGTCAACCTTTCCCAATAAATTTTCCTGTTTCCCATTTTATATTGTTATTTCAGATAATCCTGTGTGCAGACCCCTTTGAGGAGGTCTTGCACTATGTTAACCATTGCTTTTTTAATATGATTAGTTTATCCCCTAGTGCACCATTGGGTCGCCCAGGTTCCCTTCAACCTGGGACGATTACCCCTTCTTCCCTTGTGCACCGCGTCGCTTTTGGTTGGTTATTTCATATAATGATCGCACTTTTCTACTTTAAGTAATATTGCTCCAGAACCCTCTGCTGGGCTTTGGTACTTTTTGTACTAATGGCTAGTTCCCTGGCGTTTGCTCGGTGCACCAAGCACTACCACGCTAGGAACACAAGAGTTATATAAACTCTCCTTACAGTATCCTCCCCTCTAATTTATGAAATAAAATCTTCAAAAAAGAAAAAAATGCAAGAATAATATGAGCAAAAAATAATATTAGGAGGAAAAAGATAACAATAGCAGATATAATTAGTCATTCTTATTATTGCCACGAGGAATGCATTGAAGGTAGTCTCACCTGCCTAGGATAAAAGGGGGATTGAGGTTTCAAGGACGCTAGATTAAGATCATGTAAATGATGAAGGGTCATATAGCCCTGACTGGGGGGACCAGCTTTCTGGGACTAGCATCGGCACAAATAAACCAACTAGGCTGTAATGGCAGTGGGTCATGAAGATTGCGCTCTGAGGAGGCAGCAGCAAGGAAGAAAGGAAGAGAACCGCAGGTCAAAGGTTGTTATGAGAAGCGTCAAGTGCATAAGGGCTGTACTCTGCTAAAACTTGGAAGTATTTTTGCTGGCCCAAGGTTTCATCCTCCTGTCCTGATATTATTCTCGCTGGAAATCTTGACAAGAGGGGAATGTGTTGGGATTTTTGTTTACCTTTCTAGCTTCCTGGGTTAAATCTGCTAATTTGCTAAGGTATTGTCTTACTAGCAAATGAATTGGATATCTGTTGATTTCAATATTGGCTTAATAATACCAGCATTTTTTGGGTAATTCGCCAAGTTAAATCCATTGAGGCTAATACATGTTAATGCTTAAGAATCCGTTGAGCAAAGTTTCTGACAAAACTAAGGCATCTGATAGTTGATCATTGATTAATTAATAGGTACACAATTTTTATCAGTTGGGTTTCATCACCAACTGATTAAGAATTTGGTTAGGAGTTGTAAGGCGAGTGATTCCACTCTCCAACTAGCAAATTAAATAGTTTATTCACAACCTTCTATAATGGGTTTTAGGGTCCCAAAATCTAAGCAGGTTTCTATCCAGATGTAGTCAGTTTGCTGTGATTGATTGAAAACGTTAGGGACACGTTTTCTTGCTCTTTCCATTTTTAGGTCTCTGTGATGTAAAACTGAGGGATCCTTAGCCTGATGGAGAAAACCATTACAGGAAGATATTTTGAAGGTATATTCAAATGGTAATGGCTGTTATTTTAAGGCTAAGGCACCAGCTGAGGAGTTAAGCGCTAAACTCCCTTATAAATTACCGAGTACTTTTAATAATGAAGCAGATCTTCATAGTAGTAATAGATTCTTTTCATCTTATTTCTAATATCGTTGTAGTACAATAATTGTTGACTCTTTTTTTATGATAGAGAGTAAGGATCGGATATTTCTAGAAAAAAGAAGGCCTTTAAAGCAGATCTCTGCAATTCAGCGTGATGAGAATTAAGGATGGGAACCTCTCTTAATCTGATAGTGAATTAAGTTCAGCCAGTATAAAGAAGTCCCTAATTATCAATATAATCTATATTTCGTGTATCATTCCAAGTTTAGAGTTGGATGACCAGTTAACTGGGTTAATTTATTTCGATACAGATAATAGTCTTCATACAATTATCACCCATATATCTATACTACTATCAGGCAATTTGAATCGTGCACATAACCAAACCTGTGTAGTTAACTTATGGGAACAATCAGCAAGAAAACCCATAATTTAACACCAAACAGAGGGATTATTTAAAGGTAACGAATTCCTTACATGGTGTCACAGCGTTGGCCTAAGCATTCATATTAGAAGCAGAAGAGGATAGGGGCTTTTCATCTGGCACCAGTTTCTTCAGGTGGCAGGCAAAGGTGGACAAAAAGGGTGTTAAGAATCAGGCATGGGGTAGAAGGAGAAAAAGGTGAAGGTTCTCATCATCAATGAGGCAGTGGTGTGCATCACCTTGACATATTGATTAAGCTGATATTCTTAAAGGTGGTGAGTTTGGACACACAAGTGAATGATTTAATGCATTGGAATTTTGAGGTTGTTGGGGTATAGTAGCTATGATCTTAACGCGTCAGTGCACATGTTAATGCTGAAAATGCAAGTTCTTCAATATCATATTTTGCTTTAATGGGGAAATTTCTGAGGAAGTTTGGGATGGAAGTACCTCACAAAGTGGCTTGATCGCCATATGGAGGGCTTGGCAGAGAAGGGATTTGGTGAGGCAGCGACTGTTTTGACAGCCTTTTGATGAATGTTTATATATACTATATACATTGTGAGAGTTGAAACAGTGGCAGGGAGGCAAGTCAGGAAATTTTTTAAAAAGTTCTAACCAGTTAACGTCAAATTTATTTTGTAGTTTGATTCTTTATTGTCAATCCATCAAGAGCCTTAAAAATTTAATATCGCTAGTGCTGGGCCAGTGACAGGAGTGTTTGGATGGCAGAAGCTGATTGGCTGCACACAGTAGACCACTGTAAATCTGCTGATGAATGAGATTCAATCTTCTCAGGAGTAGTTCTGGCAGTTAAGCCTTAATTGGGTGGAGCGGTGAGAGCAGCACCCTTGACGATTAGGGTGGGTGGGGGGGTTCTTTCTCATATTAAAAAGTTTATTTGAACCAGTGGTGGTGTTGAAGCCATAAAGAGGAATGGCGAAGGCAGATTCAGCGGTAACTGCTGAGCACATAAACTTAAATTGATCAAGCTTGAAGCACAAGGGATAGATAGTAGGGCCTTTCATGTTGTGTGCCCAGAATTAATAATCAGGGGTGGATCTGATCATTGTGCAGGGGTATTGCAAGGTTGGCGTTGTGACAGAAGGGGTAGATTGTCACAAACAAGCAAGGCTTAGTGAGACAATCAGCACCATTACAAATCACGAAGTGCAACATGGTGTCAGTGTCATAGGCAGCCAAGCCTTCTGTGAGCTCCTGTTAGAGGCGTCCAGGGGAGAGGTGGATGGGAAAATTATCAAACTGGACCACCAATGAGACCTCATCCAACAAGCGAGTTTTGATGGTCAAGGTGGATCTATTTTTATAAGTTAAAGGCAGATGTGCTGCTGCCATGGCTAGGCTTCACAAAGAAGTTGAGGTCAAAGTACCTCTTTAAGAGCAGAAATCTATAAATCTTGTGGTCTATAAACTTCTGTGGCCATCTCAATGATGACCGTTCTTACATAGAGGAAGAGATTCTCATTCTTAAATAAAAGGCTAAAATGCAGGTTGCTCCAAGGGAGCACCAGGGGGCTTTTAAGCAACACCTGGGAGCGTGCAAGGTGGATGATAGGTCCAGAGATGGGATGTAGCGACTGGTTAGTGTATTGGGGTTAGCTAGGCCATAAAAGGCGCATTTTGGTGGTAGCAAATAAATTCTGGGAGGCGGTGCACTGCTTCTTCAAGTGGGGCAACTAGTGACTATTGTTAACAGGGAATGAAATGACATGGGTAAATAAGCTTATAAAGTGTAAAAACTTTTTCAAAATTTTTTACTAACTTGATTAGGTTATTAGATGAAAGAGAGGTGTGCAATGAACGTTTTTATATTTTTCTGGTCTCATTATATTGTAGCCATCACTGTAAAAAAGTCACCAATAAAATGAAAGAGTCATAGTCATGAAAAATTACACATTTTCTTCAAAGATATTTGTGTCCCAGTGAGATGCACATGCCAATAACTAAGGTAGCTTTTAGAAGATGAAAAGCATAGGTGGCAAGGTCTATGTTTCCTATAGCCGCCTAGAATTATCTTTTATATTATTTTTTTATGTCTTATATATCTTCATTTATATGGGTGAAGGAAATTCTCGTGGACCCTGTTGACAATGCGCCCATCTTTTGTAATTTCCCTAATTTGAGTAAAGCTTCAACTTTGGGGTTATAAACTTATTTATTACAATTAATGTTAAATTATTTATTGCTATTGACATTGGTTTAAAATTATTAATCAATGTTTAACTGGGTACAAGGCCCAAAATTAACATTATAATTCACTCAACGATGTTTTATCAGGTCTATCGCCCAAAATCACTAGTAATATTATATTTTGGACGCTAAACAATTTTCCATAATAATGCCAAGTTTACAAGCTAATAAATTATAAGTAAATCGCCCTGCTAGTGCACCATATGCTGAGGAGCTAAGGAAGAATGACCAAGCAACGTGATATTCTCTTTATATAAGCCTTAGGTTGTGTTTAGTGTTTAACTTCTCTATTCAGCCCATTAGTTACCCCATGCCACATAAAATGCCTTACCATCTATTTGAAAATAATTAAACCCTTAACTGTGCTACCATTATTACTCTCAGTCCAATCTTTAACGAGAAATACTGATCTATTTCAACTCTGAACTTGAATTGTGCCATCACTTTCTACATTCTTTTATCTATACCACTCTCACACATGTTATAAGCCTATATCTCATCACATTCTTGATTATCCTCTCTAACTTTAAATAGTAATAGCTTTTAAAAGTAAAATTTTTTTTGCTCCATAACCTTTTATATAGAAAAAAGTCAGTCAGTTCTAAGTGTATTCATATCTATATCACGAGCTTGGAAAGAGATCAATAGAATCTTTGGTATAGTTTCATCAATACTAAAAATTAATGAGCTTACCACTTAGCTGATCTATATTATAGAGCTAGAGTTGGACCGGCAAACAATTCCCTGTGAAAGTAGCATGTAAAGGAACCTCACGCCAAGCAAGTGGTGCTCATTACAGTCTTGTAGTAGCAGAAAAAAGCAAAAGAGAATGTTGAACCTTAGTGAATTTCTAGCCCAGCTTCAGGATACAAATCTTCAGCCTAGCGTCCTGTCAAATGAATATTGGAATGGCTTTTTTTAACTTGGCTTTACTGGAAGAATTTTAGATTTATTTATAGATTAAAAAAGTCAACTATCAGATTATGTTCCTTATGTTGATAATTATACTGTTAAATCAAAAAATATATTTGAAATCCTCTACGAGACTATTGACTATAGCAAGGAGCAGCCAAAGAAATCATAGTGATATTATCTTATGCAAGGTGCAGTTGAAGCTAGTCATTATTACACCCAAACAACCCAACCCAAATGCCTAAGCACCCTTTTGTTTTATTAAATCTAAGCTTCTCGCTGTTTCAATGATTAAATTTTGAACAACTGATATGAATGTCTTGGCGCCCATCTCGTTTCTCTGCACCAATGCTTCCCACTGTTTTACCAATAAAGCAGACAGCCCAAATTCCTTGGTGTCATTTTTGGTTCTCTATGCTAAAGCCCCTCGCTGTTCCAAAAACAAAGTTGGATCAGCCATTCTGAATGATTTGGCGCTCTCTCTGCTTTCTTAAGCTAAAGCTTCTGGCTGTTCTGAAAAATGAATTTGTAACAGAAAATCCAAATGCCTTGGTGCCTTTTCTACCTTTCCACGTTGAAGCTCCTCGCTTCTCTGACACCAAGATTAGAGACATTGAATTTTTATTTTCACCATTCTACTAATTTAATTATAACCAAAACTTTATTAGTCTATCTTTATTAGCATTTAGATTTTTCTTTTGATGTTAAGGTTCAAACCTTAGACATGTAAATATTTTAGGTGGTTTTATAAAAATTGCCACCTGACTGACTTTCTAACTTAAAGACTAGCTGTTTTCCAACTCTATTACTCTTGATACTCTAGTCAACCCAGGAAATGAGACTATCTTCCATTTCCTACTTGAACATTTTATCTTTAAACTCTGCAATAACCTATTTTGCCATCAAAGTTAATGTTGAACCACTTAGACACCATCTTAAATCATATGTAGCCAAAACCAAAATTCATTGCCTTTATTGACATGTCAACTGGGCCAAACAACCAAAATACTTTTCCTTCATTAATTTTGGCTCTTACTATGAATCTGCCAACCTGACGTCTCTCACTCATGGTCTAAATCATCCCATTGATGTCGCAAAGCTCTGTTTTTAAATGATTCTGCTGTCAAGATGAATCATCTGACAGAATTTTGCCTTTACCAGTTGCCATCGTTGTTACCCACTTTGCCTATATTCGTTTCCCAAGCACCAACTTCTCTTGTGCGCCCTGCCACAAGAATCTTGCCTCCTCATTGTGGATGAGGCTACTGCCCCTGTCAATTATGCAACTGACGCCTAAATGCCAAACTTTCAATCTCAATTGTAACAAACTTTTAAAATTTGACAAATTTGGATAGCAACTACTGGTTCCTCTAATAAAATCCAAAGACTTCGGGGCTCAATTCTCAGTTAAGACTTGTCTAGATTTTACCCAGACATTTTTAAAGATTAGTTATTAACTGGAGAAGAAATTGCATTGTATCCCTCCCTGCGCACTGCAGATCAATTCCTCTGGCGTAGGTCTCTGGCACAGTTTGGTCAGCTCCAGCTTTTTGATTCACTTCTTGAGCTTCAACACCTAACGGTAATGTAGCATGTATCATTTGCGCTGATCTTTAGAGGGGGTGCTCAAAAATTTGGAATTGGTCGCCAAAGTTTCCGCCCCACTTTGATGCCACAAATGCCATAAGCGCTCTCTTTATCACCTTAATTTAGTCAATAGACCTCAGCTAAATTATTGTCACCCTTTAATTGAGTTTAAAAAAGAATCTGTTAAATTGACCTGATTTTAGAGAAGCTTTAATTTGGGATTACAATTTATTTACTACAATTGATGCCAACTTTTTTATTGCTATTGACACTAGTTTATACTTATATTTGATGTTTTATTAGGATTAAGGCATATAAACTATTATAGTCACCTAACAATGTTTTATCAGGCCAAACGCCCAAAATCCCTAATATTCTTATATTTTAAGGCACTAAGCAATTTCCTTTTAAACGCTAAGTTCACTACCTAACAAGTTTAGAGAAATCGCCTAGCTAGTGCTCCACTGGTTGATGAGATAGGAAGAATGACAGAGCTGATTTAATATCATGATGTTTTTTAGCACTAGTGGTGCCCAACCCAAAGAATAAAAAGCTAACACGCATCTTTATCTGCGAATGGGCCAAATAAAGGAAATATTATAATAAAAAATTCCTAATATGGAACCTCAGCTAACAGCTTAGGAAGCCATATCATAAGGGGAGGAAGCTTTGGGGAAACTTTTGTCTGGCGCCGCTTTAGCTGGCGGACCATGGTGGACAGCATTAGGGTGGGAGCATCAGCGACTTTTGGCATAAGAGGTATAATTGTGGGTTTTCTTCTGTAATGAGGCTGGCGGTGTCCAACGCCTCAACGTATTGAGAAAGTTGATGCTCAGCAAAAGTGATGAGAGCAGGCATACAAAAAAATGCCTTGATGAGCCAGCGGGTTTCAGGATAATTGGGGTCAAAAAGAGAGGTTTTTGCTGTGTCAATGCAAGTGCGGCTTGCACCAAAAGTGAGCTCCTCAATCTCATACTTTGCATCCTCCTCAAAATTATGAGGGAAATTAATTAATATCATGATATTAATTTTAAAGTTGTGTTTATTCTAACTCCTCTATTTACTCCATTAACTACTCCATGCCACATATTATATTTTGCCATTTAAAAACAAATAATGGAACCCAATTAACTGTGCTACCACTATTGATCTCAATCCATTATTCAATGTTGAATCTTGATCTACTTCAACTCTACACCTGGACTTTGCCATCACCTTCTACATTCTTGAATCTACTCCTATTCTCACACTTGGTATGTGCCTAGACCTTATTACATTCTTTATTTTCCCTTGTACTATAAATAGTACCAACTTTTTACTAATAAAATCACTTTAATCTCCATAAGCTTTTATATAGTAAAAAGTCATATAGCTACTATGTGTAGTTATATTTTATACCAGGATCTTGGAAAGAGATCAATAGAAGCTATGGCGTTGTTGCATCTATACTAATTGATCTGGGAGCTTACCCCATAGTCAATCTATATGGTGGAGCTAGAGTTGGGCCAGCCAACAATAAACCTACACAAGCAGCACGCAAAGCAACTTCACGCTTCACTTGGCCTCAAGCCAACTTTGACTATAAGATAATAACATATCTATAGAACCCCTTTTTTGATCTTTTTATACCATAAGCATCGTTTTTAACCAATAATAAATATTCAAACTGCTCCAAGTCTAACAACAATGTATCCTTCTATAATGATCTTGCCTTATCACAACAAAAAACTTTATTTAGCCATTTCCATTAGAGCTTGTAATACCTTATCTCATATCTGAGTCTCTTCACTTATACGCTTTCTCAAAACAAATATTGATGGACTTAATTTAAAAATAATAAAATCAACCAATCAGGTCATAAGATTAATTCTTTTGGTTTATGGGTGACCAAGCCAGATTAGGAGTTTTTCATTGGCTTTTTTGTGGGTATCACCTAATGTATTATAGAATTTGTATTTTTGGATATATAAGCTTATAATGCAAGCTGGCCATTAAGTCTCTTCATATGTCGTTATCAACAAAAACATGGTCTGTGATCATTATAAGTGGGTGCCATATATAAAGCAATTAAAATAGCAGAAATAGGTAAGTTCTACGTTTCACCCTGTTTATGCTATCATTTTCTCATTTTTGGATATTCACTCTAAAGTAAGCTATTGTGTGGTCTATATAATTGTTGTCAACTTTGACAAGAATAGCTTTACTGTTACATTTCTTGCTTTTTAAACATGAGAAATTGTATTTAATGTAGATGTACTAAAATATATTCTTATTCAGGGATTTTTAATGGATTTTAGAATTAATCTAGCTCAGGACCCCATTTAAATGTTGCTCCTAATAAAGGGTATTAACTAGCTGTTCAGAAAGACATTTTTAAAAGATAACCTGTAAGTAGTTTCACCATACCTTTTAACAGTTCCATGTCTCTCGTTCCTTTAGGATGACATTTTCTGGATGGTTGTGACCTTATCCAGCATAAAAAATTAATTTGTTTTAATATATTATCCACAAGAAAAACTATCTCTAACCTAACTAGGACAATTCTGCAGTAGCTTTAATTTTAGTGAAGCTTGACATAGATGGTAGACCTTTTAATGAGGTTTTTTGTATACTTTTTAAAATAGAGTTGGTTTTTATTATCTCAATGCACAAAACATCTTGGATCCCCAAGTAGACCACACATCACCCTCTGAAAAGTGTTCTTGGCGTTACATAGCCCTGAGGCATTTTGGTTTGCGTAAACAACTCTTTGTTTTCAATCATACGTTCTTGGATCAATCTTTTGTATTATGTTTTAGCTTACAGTACTCACATGCGATATCTGTAATTAAATAGTATTGCTATCCAGAGAGAAATAGATTTTTTAATGTAAGGTAAGTATAGTAAAACGTTTTAGATAATGTGTTAAGCTTATGGTATTCCATTACAAACTTTTGAAATTCTTCCTTTTTACCAATAAATTGGCAAGAAAAGAAACTTTGAAAATTTGTGTAAAATCCCCGTTTAAAATAGCTGCTTAAGCTATAAAGTCATTTGGGACTTTTCAACCCTACTCTTCTAATAAGGTTGGTTTCATCTAGGTTGGTGATATTCTGTGTTAACACTGTGTTCTATTTTCATCATCTCTTAGCATATTTTTTCAGTGAAAAAACTAGAGTGGTCCACTCCTCAAGTACTTACCACTTGCTCCTAAGAAATTGTAACATATGCTTCTCAATATTGTGATATATGATGGATATAATATGGTAGCTTCTAGTAAAGTCTATAAAAACCAAAGTCTCTAAACTAAACAATATTTTTACTTCAAACAATCACTAGTATACTGTATAGTTGGTTGTTACAGCAAGTTTGTAATCAATGGGATTATCTGATAGAACTAATATGGTCCATCATAGGCTGGCCAGGGATCAAGTACATTTCACTATCTTCTTTACTGGCGGATTTCTCATCCTTTAAGATTTAAGTAGATTTATCTTAGTGATATTCACTTTAACGCAGGTGTTGACAATGACTTATGACTTAAGAAGTTTTTCATAAAGACAGAGCATGCAATAACATCTCTTCTCAGACATTAATTCTAGGAAAAGTAAATCTAATTTAATCTCAAAGCACTTAATATAGTCTGTTGAACATAATTATTAAACTTTAATTTACAGGCTTGAGTTTATCTTCGCTTTATCAGGCAAATTTTAAGATAAGGTCACTCTTTAACCTAACAAGGAAAAAACTTATCAAATACTGAATAACTGTAACGCATTCTTGTAAGAAATGCGTACTTAGAAGCAAGTCAAAGCCAAAATTTTTAAATACAAAGGCTGAGGTGATCACTAATAGTTTTTGCACAAATTAGAGAAAAATTAAGCTCCAACAGGGCTGGTAAATTGAGGGCATACAGTTCCATACTAATGACAAACTAAGTCTGGAGCTCTTAATATCTGCAGTATTCTAAGATGATAACTTTCACCCTGTGATACACAATCAAGTATGGCTAGAACAGAATCTTATGTATATAACCTATAATTAATTGATATTTCATCCACAATGATGTTATACTGTAAGAAAATGAGGGGGGTATTATATAAAAGAGGGTAAAATTATAAATTCTCGTTTGATCAAAATTGAAAGATTTAGTTGCAACGTTATCTCTAATGATAATATTTGGGTTCTTTTATCTGAAGTATAAGAGAGAATAAAATCATTTTTTTATCAACATTAGATCCTCTTCATCATTTTTGAAGCCTTTTTCACCTCTTCATCACGTCTGCGGTAGTATATCTTAGAAGCATGATATAAACATATAAGCAGATACCTAGCAAATCTTTTCAGGTATATTGCAATTTGGGTTGCAACAAGGCAAGAGTGGCACAGTTAACGTCACACTCAATTAAGTATAACTGTAAGAAGACAGTATACCTCAAGGATAAATGTAAACGCTAGATAAAAAACTAATCCTTTTTTATTATATATATTCTTCTATTTCATTTTATCTCTTTGCGTACTTCCAGCGCTGATGACTCTAGCGTAAAGGTAAACCAGCATTCTTCTGATCAAAATCGTCAATACCCAGATTTTCATTTCCACATTTCATCCCTTTCACAATAATCAAACTCTTCCAATTTATATATGAGCCTTGAAGTAGCCTTTGAGTCAGCCTTCTCAGTCGCTTGAATCTTCTAGATTCCCCTTTTTGGTCCACTAATAGACTGTGGACAATCCTCTGAGACCAGACAATCTATTATCCAACATTAAGTATGTCTTGGTAGGAATCTGATAATCATTGAAGGCATCTTTAACTGGTTTCAGCCATCAGGGCGGCTCACAACGGAATTGCTAAGTATTCTTTTAAAACTTCAATTGATGGGAATGGAACTGGGTTAGGAACTAAATATCTTTCTGGCATAACAGTTAGGGATTAATCCGCCAGAAAAGTCAGGATCATAATTGTTGAAGTAGTACGTAAATGTTTAGATAGTGGTCAAGAAAGGCTGGCGGATTATCTGAAGGTGATCCAATGGATATTGATTTACCATAAACATGGCAAGGCATGGGAACACATTGTAACTTAATCCTACATAACTTTGGAGTCAAGAGACAAGGAATAATGACATTTGTCTAACTATAAAATAAAGATTTAGTTGATAATATACAAATAAAGCAAATTAAATGGTTGGTCAGGCCAAAATTTAACAAGGTACTTCATTATTGACCACATGTACAAGAAGTCCTAACATCCTGTATTACAAAAAGTCCGCTTTTCCATTATAGTAGTAGTTTTTAATTAAAAGCCATTTTTATTAAGGATGCTGATAAATTTTCACTTATTCCCCCAAATTTATGTTTCAGAATGGGTTAAGTTGATAATATAAATACCATATAGGTATTTTTATGAGCTATATGACTGTTATATTTATTTGAGGCAAGCTGATCAGGGGATGGACATTACAGAAACTAAAATATACTAAAAACTAACATAACTACTTGATTCAAACAAAACGCCCTAATGAGCAGATTGAGTGAAAAGCTTCAAAAACTGACTAACCAGGTGT
Organism: Massospora cicadina; assembly: GCA_022478985.1. Classification (NCBI taxonomy): domain Eukaryota; kingdom Fungi; phylum Entomophthoromycota; class Entomophthoromycetes; order Entomophthorales; family Entomophthoraceae; genus Massospora; species Massospora cicadina. The sequence goes on from JAKSZP010017084.1 coordinate 372,425, forward strand.
GTCAGACATTCTCTTTCTTGACTCAAGAAAAAGAATGGTAAAAGTATTAGGGCTCCCAAATCTGCCATTATGATTGCCCCATCTCCTAGCCAACCATCAATTAACATTGAGGTCAACAATGATATAAGTATAAACAGCAAAAAACCTTGGCAGACTCTCGTTGGAATCCTAATCAACAGAAAAATACAATTTACCATAAAAATCGACTTAAAAAGGTAAATACTAACTGTAGAAATACTCCAACTCCTCAGTTTAATACAGGGAGTATAATATCGCACAAATCTGAACCTTCACAAGGCAAGAAGATTTTACCTGTCAATGATTGAGTGCCAGTTAACCAATCATTATCATCTGAGTCTAACCACCACCGAGGTGCAAAGATTTTACTCGAAGATGATAGGGTAACAATTAGCCAATCATTACCATCTGAGTCTGACCATCACCAAGTTCCCAATCATTACCAGTTGAGTCTGACCACCAATGAGGTGAAAAGATTTTACTCACTGGTGATTGGATACAATTTATCCAATAGTTACCACACGGGTCAGTTTTACCTCAAAAATTTTATCTTCCATCTGATAGGCCAAAAGCCTATATTACCTAATCTAGATAACTGAGCTTTACATTCTTTTACCTCGAAAATCAATGGTCTCAAAATCTGAACTAGTTTAAATAGGAAAAACTAGTATTGAGAAAAGGGCCTTTCTTGGTTTTGCCATGCTTTTAATAATAAAAAATATAAAAACTTTAAAAAAGTATTATTTTATACTTTTATTAAAAAGTAGGTTTCTCACTCTGAGAAATTATTTGTGGCCTCTATTAGCGGAACCCACAAATTGGTGCTCACTACAGGGGTCAAGCCCCCTGCATACTTTGATAAGTATTAAAAAAGAAATGGAGACTGTCAACGTGAGCAGCTCTCCTGACCTGCAATTAGTTGCTCTCGAGAAGCAACTAGCTAGCTCTTTCTCTCGTCTAAAAGAGTTAAAGCAACAGCTGTACAAACTACCCATGAAGGACAGATACACCCCCTGGTGAAGGGAGTGTTGCCTCCTTCTTGTATGTTTATGAAGCTGCGATGGATGGCGCAACTGACAAACAAAAAGTTCAGTACATCCTTCCCTGTTTGAGCCGCCAAGCTCAAGAGTTGATTGTTCCTCACTTAGATCCTCAGCACACCTGGTCAGAGGTCAAGAAGGCCCTCTTGGCTGAGTTCATGTCCCAGCAGAGCTTACACCGGGAAAAACAGGCTTTCATGTGTATGAGTATCCAAAAAGGGGAATCGGTGGTTGCCTTTGCAGAATAATTTTATCTGAAAGCACAGACATTGTTAACCTCAAAGATGTTGACTTTGGATGATGCTGTAGCTGCTGTTCTAACTGGAGTGACATCTCACCCTCTTTTGGCAATGCACATCACCTCTGTTAAATGCTATTTCCATACCATTCAAGACATCAAGGAAGTGCTAATAGATGTCACCAATTTCCACGTGCCCTAAGTTTCACGTGGAGCAGTATCTCGACCTCATGTTCTAACCATTGAGGATTCAAAGACTAAGCCTCAGGCCTTAGCTATTGAAGACAAGAAGGAGCCCCTTCGGATAATGGGTCCTAAAGAGCTAAACCCCACAAAACCTGCAGCTTCAGTGCGACTTAAACCGGTCATTCCTCATCCATGCAAAGCGGAGAATCCCACGGTGGTCCTCCTTCAGCTCGATCCATAGGTGTGCGCTCAAAGGGTTTGTCCTCCAGGACTACTGGAGTTGAAAAAATGCCGGTTAAAGCAAAGAAAATTACCCAACCTCTCGTGACTGTCTCCCCCACTTCAATTGTAACCTTGCCTATGGCGGAAAATACCCCTGAGGCTGACTCTGAGGGGGTTACAAAAACATTGGGTATTACTTGTTGGGAGCTCCTGCAGAAGTGGAGGTCCCTGATCACCTAAACGCTGGGGGAGTAGACAAAGCCACCATACCTGAGGATACTTACTTCCATCAAGTTCTAGGGGAGCCCATTGATATCGATACTGCCAGCGACGCTGATGAGGTGTTGTCTTGCATTACTCGCCCTATCCATAATGGCCATACCATGCAATCCATCCAAGAAAATTACCCCGAGACCGCGTGCAAATCAGCCTCCAACCTCCATATTAAGGAGTTCTTAGCGCTATCGCCCACTTCCAGGGGGATACTTACAAAGGTCAAAGTGGTTATCCAAAAAGTTTGGGTGATGGCTATCTTAGATATAGGCTCCCCAGTGAACATCATCTCTTCCAAGTTGATGAAAAAGATCCAACTTGCACCTGACTTGGAGTACAACCAAGACTTTGGAACCGCCAGTCCTAATAACACCTGTGCACTAGGTGCTTACTCATCCCTTCCCATTCGTATTGGGAAGCTTATTCTATTAGCCCCTGCAGTGGCTTTGGATAATAAAAATTATGATTTGCTTATAGGTACTCAGTTCATGATCAAGTATGAAGGCATTATCAATATGAAGCAAGGGGACCCTATCTATACTGAACTACAACGTTCCATTAGTTTTATCCAGCGAAGAACACCCCTCTTCCACTTTGCCTTATATCACCTCCAGGCGCAACACTAAGAAATCGCTCAATTCAGTGGAGGTTAGCAATGGTATTCCAAATTTTGTGGCAGGTGAGGTGGTGAGTAAGCCAAGTGAGCTACGAGTGGTTGACACGAAAATCACATCCCAAAACCCCTCCAAACTCTCAAGTAAGACCAACTTTAAAGGAAAAGTCCAGGCTCTTAAAGTACAGCCTAAAAAAGAGAATTCTACCTTAAAACCCGCGGAGGCAACTGTTTCTCATCCCAAGGCTCAAAAAAATCGCTCTTCCAAGGATGCTACCCCTCACAAACCTCAGTCTAAACCTCCGCGCACTAAGAATGAAGAATTATATGCTAGGAAGTCTAGCCAAGCAAACTTAGTGACTAAAAAAGGTAAAGCTGCTAATGAGCACTGAGCTCCTCTGCCCTCTTACAAAGTGTTGGATAGGGTTCTATATCACCGCAATCGCACAACTCCCCAAAGTGGCAAACTTGGATCAAATTGGGAGGGGCCATATACCATCATACATAAGAGAGGAGATGAATATTACATAAAATCTTTGGCTACAAGAAATATCATAATCCGGGTACATGGCCGCTACCTTCGCCCCTACACCCCTTCCAACATTCTTGAGGGGGCAATGTCAGACATTCTCTTTCTCAACTTAAGAAAAAGAATGGCGGAAGTATTAGGGCTCCCAAATCTGCCATTATAATTGGCCCATCTCCTAGCCAACCATCAACTAACATTGAGGTTACCAATTATATAAGTATAAACAGCAAAAATACCTTGGCGGATTCTCGTTGGAATCCTAATTAACAGAAAAATACGATTTACCATAAAAATTGGCTTAAAAAGGTAAATACTAACTGTAGAAATACTCCAACTCCTCAGTTGTATATGAGGAGTATTATATTGCACAGATCTGAACCTTTGCAAGGCAAGAAGATTTTACCTGTCAATGATTGGGTGCTAGTTAACCAATCATTATCATCTGAGTCTAACCACCGCTGAGGTGCAAAGATTTTACTCGAAGATGATAGGGTAACAATTAGCCAATCATTACCATCTGAGTCTGACCATCACTGAGTTACCCAATCATTACCAGTTGAGTCTGACCACCGCTGAGGTGAAAAATTTTATTCGATGGTGATTGGATATGATTTATCCAATCAATACCACACGGGTCAGTTTTGCCTCAAAAATTTTATCTTCCATCTGATAGGCCAAAAGCCTATATTACCTAATCTAGATAACTGAGCTTTACATTCTTTTACCTCGAAAATCAATGGTCTCAAAATCTGAACTAGTTTAAATAGGAAAAACTAGTATTAAGAAAAGGGCCTTTCTTGGTTTTGCCGCGCTTTTAATAATAAAAAATATAAAAACTTTAAAAAAGTATTATTTTATACTTTTATTAAAAATATGTTTCTCACTCTGAGAAATTATTTGTGGCCTCCATTAGCGGATCCCACAAGGTGGGCAGCGGAAGCCACTTATCCCTCCATGGTGGAAGGGGGGGGGTCAGGGGGCTCATCTTTGGCAGCCTCTTTGGCAGCAGCTTCTTCCTCCCATAGTAGGGTGCGTGTCACGGCCATCAGTAATGGCGTTGGGCATCTGCGGTATGTGGTTCAATATCTCTAATAATTGGAATTTCATGGAAATTGCCAGCTAGGTAAATGGCACTGAGGTATTCAGTAAAAGCTTTTACAGCTTTGATTTGGGCGTTTGGGAGTTTATTGAACGTGGCAATGTTGGTTCAGGTATTTTGCTTTTGTATTCTGTGCTATAGTTGCCACGTTTTGGATAGCATCGTTTGCATTTTTGTAATACTGGTTCACCAATATTTTGCTTTTGAGGTTAAGGTTGCGGGGGTAACAAGAGGTAAAAATTCCTCCTTTGAGTATTGCTACTGATTTAGTGAAAGCTTTACGCAGGGGATGACAATCTGGTGTTGCAGCTGAATTAATTGCAAGCTGGTGATCACTGCAAACCGATTCAGCATTTAGCTGTGGGGTATAAAGTCAAGGGAGTATTTGGCGTCCCATTCTGCATTAACAAACCACTTGATTTGCAGAGATGGTTCTTCAATGAACTTACCTGATTCATCAATTTCAGCCAATAATTCCCATGGGGTTTGGTTGAATTGGATTGGGGAATCAGCGTACAGTTGAGGTTTGGTCAATTCATTTGAGGAAGCATGGGATTAAACTGGGATCCAATCTGATGCTTGATTGGAGGAATTATCTATGGCATTGGGGTAAGAGGAGGCTGATTGGTGGCTGCAGGTGCAGCTTCAGCAACAGGCTTTGGGGGTAGATGAGGTAGGATTGTTCCCCATGCCAGAAATTGTACAGGGTGGGCAGCATATTGGAGGTCAGCAGATGAGTCATCCAATCTGCCTGATTTGGTTGAGAAGGGGCAATTGTGTTTCAAGTGGTCTAACTCAAAACATGATGGATAGATCGTCCGCCCGCCCTCAACATGGGCCCAAAACGGATGGTTGGGAACTGAGGGAATAACGGTGAACAGCAGAATTTCCAACGTAATGTTATTAAATTCAGGGTATATTGTGGCATATGCCCAAGGCCCAGCAAGTCGTGTGGCCCCATTTGGGACCACAAATTGTAAGATGAGGTTGGAGCCATAGGCTGCCAAACTGTCCATCAGCTCCTGGTGGAGCACTTTAGGGGGGAGGTGGGTGGGCAAACCAACAAACTGGACCATCAAAGTAGTGTCCGCTGGGAGCTGAGTCCAAGTTGTGGGGAGAGGGGTGCCCTGTAATACCAGGGGCACAGTTGCTGCAGTGGCAGCGTCAGCTTTGCAGGTGAAGACGAGGTCAAAATACCCCTTGTAGGGGTGAAAATCAATAAAGCTGGAAGGTGTCATCACCGTCTGTGCCATTTTGATAATGGCTTGGTTGTGGTATGGAAAAGTTTCCCATATTCAACCCTTAGCTGTAGTGCATGTTGCTCCGGGGAGCATTAGGGGGCAGTGTGGTACTGCTTGGGTATGAGCAAGGTGGGCGTCTAGGTCCTTGGGCGAAATGAATCATCCCATGGGTTTGAAGTGACTGGGTGAACCAGTCTTAGCGCTTTTTCCTGCCAGAAGGAAAATGACGGGGGAGTTTCGCCGCTGCCCCACGCTGGAGCAGCTGGCGGAGAATCTGAGGACATTGGAGAGAAACTACTAAGGGTGAATTCGATTTGTTTTATAAGTTCATGTAAGTTTGCTTGGAAAGTTACACTGAGCGGAAAAAATAGAGCTATATGACTGTTAGTAATAAGATTTTAGCATTTTTGAAAAAAAATTCACACAGTTGAGTGAACTATCCCTTTATTGCAACTTGATACACATGAAGGCCTGTTTCTGATAAAAAGGGTCTAGATTAAACTTTGTTACCTATATTAGTGCCCTCTTAACATGCTCTCACGTCTGATAAACCATCAAGGAGGCATTTGGTCTTTGGTATAGATGACTATTAAAATTAAGGAAATATCTACTTTTTGTTGATTCATATAATCTTCCATTGCGCTTTTGGAAATATTAATAACATTGAAACGCTTCCTACGCCAGAGCTTTACTTAATCACTTATAGAAAGTTTTTAGATCTAAATCTGAGGAGCTAAAATATTAAAATAGCGGGGTTACTGTTTTCTTTTATTAGATGATACAGTTTTTCTAGTCGCTTGTGGGTGTTGACTAACTTCTTAATGAAGGTTTCCAGTGTCATTATGGACCTCTCGCATAAATTTGGGAGAAGGTAGTGGTGGATGCTTTTTGATCCAAAAGTTCCTTTAGTTTTTGTATCTCATCCTGCTCTTAATGAGCTGTTGTTTATTAATCATTATTCTTGTGTTGAGACATACACACTTTTATTCTAAAATTAGAAAATTTTGCTTTGATGATTTTGGAAAACAGGTCCATATTCCATTTTATCTGTATAGCAATTCCAAGGTCAGAAAACTCAATAGGACTTCAATTATGCAGAATACACTTTTTTGGGCTAAGGCAACTAACTGACTGCATAGAATATGAATATATGAAAAACAATAACCTCCCAGGAGCCACATTCATTATCAGTTATTAAGGCTAAATTTTCTGGAGTACTAGGGCGACCTTGAATGTGAGGTTCATATAATATTAAGAGCACAACACGCTAGATGATCCAGAGGGACTATAATGTTTAGAAAGACCACTGGGACTAAGGGCTTTGTGTTTCCTAAACAGTGGATGATTCAGGATTCCTGATTAGTTGTTGTCAGTAATAAAGTGCAGCCTATAATGAATATCCTTGTGCTTTATATGTATTCTGTCATGACTTATGATATAATTATGGGAATAGAGATTGGGAACAAGGTGGAACGTGTCAGAGCCAAAGGTAATAAGTTGGCCGCCACAATGACCTGAAGCATACCCTAGACTAACTAAGTGTAAGGGCCAAGTACGTCTAAGTTGGATCTAGGGGAATGCGTGATGGGGCAGCTAGCGTTACATCAACAGCACTCAAGTTTATAAAGTATTCTATTAGCAATGATGTTGCATTTAATCTATAAAATGGGAGCTCAAATCCAATTTCTGTTTATAATATTTTCAAATCAGCAATATTCAACTGAATTCTTGAACTTGAGTTCAGGATTACTTGAGGTATGGTATTTCTTATGTTGGTAAGTTGATTTAAAATGTTAAGTTTCTGTCTCAGCCCTTAGTGAATTGATGATGGCCCACCTACCTCACTTTCTTAACATTCAATTTCGCTTAAACAAAATCCTTGTTGGTTGTATCACTCCTTATAAAGGCATATATTATATTTAAATTTATTGCGGGGAAGGCCAACCATGGGATGGACACTTCCGAATATGACTCAGGACAGATAAACTTAGTACCAGGGGAGGCACCCCAGAGAAGCGATGCTATCTCTTGTTGCCAGCGGGAACAACACTATGGGGAGGAGGAGGGAACGTGTAAAGGGGCCGTAACAACAATTGAACACGTGTGGAGGAAAGGGTCCAAGTTGATGAACCAAACTGGGAACCAGGAGGAGACCAGCTGACGGCAACGCGGTGGGAGGTACCCAAACATCCACGCTTGAAAGTGCTCCACCAAATGGGACCGGAATCTGTGGACAGCTTCTGGGAGGGTGGGGGTGGAGCATGAGATGGCATCCAAGACAATCGTGTGGATAGTCCACATGGCGATTGTGACCACCAGAGCATGGAGGGAGGGTGGAAGGGAGGAGGCCATTGATAGAGCAAACATATCTCTTGACAGACTGAAGGGATTCGTTTGATCCTGGCCCAGCAGAAGTTGAACTTCGCGCCATATCACTTTAGAGGTGGGGCACTCCTCCAGGCGGTGGAACAGAGTTCCATACTGGCCGCACATGACACAGGATGAGTGTAAAGCGTTAGAGCGCTCAGATGTACAATAGACCGCCTCAGGCAGCGCCACACATGAGAGCGGACTTGAGGCTGCAACAGAGGGTGATGTACATATTTCCAGATTGTCTTTTGGGTCTCAATGGAATAGGGGATGTCCATCATGTCCAGGTAGTCCACCCTGGATAGGACATGGGGCCGAATGGGGATCACGCCATCATGGATGGGTAGCCCCTATACCTCTTGTGTGAACTGAGGAGAGGGGCGGCCTCTTTGTGTTGTATGTCCGCTAATACAAATTCTCCACTCTGCGCTCCGCATGATAAGTAGGATTCGTTTGTAGTGGGTTTTTGTCCCGTGAGGACCTGTGGCTGATGGGTGTGATGCGAGGTATTTCATCAGGGAGTGGGGGTTCGATGAAAGTTGAGGCCCAAGGCTCAGGAAAAGTTAGAGCGGGCTGCGCGGGTCCAGTGTTGGGATGGGAGTGTAGGTGCGGTGACGGCCGCGATCCAGGTGCCCAGGATCTTGGCAGCAGGGCTTTGAAGTCAAGCAGGCCCATGCCACCATGATGATGAGGGCCAAACATGACCTCTAGCCGCACTGGTGGAGGGCGGCCTGACCAGAGCCATTCTTGCAGCAAGGCATACAAGGATTTGAAGAAGCTTGGGGAGAAGGGTATGGAGTGGGCTCCGAACCAGACTTTGGATAGGAGCATAGAGTTGGCTAAAACAGCCCTGCCAGTAAGGGAAGTAGGGTGGACTCTGAGAGAGGCGATTAACTTCATCACGTTGTCCAGAATTCGGCACTCCATTACTGCTGACGCGTATCCGCCTGCCTCCATCCACACGCCCAGATGGCGCACTGGTCCTATGGTAGGGCGTGGCACGAAGGGGAGCACCAGTGGTGCGGTGTGTGTTGAGTTAGTAAGGCGTGGACGTGGGCGAGCAGATGGGCTGGGTTGGGAACTAATTGCTGGGGCCCAGCAGTTCTGAAACCAACCAAGGAGGATGATTTCAGTTTTGGAGGCGTTCAGTGCCGCGTTGCTTACCCGGGAATATTCCTGGATGAGAGCTTCAAGAGCGCGTGCATCTTGATTATTAGACACCCCAACCACACAGTCATCTGCGAACGCCATCCTCTTGACTGGGGCTTGGCCTGGCACATGGACCCCAGTGAGTTGGGCATTCACATTTCGCAGTAGTGGGTCAAGGCTGAAGTTGTATAAGAGTGGGCTGAGGGGGTCCCTTTGTCGCAAGCCCCTTTGAGGGCGGACTACTTCTGTTAGGAAGCCAGGGCCACGCACTGCCATTGTTACAGATTCCGTGAGCTATCATAGGCCTTTTGTTGGTCCAAGAATACAAGTGCCCCAGAGGCTGTGGACTGACATACATTAGCCACAGAGTGCACGTTATCCTAAATTGACCTTCTGGGGATGAAACCGAATTGTTCTGGAGAGATGGTGGCAGATGCTATAGTCCCTAATCGGTTAGCCATAATTTTTGTCAAAATTTTGGTGTCTGTGTTTGTTAGAGAAATGGGGTACCAGTTGGCTAAGTCAAGCTTATCCCCTTTCTTGAAGAGTGTGACAGTAAAGGCCTCATGTCCTCCTGGTAGGAGGCGCGTTTCCAACAGGCTTTGGTTAAGTGAGGCAAGCAGAAGTGGGGTTATATATTTGAAATATTTTTTGTAGAACTCATATGGAATGCCATCTGGGCCTGGGCATTTTTGGTTTGGCACACCGCGAATGGCTGTCCATAAATTGTTTGGAGTAATTAAATTCATTATTTCTGGGTATCAGAAAATGGTGTAGATATGAGCTCGGTTGAGAAATTCCGCCACTTTGGCCAGCTGAATTGGTTCAGCTCAGTACAACTCAAAGTAATATTTTTGTGTTTCGATTGTCACTTCAGCTGGTGTATCTGCAATAGAATTATCTGATCTTCGCACCTGTGTGCAGGCCACACTCTGGCGTGGTGCAAAATTTTTAAAGAAATATGCGGTGCACTTGTCGCCTTTAGTGATGCGTGTGGCCCTGTATTGGACACAAACCTGATGTTTGTGTTGCCTTTCAATTGCGTTGAGGTGGGCGGCTGCCTCCACCCACTTCTGGCCCCATGCAGGGCTGTATCCTGTAGCTGGAATGTTGGACTACAAGTGTGCCAATTCAGTCAGAGCGCGCGAGATAACCGCTGATGTAGCTTGTGAGCATCTGGAGGAGAGATGGTGAGAGTGGCGGATGGTGTCCTTTTTGAAAGTTGCCCATGTGGAAATGGGGTCCATGCATGGTGCAACAAACTTTTTTGCTAAAGTTGCCTCTTCCACCCACGTGGAAAATCCTGGTGATGCGAGCTTGGGGGGTGGATTTTGCACCAATGTGGGGCCTTAGCAACTGTGACAGGTAGGTGGTATGTTATTGAAACCAGTCAGTGGTCGGAGAATTCCATTTTCGTTGTTTTGAAGTGGGAGATGTGGGGTTGGAATTTCGCCAGCATTAGAATAAGGTCGATGCGGGTCATGGACCTTAATTGGCCATTGTGGATGTGGGGACGCGTCATGTTTTTGAGCAGCGGGGCATGTCACAGCAGCTCATCCATTAACCCAAGGGTGGCCTTTAGAACGCGTAGTTCAACGTGACCCTGTGGGGCGTGGGGTGAGGGAGGCCACTGGTCCAGTGGTGAGGTTAGCCAACAGTTCATGTCGCTGACTAGGAAAGAATCAGGGGGTAGCGGGAGGGATTTGACTGATGAGAAAAATTCCTGACGCTCATGTGCACCGTTTGGGGCATAAATGTTGACAATTGTGTGCGTTACGTCAGCCCATGAGAAGGTGACAATGAACACTCAGCCATTTAGGAATTTTTCTGAGGATACAAATTTGAAAAAATTATTTTTCCAAATTAGCACCCCACAGTGCTTTGACCAAAAGGATAGGGATGGGAGGAGCATTGTTTTCCAAGTTTCCTCGGAACCTCATGGACAGTGGGACTCCTGGATGGCCAGGATATCCATGGGTAAATTGTGTTGTAAAAAACTCAGTTTCTTAGCCCAGGATGGGGAGGCCTTGAGTCCGGCGATATTCAACGTCCCTAAAGTGAAGGTTTCCCCCATCACACCTTAGGTGCGAGGGGGTGGGCCTGAGGGCCCACCAGCCTCTTCTAGGTCCCCACAGGCTTTCACAGCAGCACGAGTGTTAGCAGCAACGCTATCAGAGTTTTTGTTGATATTTGCAGAAAGAGTCACGTTGGCTTTGGCCTTCACTTTTTGTTTTCCCGACGTCGGACGAATTTTTTGTGGTGCGGATGAGTTTGGTGCACCATTGAGTGGGTCAAAAAAAATTTTCAGTTGGGATAGGTCCCAAGTCAATTTTGATCAGAGCTTGGGTGCAACGATTGGGTGAGATTGAGTCTCCCATTGGATCCTCAGATTGAGTGGCCCACTCAGCATGGGCTTCCCAATCTGATTGATTGATGGATTCCCAAGTTGCTTCTGCTGCGAAGGTTTCCATGTCCTCCTGGCATTGTGAGTGTGGGATAGCGGTGGCCTTGGCTGTTTCTTGGCCGCGGCCCTATGGGCCTGCTTAGCCTTCTTACATTCTTGGGGGAGATAGGCTTTACCAATAGGTAGCAGCCTTGTGCTCCCCACGGGAAAGCCTCCTTGGTGCTTGCGGTTGGTTTGTAGTGCGCCTCTCTGTTGGCCATGGCCACCGAGGGGTGCTCTTGGAATGTGACGCCCTCCTTGATGGGGCATGCATGCACCTTGTGGCTGAACGCATCACAGTGGGTGCAAATGGGGGGCGCGCTGTCCACGGTCACCCAGAATGGGCGGGTGGTATGCCCTGCAATATCAATAAAATTGGAGTGCGGGATCTGGGTTAGGTCCTTCACAATCTCCTCAGTTGGGGTCAGAACTGCGATGGCTTTGCTGGTGCACAGGTGTGGCATCAGCGTGAAGCGTTGCATTTCAAAAGATTGTATTTCGCCATATATGGCGAGACCATCTTTCAGGTGTTGTTCCAAAATGTCACGTTTTACCATAGTAGGCAAAAAGTCAAACGTGAGGAAAATTTGGTTTGATTTTGTCCATCTGGTGCATTTGGTTTCGAAGACCTGTTGCCCTTTGGGGAGGTTGACCACTATGCGCACTGCTGCAGCCTCATCTGCTGCTTTTTTGCTCTCGAAACCTAGGTCCAGCCAACCGCGTGACATGGAGTGAGGTGCAATGTACACTGCAGTTGGGAAAATTTTGTGTACATCTTCACAAAATTTTTCCCATAAGGCCATTTTTTGGATGTCCAGATACACGTGGACTCCAAATTCCACTGACAAAAGTGGTTGGGTGTGTGGCGTGTTGATGTACTGGTTGCATCGTGCTTGCCATGTGAGTATCTCTGGGGAAATTGTGACCGCCAGTTTTTTAAGATTTTTGTCTATTCCACCGGATTCTCCGGGGCGTTTTCAAATGTTGGAGGCTGCGGGCCTTCCACCTGCTCCTCTTACCTTGCTTGCCCAACTGCTCCCTGACATGGGCGCAGACTAATCTCCTCTGTGAGATTATCAAACTAGATTCAGTCTTGAATTGAATAGGTTGCAATAGTGATTGCAACGAGAAAGAAAAGTATAACGGCATATATTATATATATCAAAATAATATTTTCTTTAACTTTACAGAAGACCTCATTGAGGAGGTCCCTAATTGTATAAATGTCATTAATATTATAGCAACATATACTTTGTGTTATTGGGTTGTCTCCTTGTGTGACAGTCAAAGCATTTCCTGAACACCGCATTGCCTTAATATTCCCCTGCAGGGATACTAAGCCAGTGACAGAGGATCCAAAACCTCTAGATCCACGTGCATGAACAGCAGTCTCAATAATTTACAAATCTAAAATCAAAAAAAATCTGACAGATTTTTTTATAACTCAAAAATGTTGATAAATAAATAAAAAAAGTTATCACAAAGTCAAAATGGCCTATATAAAACTTGAGGAACCACCCATACGTCTAAAAATGAGTTTAAAGAGGCTGATGTTCCTAAAGAATTCAATTCTGCAATACTGGCTCATAAACATTATGAAGCTTATAATAGAGTTCAAACTGCTGTTATCATACTAAAACCCCTGGCAAAAGTTAGTTTTAGTAATTTTGTCTTCTAATATAATCAAAAAATACAACAATTACTAGATACTTTAAAATCTTTACTAAGATTTAAGGAAAAATAATTTTATAAATTAATTTTGTCAACTAATGGATCACATCTTGGACCTTGACAACGCCCTCACAGCCCTGTTCTCACACTAACTGACAGAACCTGTTACTTACCATCAGTATAGTGATAACTTCATCCCATGGGTCTCTTTTCCAAATCTGTCAATAGCTGTTGGACCAGAGATACTGTCTCCTGCGCTTTGTCATTCTTATGGACCATCACTTGGGCATTGCTTCCAAATTGTCTCGTGGCAATGTGGAGAGAACTTATCTGCCACATTAGATAAAGTCCTTATGACTTACTTTTTAAGGCGTAGACATGTTGAAAAACCACAGAAGGAGCCTTACCAGTATGGTATAGCATATTGCAACCTCTTCATGGTTATTTTTATGATCATGTTTCTTCTTTAAAATCTAAGAGGCTTAATCCTTATCATAATAAGATTCAGCCTGCGCAGCTGTTCCAGCCTCTATGACCAATTACTTTCAGGCCTTCTTGGCGGAGGAACTGAGTGAGTACAAGATCTTTGCTTGCATGAGACTCCAAGCCTGGCTAGCGGTGGTATTAAGAGGAACTACTGCACCTTAACTTCAGAACACCCAGGTTGTGGCTTTGTGCCCCAAACCTAAGCTAGTTTATGGATCCACTGGAGACTCAAACAGCCCTCCCAGCTCAATAGAAAAATGTCTTTAACTCGTAATATGAGCTGCCACACCAAACAACTAACAGGATGCTGCCTAGTTCGCTCTTCTGTCACTATAACAAGGCTTAATGTCTATTTATAAATATATCTGCATTCTCCATACTCGCTGAAGCAGTCAAAGTCACCTCCTCCCAACTTGCTAGATTATTCTGCCAATACTTGAATTCTGACACCCTATACATGGTCACGGCCATCCACTTAAGCCTCAACTTAGAAGAAGAAATTTTAGTTGTGTCACAAGTGGATAGTAATTTGGCCCTGGTCCAAGTGGAGACATATTTGAAAAATTGGCATAGCATCGTCATATTTTTAAATACACAGGTTAAATACACCAAATATAAGGTACTGTATGAGACAGTGATCTTGATTAAAAGCTCTAACAGAAAGGCCTTATACTTTAGTAAATATGGGTTTTTATTAAACAAACAAAGTAGCAGACTGTAATATT